>JAKOOU010000003.1:0-600000 GCA_028408415.1 Monosporozyma aerobia | reverse complement strand
TAGAGCTTTCCCATAGCCTGCGATCAAAGCGAATTTTTCAGCTAATTCTCTCATTGAATCGAATTGATAGTTATAGGAAGTCTTCAATTTTTCTCTAGTGATGTTTGACAATTGGGCCTCCGCGACCAAGGATTCTGCTTCAGCACGGACCAATTCTTGTTCTAGGACCGGGATCTTGGTGGAGGTTGGGTCCTTGTACTTCAAATGGGCGATATCGTCAGTGATCTTGTCCTTACGGTCACGACTAGGTTGGACTGATGCTTCGATGTTTCTGATGGATTTCATGCTGACACGGTATTGGTCGTACTTGTCGATGAATTGGTCTTGTAGTTCCCCCAGCTCGAATAGAAGGACACCCAACTTGTCGGTGACGTCTGAGACATCGTCATCGTTCTCGGACCCCCATAGGGACAATTGCCTAGCGGCGGCACGTCTTTCGTTGGCGACGACTTCCATGGCTCTTAGGACGCCCTTTTCGGTCTTTACCAGTTGGGAGAGTTTACGAGACAGTTCAGGGCCGAAATTGCCCGCAGCGTTCTTTCTGAACGTGGATGCCAAGGAGGCTCTTCCGAAGAATTTCGATTTGGTGGAAGAAGGAGGTGGTGGTGGGGCTTGCAGTTCGGCTGCGGTGGGAGCTCTGGAGTTTCTTAGTGAGTAAGTCTTGTGCATGATTTGTTGCTTGATTGTTGCTTGATTGAGTGGTTGAGTGGTTGTATGTTGATAATTAAAGAGACAAGGAAATGAGGGATCCCTCGCTGGATGGCAATGGGCGTGTTTATATATAAAATAAAATAAAATAAAATAAAATAAAAAGTTGGATGAAAAGTTTCCGATACCTTTTGCAACAATGCAACAATGCAACGGTTCGACCCTTTAAGAAAGCGGGGGTTGAAATATGGCAAAGGGGCAGTCCGGGTAGCAACATCTGAAATTTGAAATTGCGATGGCTGCGTTTTTGTTTTTTTGTTTTTTTGTTTTTTTGTTTTTTCGCAGAGTTGCAGTTGGGCAGCCGGGTAACGCCGGGTAACGCCGGGGATTCTGGGTGGGTGTCCGGGAGGCAACGGGGTGGTATTGTTCTGTTCTGCTGCGTGTTGCTGCGTGTTGCTGCACGACTGGAGTGGGTGTATTGTTGCATTGCTGCAGCAATTCAGTGCGTGCATCGGAGAGAATCGGGCCACTGCCGCATTGTTTGTGTGTGCTGTATCTATAATGCAGATATATTGTGGATACACTGTAGATACAAGTAGATACACAAGTAGATATATACATGCAATAGTTTTTAATGTTTTTTGTTTATTTCTCTATTTCTGGGGTAGTCCACTGGAATCTGTTCAACTCCAACTTCTCCAACATCTCAACAAATGGTTAAATAATTCTTTGTGCTGTTTTTACCTCTAACTGCGTTTTGATATACAAATATATGTATTTAACATATACACAAGGTTGTTCTATGGAGTTGGTATATATAATCCCTTTACTATATACATATATATATATACATATATCTACAAATACAGCTACACCTCTGTTTACCTCACCCGGCCCGCTCGACCACTTTTACCAATATATGAAAAATTTAAGTGGGAAGAAATTACGTCAAGAGTAGATGCCTCATTGCTTCGAGCATTTATATATACTTATATATACATATATACATACATACTCTCGTACTCCCACTCAATAATCCAAGGAAATTATACCGTCGAGACCTTCCGCAAAGATGAGAAAGAGAAATCCAACTAATCAAGGGTTGAACCTCATACAGAAAAGATCGAAACTATTATCCAAGACCTCAACTCAGTATAATAATATTAACAATAATAATAAAAGCAATAATGCGGCCTGCAATATCAAGTTCTTCAATCTAGACCTGCCAAAGGATAAAGAACAGATACACGACCCGAACTCAAGATTCTACTGTAAAGAGAAAATACAAAACGTCTTCAACTCAAAGGACCATCTGCCTTACACGATCGAAAACCACCAGGATCAAGCTGACTATATCTACCATGTAGTAATGAATCTGTACATCTCCATCGCATCGCTAGATATCCAGGGCTTGATCGCCATCTCTCCAAATGAAATAAATAATATGGTTCATAATTTAACTAATCAACTTCCCCTGAGTACAGATAATACTAACAATAACAACAACATTGAAGATATAGAAATAGAAATAGAAACAGAAACAGAAACCCAAAACATCGATGAAGACGTCTTCGACGATGACGACATGAACAACGAAATAGAAGCGTATCTCGACGGCGAAGGTGACATGGCCAACGGTGACGACTATTTAGACACCACAGGACCCAACTACAGTGTCATGGGTAAGATCACAAACAAGTCTTCCACAATAATCAACGTCAACCATTGGACTAATGAATTGAAAAATTGTTTAAACTTCCCATTGCCATTAACGTTAAGAAAATCTTTAGTCATTGTATACTATTATCTCGCTCTAACTCAGGGACAAAAAATTTATAGACAATTATACGTCGAAATCCTAGAATTATTGATCGATTCTAACGATAAAGGTAACAATTTCACTAAACTATTACAAGATTCAGGCTTACAATTAGATCATACCCCTTTATTCGAATTCATTTGCGAATTCTTACCGTATCCAGACCCGGACTATGTTCGCTATGATATCCAATCCAAAGATGATTTACAATTATTTAGACTATTGCTGAAATTGGCTCATATCTCAAGACCATTTTATCCAAGGGATTCAAATATCCTTCATGATTCAATGAGTATTCTGTTGTCAAGTCTATCCCCAGCAACAATGTCAATCGTATTACCAATGATGACCTCTTTCATCCCATTCCATTTCGAAACGGGCCCAGGCGGAAACCATATTGAAAATAATAACAGTACCAGTCAAAAACTTAACAATGTCATAGATTATTTCCCATTTTGTTTCAGCATCTGGACTTCAGTAAGTCCCAATGTAGCCGTAGACACTCATATGTATGATTTTGTCGGTTCCACTGCAGAAAATTTTCATGCCAATTTCATATTATCTAAAGATATTGCCAACCTTACTTTACTCACCAAATCATTTAATGAATATGGACTGTTTACTAAAGAGCAATTAACTTTTCTTTTTAATAGATTGCAAGGTCACTTAAGATCAGATGGCCAAATCCATTCCTATTCAAGAACAGTGAAACCATTTGTCTATTCTATTAATGGCTCTAACAGTGAATCTTTCTTCCATTATTTAGTCAATTTAATTAATTCCATTGAAACTTTTGTTCATCCTTCAAATAACGGGTTTTGGACTAGAACCATCGCTAAATTTATTCACAGTTACATCAAGATGTACCATAAGAGATGGCAATCAGAACAAACGTTCATTAAGGAAAATAAAACCAATATCCCAATCGAGACTCAAAAATTGTTTTTAACTGCGAAATGTAATGACCAAATGGTGGAAATCATGCTAAAGATCTTAATGATCGGTTCACAAAATAAAGATTCTGATATTGCCAATTATTACATTTCTAGTTTTGCATACTTGTTAAATTTCAAACCATCAAATTCGTATTTAATCTTTGATAAGATTCTTATCGATACTTATGATTCTTTAGCTGAAGAATTCATCAATTCAAGACATAGAATCATTGCTTCTTTGAAACAATTTACTAGAATTGTAAGATATATGGTCATCGATAAACTTTATAGAATCCATGTGACTCATATTCTATCATTAATGATTCAAAAAATTGACATGAATGATATGAATTTAACTAGTAATTTGATCAATGGTATTGTTTCAATCGCTACTTTTATCCCCTTGGAATGTCCATTAAGCGAAAATGAATTTATTAACTTCGAATCCAATTCTGCCCCACTGATTGAACAACATTTTATGTTCCTTAAGAACGGTGGCAGTTCATCTGAATTTAAATATGATGATAAAGTGCTCTTAGATGCCTTTAGAGGTTCAACGACCATCTTGAAAGATTGCTTAAAGATGTATATCGATAAGCTTATCCTGCTTGTTGATGTTGAAATCGAAGATCCTTTATGTACCAAGATTAATCAAACCACCATGATCATGATCGAATCAATGGATGATGCATCGTTTAAATATTTTGCCAATTATTTACAAAGAGTTTATTGGGATAACGATGCATTTAGAGAAAAGGAACCAAATTATGACATCATTTCTACACCATTAGCTGCCTTAGTGAAGAGGGACAACTCATTAAGTAAGAACATCATCACCACTCTAATGTTCAATATTAAACAACAAATAGAGAGAGGTGCAGGTTCTGTAAGAAGCTCATCTGAGATTCAATCAAGAGATGTTAAATTGGTATTGTTTTTAAACACCATGAACGACGTCTTGAGACAATCTCATGAAGCTGTCATTGAATTAAAAGATGAGTTGATGTCATTTATGAAATTTGTTTACCAAAACATTACTAATCCACCCCTTGATGTTATCACATCCATCATGGTCCATACTACCCTTACCACCCTAACCACAACTGAATTGATAGAATCACGTTTATTTGCTACTGATAGTAAGATCCCATTTGAAGAAAAATGGGGTGGGTTACAATTTGATAACAGAAAATACAATAAAGAAAATATGAATTTCAAATGGTACACCCCAACGCAAAAGGAAATCCAAGCGGCTATTGAAATCTTCGATAATATGGCCTCATGGTGCATGAAAAATATTGATAACTTATTAGAGTCATCCAAATCTGATACGTTGCATTGTGACACAATTCAAAAGTTCATTTTGATCCTTTCACATGCTTTATCTGGTGTTAGTTTATTATTTGATCCAGATTTCACTGAAAATAAGTTAAAGGTAACTGAATTTAACACAAATGTGTCAGATACCACCAAGGCTTTGATATTAGAGAATGTCAAGTCTGTTAAATGGGACGAAGAAGAAAATTTTGATACTGCAAGTAGAGAAACAACCCCAGACTATAAGGAAAAGGATATCAATGTCACGACCACTCCAGACTTTAAAGATATGTTAATCTTTGATGGCGACAATACTGCAGGAGAAACAGTTTCTGAAATTCCATCAGGAATGTGTACTCCTGTTCAACATGACAATGGAGATTCAAGAGAAGGTAGTCTCGATGCTAACCCAGTCTCCATCTCCCCAGAATTTAGAGAATTAGATATATTCACTTGTAACTACTATTTTGGCAACACTTTCCAAGAAAAGTTACAACATAAACATTACTTTGAAATTCACCAGATGAGATCTAAAGTTGGAACATTTTTACACAAGATGTATGAATTCATTAAGAAGTACCATGAAAACAACACCATTATGAACCAAATCCTTTTACATGGTATTAAAGTGTTTTTCACTGACGTTGGTCAAGAAACCATCTTTAATGATGACTCGAATGCATTTTTGGAAGGTGAGTTCCTGGATAATATCCAATCGTTGGCACATGTGAAAGAACCATATACAAGAATGTTCTTTGCTGTCAAAGTCAATGAACTACACCAAAATCGTGTTTTATTACATTCATCCAACAGATATCCATCTAAGTTAGAAACTCGCCTATTAAACGATATGATTGCCCTATCTACTTCCTTGTATCCAGATGTTCATAATTTGGCCCAAGGAACGATGACCCACTGTATGAAGCAAATCATTGGATCATACCCAATGATTATTAAATCCATAATCAATCTATTAAAGGAAAATTTGAAGAATGGTAATCATAAGAAACTTGAAGTAGTCATCAAAGTACTTTTATTAAAGAAGATTCACAGAAAATTAATGTCAGATTTCAAAAACATGAATAGTCTAATTTTATTATTGATTGATTGTTTAAGAGTCAACGACTTGAAGGTTTCCCTAGTTGCAGAAAAGGTATTAAACGATTATGTTGCTGGTTTGAAATTTCCCTCCAGTATTTGTATCCATGATGATAAAATGTTTACTGTAATTGCTCCACCTGACACTGAAGTCACCTCTCATATCAAAGCAATCAGATCCTTAAAAGAACACAAGAGAAATTATTATACTTTCCTCATCCAAACCTTAAAGGATTCTTTATTAGATATTTTGAACGAATCTGCTGAAAAGTCTTGGAGACTTGTCTTAATCATGGTCCGGTTTATCGCCAGAATTGAATCCAATTTGGAAATGACAACTGATACTAAATCGGTGTCAACCCTTTTTGCTCAAACCGAGATCAAACATCCAGATATTATTTTCTCTGTTGCTAGATCATTATTATCAATTTTTAATAAAGTATTCTCTCTTTCTGACTATAAATACGATATTACAAGAGCCTACCAAAATCAATATGACCCAGATTTCGTGCAAAAGATTGACACCAATGTCACTGGCTTCAATGAATTATTTAGAAAAGAAATGAACAATACTGCTTCACCAAACTATTACATTGATGCACCTCCATTCATTGGTTGGTTATGTTGGGGTAGACAAATGAAGACTCTCACCAACAAGCCTCTTGAAATTACTTTACAACCAAATGAAATTAAGATTGTTGCAGATTTTGGTAACATTATTACCAAAGAATGGTTGTATGAATTTAGTAATACTTTGATCCAAGACAACGAATCGCGTACCGTTTTCAGCACTGGTGATGTCTCATTCTTTGTGTTAGTCATGTTTTTGTTTACTAAGAAATATACTGAAAATGTAAAGTTACAAGATTTGTTTGACCTTTGTGATAAATACTATGATAAATATGACAAAGCTTCCATGATTATGTCTATTGAAATAGTGGCTGCATTGATCTCCGGTGGTAAATATTTAACTTCAGATGAATTGAAACAGCGTGATGATTTTATCAGCACGTATTTAGAGAAATGCTTGAATCATGAATTAAACCAAGATTCATTTGAGATCTGGAGTACTTTCTGTTGGTGGTTACCAACTTTGGTGGACGTTAGAAGATGTAAGCCATTATTAGAAAGATTTGGTAACATTAATGAATTGTTTGACATTAATCGTGATACCGTCGCTCATCAAGCTTCTAGAATTTTAATGTATAGAAATATGCTAGCTGGTATTGGGTTCAGATCTCCTGATATGACTGAATTATTAACTCACATTAAATTCGATTACCCACATGATCAAATCAGAGAGGCAATTGCTAAATTATTCTGTACTATTATTCAAAATGAGTGCACCCCATCATTACCAAACCCTGAAACTCTTATGGAAAGGGAAGTGAGTACAGATGAAGGGAAGGGGTTAGGTTTACCAATGAAATGGGTGTCTCCAAGACTAGACAAGATAATCAAGGACCAATTTACTAATATTGAAATGGAACATCAAAAAGTAAAGGATTTAACTCCACAGGAAATTCTGAAATCAAGATATTTCTATTTATCATCCACCATATTTTATTGGATTGAAGAAATGACTAGTGGTCCAAATAAGATTATTATCATCCCTTATGTGGCTAAATATATCTTACCCTTCCTAATGAGATTATTATTACAAAAGGATGTTTGTAAATTAGCTGGGTTGGATATCACAACATTATTTTTGGCTATTGCTTACATTCCATCAAGAAAAGATGGGATCAATGATGTGTTGAATTTAATTTGTGACCCAAATTGTTTTAACGAGGCACCATCATCGTACCAATTAAAACTACAAATTGCTTTTGTTCAACATTATTTATCATCTCAACTGTTACAATTAACAGATACTCAAAAGGAAAAGATTTCTGATTTTATCATATCAAACATCTACAATGAACAATATGTGGAAGTCCGTGATCGTGCTGCTGATGTGTTATCTGATATTGTCCATAATATTGGTAACCAGACAGAATTACAGAAATTAATCAAAAGGTTCTCATCCAAATTAGATGGATATTCATGGGAAGAAAAACAAAAACTATCCAAGAGTGATACAATGATTCATGGTAGTGTTATTGGTCTTGGGTCTATCATTTCCGCCTTCCCTTACGTGTTCCCATTACCACGTTGGATTCCACAAGAATTAAGCCGTTTATCCTCATGGGCCAGAACGAATGGTATTGCTGGTGTTTCCTCGAAGAACACCATTGCAGAATTCAAGAAAGTGAGAACCGATACATGGTATTTCGATAGAACGCTATTCACTAACGATGAATTAGAAGATCTAGAAGGTGTATTATGGAGGAGTTATTATGCATAGTCCGTTGTATCTTTGTATATTTATTTAAACTAGCATTTATATATGGAAAGACATTTTAACTGATTCCTAAACACAGACACATATATATACATATATATATAATTGGTTTCCTTCTCATCAATGCAAACAACAACAGTAAATACATACCAGCCTGTCTTTTGTGTCAGCTTCCCTTCTCTTCCCTTCTGCGTTTTAAATAATCATTCTAAGTTACCCTCACACGGTCGTTTCTTAGTGGAAATTCCATAATAAACACAGAGAAACCAGTGATGAAAGAGGACAAGACAGAACGGTAGAAGACTTGACTGGGTTCCCACTGCTAGACACCAAACAAGTCTAAGAGCAGTCTAAGATAACGTGTATTACTGTTTAGTTGATTGGGAAAAGAAGTGTTAAGTGGTGTATTTTGCGTGTTTTCGATTCAATATAAGCCAAGAAAAGAAAAGGAAAGAAAAGTATAATTAAACTAAATACGATATGTCAGGTAACAGTAAGAATTATGATTCAATTATGAAGATCCTGTTGATTGGGGATTCAGGTGTGGGTAAATCCTGTCTTCTAGTCAGATTTGTGGAAGATAAGTTCTCTCCATCTTTTATCACCACCATTGGTATCGATTTCAAGATTAAGACCGTAGATATTAACGGTAAGAAAGTTAAATTACAACTATGGGATACCGCCGGCCAAGAAAGATTCAGAACTATTACCACCGCCTACTACCGTGGTGCTATGGGTATCATCCTAGTCTACGACGTTACAGATGAAAGAACTTTTGCTAATGTGAAGCAATGGTTCAAGACTGTTAACGATCATGCTAATGATGATGCACAATTATTACTAGTAGGTAACAAGAGTGATATGGATACTAGAATTGTCACATACGAACAAGGTGAAGCTTTAGCACAAGAACTAGGGCTACCATTCATCGAATCAAGTGCCAAGGATGACTCTAACGTTAATGATATTTTCTTCACTTTAGCTAAATTAATCCAAGAAAAGATAGATAGCAATGCCATGTCCAGTGGTAATGGTGCTGCTAAGGATGGGGGTGTTAACATCAATTCAGGTTCTGAAAGTTCAGGCTCCAGTTCAAACTGTTGTTAGAAAAACATGGGTATTAACTAATTTTAAACAAGTAATATATATATATATATATATATATATTATCATTCTTTTGCGTTACACTCTTTCTTTCTCTAGTTTCGCTTAAGCTCTACATAAAACCAATAAATCAATATAACATTACGATAATATAGCTATATATTTACATTACTTCTTTATTCAAATTCGATATTTGCAATAATTAATGCTGGGCTTTATTTAAAATTTCAAAACTTGAATTTAAACATTTTAATGCTTTAAAAGTTAGCAATTTGCATCAAAACAAGAACATCGCAACAAACAGCTAAGGAGCCAGAGCCTTTAACATCAACAAGCTCTACTACTGGTAGGTAACTAACATATTCTTTCCAAAGATGTCAATTGCAAATTATAAGAGACCCAAATTGACCAACCCTTATACTCCACTATACTCTCCAATATCAATTCACAGTTCGAAACAGATAGATATTAAGAAACGTGATAACAACAACAATAACAACATTCGCAGTGTATCTTTTTTCCATCCAAAGAGAAGGATAGATTCCTTCAATATGATGAATAGATCATTGTCTATGAATGGGCGAGAAGAACATACTGATACTAATTATGACCATAATAATGAAGTGCAATCACTGGATGAGAATATGCCACCTGATACACCGAAAGATTCACATTCTAGTGTGTTGGATATATTTCACTCTTCTAGACATAATATATTGACTAGCTGGAAACATAAACATGTTGAAGCAACACGCAATAATTCCAAACGTTATAATGAAAAAAGTTATCTATTTATTACAAATAAACAACGAAAGTATAACTCTGAAGGGGACCACTACAAGACTAATGATAATACTGCTCCTAATAATGAGGCATCTGATATTTCAATACTGAAAGAAACTTCCTTTTCCCTGTCGAAGGATCCATTTGGTTGGAATAAATGGGAAACTTCACACATTGGCGAAGACTCTACTGTAAATAAACAAGAGTCAAACAACTATGGTACCACTTTCATTAGAAATAATAAGAAATTCTTGAATAGACGTAGAGAGAATATCAATAATACCCAGCTGATCCGTCAAAGTTATTCGGATGAAATTGCATATCTAAGACAAATCTACAATGGTGAATATGAGATCCCCCAAATTATTGCTGATGAAAAAGAAAGACAATTGAGACTCCTCGAGGAAGATAAGAGACAATCGCAAGCTTGGGTGGAGAATGAAAAGAGGAAGAGGAACAACCAATCGGTTCATGCCGACCCATCATCATTTAAAAAATCAATTTTAGATCTGACAGATAAGATTAAACATGTTCTGTTAAATAAAACTTATAACAAACCATCCCCACAATCTACAGTGACAAAAGTGGAATCTAATGATGATTTGATTTTCATAAAAGAAAAGAAACAAACCTCATTGCAAAAGAAACGTCAACAATATATAGATGAAAGTGAAAGATTTAATAAGGAATTATTACGTTTACAAAATGAGTTCAAACGTTATAGACAATTGATTGAAGAAAGAAAAGTGATTAAAGCTAAAGCCAAAAAAGAAAGAGAAGCAGAGAAGAAGAAGGATATCAAATTAGTTCCCATTATCTCGGATAAAGATTTATCTTTAGTCAATTCTACTTTAAAAAGAAAGGATAATGCAGTTCTATTCAATAAGGATAACATCGAAGTATCTATCCGTGATTTTAAGACACTGGCGCCCAAAAGATGGCTAAATGATACAATCATTGAATTCTTCATGAAGAATGTAGAATGGAATACACCACAAACTGTAGCGTTCAATTCTTTCTTCTATAGTAATCTTTCTCAAAGAGGTCATCAAGGTGTAAGGAGATGGATGAAGAGAAAGAAAGTTGAGATCAAAGATCTGAAGAAAATCTTCACTCCAATTAATTTGAATCAATCACACTGGGCTCTTGGGCTAATTGATCTCGAAAGAAAAAGGATTATATATGTAGACTCCTTGAGTCGAGGCCCCAGCTCATCAAGTTTAGCCATCTTAAACAATTTAAAGGACTATGTTATTGAAGAGAGTAAAAACACAATGGGCCAAGACTTTGAACTTGTTCATGGTAATTGTCCGCAACAAGCTAATGGATATGATTGCGGGATATTTGTTTGTTTGAACGCCTTATATTTAAGTCAAGATTCCGAATTAACGTTCAATGGCAAAGATGCTGCTAATATGAGAAATTACATCGCTCATCGGATTTTGAGTGGTTAATTTTCAATTCCTCATTACTATACAAATATTCAATCTCATATATATATATATATATATTATATACCATTTACATTAATATCATGCATGCACATTTATTGCCCATTTTCTATTTTATTTTCTATTTTCATATCCTGCCCAGTCTGTGTGTTTTCATCTTCCTTAGTTACTTTATCATTACTAGGCTTAGTATCATTATGGGGCTTGGGGTCTTTACTTTCCTTTATATCTCCCTTCTTTTCACCCAATTCTAAATTCTTGATTTCTGACAATACTTTAGACAATTCCTCATCCGGCGATATAGTCTCCAATTTAAATTCATCGGAATATCTTTGTAAATCTTCCACCCAATCTAGTTTCTCAGCAATCAATTTTGCAGCTTCATCAGAACCACCTTTAAAGATAAAGTCATTCTTCCTTGGACTTTCTTTGAAGTCTCCCACTACTTCTAAATTAATTAAACTTCTGTCTATTTGGTCTGGAACTTCAGAAGGAAGACTTGCAAATGGATAAACAGCAAGAGATGTCCCCACAACAACGACAAGATAGTTGTCATCATTTTTTTCTTGTTCTTCCAATAATTCCAAATCGTTATCCCATGTATCAAAGAAAGTTTTGGGTAAATTTTCTCCGAAGAATATAATATTTGGTTTAATCAACCCTTGACATTTATCACATTTAGCATATTGAAACTCAACACTAGCTTTGTTAATTTTCTTGGCATCTATTTTAGATTTAAAATACTCCATATCAAATTGTTTATTACATTCGATACAATGATTCGAGGCAAAACTTCCATGTGCTTCAATAATATATTTAGAGTCAATCCCAGCTTGTCTTTCCAATGTGTCAATATTTTGAGTGTATATTCTATGAAGATGTCCATTATCTTCACACAATTTCATTAAGAAATGAAACTTTGATGGCTTAAAATTACCTGGATACAATTCTTGAGCCAAGGTATAGAATGGTTTGGGATTTTCTTTGAAAAAGTCAATATCAAACACTGCTTCTGCAAATGGTAAGTTCAACTTAGATAAGTTGTGATATAAACCAGTCTTTGGTGATCTAAAATCGGGGATACCACATGAGGTTGATATCCCAGCACCAACCATGAATATTAGCTTCCCATTGGGATTATCCTTAATGAAATTTGCAATCCTATCAATGGTAGTCAAATTGCCACCCTTCTTGTTGTCTAATTGAGCCATCTTCAATACGATATTCAACGTTATCGAACTTCTTATAGGAACTTGAATGAAAATGTTTAGAATTTAGTATTTTCCAACTATGCAAAGCTTTATCCTAAATTGATATTGAAGTTATTTTGCTCTAAAGGAAACGTTGTCAGACTAAATAACATTCAATTCCGATGACCATATATCGACATTAATATCATTCACAACCATGTTAGGAACTCAAAGCTTCAAAAGTAGCAATAAAAAATATAACAGTAAAACAAAAAAAATCGACCTCAGTGAGGGTTGAACTCACGATCTTGCGATTAACAGTCGCACGCCTTAACCAACTTGGCCATGAAGTCGTAATTTCTTGATTTTTTGGGGATAAATGAGAGTTATATTACCATAGTCTAATACCACGATATTTTATTCTAGTAGCTGATGCTGTTAGGGTTTGAGATGAGAATATCTCCAGGTTCATTAATGGGTAATTTATAGTTCTCAAAATCTTCAGAAAACATAGTTTTTGTACTTAAAAACAAAGATTTATTAACATATACAAATATTTATAAGAACCTTTAGTCCTAAATACAACGAGAGATATGATATGTAAGCATCAGGAGAATCACACTAGAATCCTAAGGCTCTGGATCCCACCAACAATAATCTCTTATAAAAAAAAGCGATGTCGTCCACTAACTGCCTCATTGTAGCGATTTCTCACTAAATAGGGAACTTATTGCCTGGCCAATCACCTCGACGCAGTGGCTTTCTCATCGATATCGCAATCCGTTGAGATTCCGTTTTTTCAAGGTCTTATCACAGGGCTCATAGTATTTGATCATGCTTGATAAACTTCTCTTATCTGTCAGATAGTAGACGTTCCTTCTTTTGTGTCATCTCACTTTTTTTATTTGAAGGCGCTGGTTCCTATAATGGATTGATGAAAGTTCTCCATTTTGAGATTTAATCTGGAGATTGATCTCCTAATAATACCTGAGATCTTAATTATTTCTTGTACGCTCAATTCTTAAACTTACTTAGCCGTAGTACTATCATTGAATAGATTAAATTAACCATCATCAATAATTTGTATTGGCTTTTATCTTTTAGAATATATATCTACTATATTTAATTAATCTATACTTGATCTCTGACATTTGTTGTAAGTCAAATGGAGTAAAGAGTACTATACACTAAAGAACCATATTAATGGAATTATGGTTAGATGTTAAGAGGGCTAATCCCAGACATGTGCGGTCAGGATGAAGATCAGGTTACATCTTCATGGATTTCCGCTACATATAAATCAGACGGATTAGTAGTTTGCTAGAAGATATAGTAAAGAGGACGAGCAGTCTTCGATAGGCATATAGTTATCATATTTTTTAGTATACAGTACATTAAGTTACCAAACATCCGTAGTTTAGATATTAAAGCATTAGCATATCCAATCGGTATTGAATATCGAGCGTTCAATACAGCAGTTTTTGTTGTAGACTAATTCCGAGATTAAGTCCTCAACTATGTTCCAAATAGGTAAAGAGATGACTTCCCTATTTAGGTAAATGAGATCACCTTCTGTATTAGAAAAGTACGTAGCTAAATAAACTATTTTGAGATTGAATGTGATACATCATTGAGAGGTATGAAGTAATACGAATTGTTGCGTATAACTGGTTTATATATTGTTGGGAATTATGCTTGGCCTCTTAATAATATTTCGGGCTTCCAATCTCTTGGACAAAACATATACAGATTTGTATTTCATCCTTTTAATGTTTTGTTCTTATTTGATTATTTATAAGATATAAAAAGGTTAAGCAATAAAGGATCCAAAGGTAAAATAATTTAAGGCCGAGGTATTTATTAGATATATTCTAGAGCACATTTAAGAAACAGCTTCCTCCTGGGATTGACAGTGGGATTATCAAGCCTTGGGAATTCGGGCGGTATAGTTTTACGAGTCGAAACAGTGTACTGGACTACACATTAGAGTAAATAGAGTCATATAATTTTGGTCAGTAGTAGAAAGGGGCAACCTTTGCATAAGCTGTACTTACACCAAAAGTGACCTCCACATAGGAGACCATAGTGGTGTAGGAAAAATATATCAGATGGATGCTGATGTAGTTACTAGCGAGTTGCCGTCACAGTATAGAACATTATCTGAAAAGGAAAGGCGGTTACAGAAGGTGGCAGATAAGTCAAACTTTATCTGGAGTTTCTTCAAACTGAATATGTTTTGGACAGAGAGGGAGTGTTTGTGAGTGTGGGGCATATGGATTGACTCGGCGGCACAAAGAGGATCTGATAAAGCTTCAGCGGCAAAATTGTTTACACCGGCAAGGTATTCCAATTCAGACTCTTACCGAGAAAGTTGGTAAAATCCAGGTAAGTACACATCTTGGTGGCTATTTATTATTTATGATTGAGAGTAAGCTAATGTGGCAAGTCCCAAGGGTGAAAATGTGACCGTGAGGCAAGGCTTTGAGGATTCCTAGAAGTTCTAGTTGTGTTGCTCTTTTTCAATGTGTTGAAGAAGTAGCCCACAAGACCTATTAGTATATTGTCTGGAATTTCCCCCAGAACTGCACCAATACCTTCAATAGGGGCTTATGTGGTCAGTCCGTGTGTACCTTCTTGTTTGAACCGGACTAGGACTGGATGAGTAGATAGGGCAGTTTTCAAAGCCGTAAAATCAGAGTCTTGTGGTTGGGACGATCCCATAGGTTTGCAAATAAAATCATGGATAGGTTTAGATATTTTGGAATATGCTGGGGTGAAGCTACATTAATAGTTAATAATACCAAGAGACCGCTAACCTTGTTTAATGGTGGTTGGTTTTGCATAACCTAAGATTTGGCTTTACGTTTGTCCCAAACGAGTGCGATTCCATTAATACCAATAACATTTCCAAGGAATTGTACTTTCTTTTTGCCACAAGTTCTTCTTTTGCAGTGGGGATAGTACAGCATCAATATGTTGCCAATGTCCTTCCTTGGAGTTGGAGAAGATCAGGATATCATTGAAGAATATACAAATGAATTTTAAATCACGGAATAAGTCAGCCATGTATCTGGCTAGCGTATTAGATGAGTTTACTAAACAAAAAGGCATTACGGTATATATTTAAACAGATTAAGAACTAAGTATATTGTATTATTATATTTAAGAGGGACAAACAACCTATAACAATAAAGCGACGGCACCGGCAACTAAAGCACCAGCAGCTGGTAAGACTTGAGCGGCAGCACCAACGTAAGGAGAGACACTGGCTGTAGTTTCTTGTTTCTTGGTAGATTGAACGGTTGTTGGATTAGCACCGGAAGAAGCTGGAGCAACTGCAGATGGGTTTCCGGCGGCTGGAGCAGTGGTGGCCTTTTCTGGTTTCTCTTCAGTTGAATGTTCGGTAGCTGGAGGAGTAGCTGGAGCGACTGCAGATGGGCTTCCAGCGGCTGGAACTGTGGTAGCGTGTTCTGGTTTCTCTTCAGTTGAATGTTCGGTAGCTGGAGGTGTAGCTGGAGCGACTGCAGATGGGCTTCCAGCGGCTGGAACTGTGGTAGCGTGTTCTGGTTTCTTTTCAGTCGAGTTTTCGGCAGCTGGAGCAGTAGCAGATGGATTTTCAACAGTCTTAGTTTCCTTGTTTTCTTCAGAAGTTGTTAGTGGACACCAGGTAGTATACTTGGTGATAGTGTTGTCTTTAATGGAGGTAACAGTAGAGATGATAGCTGGAGAAACAGTTTCTGTACAAACATGGTCAACACAGTCAGTAATGGTAACTAAAGTAGTTTGATTTTCAGTGACGGTAGCAGTTTGATTTTCCGAGTCTGACTCTTTAGCAGATGGATTTCCAGAGGCTGGAGTAGTAGCAGATGGGCTTTCAGAGGCTGGAATAGTAGCAGATGGGCTTTCAGAGGCTGGAGTAGTAGCAGATGGGCTTTCAGAGGCTGGAGCAGTAGCAGATGGATTTTCAACAGTCTTAGTTCCCTCGTTTTCTTCAGAAGTTGTTAGTGGACACCAGGTGGTATATCTAGTGATGGTGTTGTTTTCAGTGACAGTAGCAGTAGAGATGATGGCGGGAGAAACAGTTTCTGTACAAGCATGGTCATCACAATCAGTAATGGTCACTAAAGTAGTTTGGTTATCAGTGGCAGTGGCAGTGGCAGTGGTGTTGAATTGGGCGTTAGTGACAGCAGCGACGGCGGCAACAGAGACGGTAGTTGAGAATTGCATTTTATTTATTATTGTTGTTCGGAGTGGCTGGGATAAGAATTAAATCTAACAAAGTAGAACTTAGAGCATCCAAAGAATCTTCCCTTATATACAATAATATTTGGATGCTTGGTCATGCTCTTAGATATAAATAGACCTAACATTCCTTTAACTTCAAATACTGACACGGTGCTGGTAACTGAGTACGCGATAGTATTGTTTTCTGAAACGGTTGCATCTCATAATGCCTGATTAGCGGTTATGTGAAACGGTTGCATTGAATTCTCCAGTAATGTGCATTATGAATCAATCATTAAGCCTGGACCATAGTGAAGTTTCACTAATGAGTTATACGGAATGGGATATGAGGCAACGTCATCTTCTCGCGCGGTTACTGATTACTGACATTCGGGGTGTCAGTGATTAATGGCAAGTACCTATATAGCGACAGAATTCAACCGATGATTAAATGTGCCATCAAAATAGTAGTGCTATCAGTAGATAGGAAAAATTAAATCCTTCCTTGGGCTCTTTTGGTCTATGTCTATGTGAAAAGGCTTACCTTATTAAGGTTTATGGGATTTTTATATGGATGCGATCCAGTAATTTCTGACATTACCTGGGACACAGGTCCAGATAGAAGTATCCCACCACATGGGTATAGAGATTCCACAAGTCATTATTGATATAAACAAAATGGTGATCTAGCTGACTTGTCTACCTGATTATGTAATTTTAGCAATAAGATCATATTCTGTCATCAATATCTCCACATCACTAAGAATAAATTCGAATGGTAATAAAAACCAACTGGCTAATGCATTGACATTGCACAGTGGGACTAGTCTTTCTGTAACGAGTAGAATGTACATGAGTCCATATAGCTCAAAATACACATCTGTAACATGTGTGCAATTTAAGTGCCATGTATACAGTGATTGTTAGGTACATGACTCACAAAGCAATCATAACAAAACGCAATCCTGTAGTCTTCTACACCAGCACAAACATGTTACTATCGTATTGTTAATGAAATCATCTAATAATAATATAAACTACCATTGCAGTAAATATATTAGACATGGCCAATCTCCCATCTTAGATCACTAGCGGTTGTAAAATAGTATCACCCCTCCAACTGATCCTTACTGAAGTATATTCATTCCCCCCATTTGCACTCAACTTCTCATCACTAGTGGCTTCTTCCAAAAAACACGTAAATGAAATTTAAAAAACTAAAAACATATAAACTTATCCAATATTGAAAGGATTTTACGAAAGGCTACGTGTAAGTGCAGAATATTAATAAAGGTATCGCATCCACATCAATTGAACATGATATTAGAGGTAGTCTCGTACTTGGGGACTATTCTGGGGTTTATTTTCCTAACTTTATCCGTTGCCTCTGGGCTATATTACATCAGTGAAATTGTTGAAGAATATACTGAGCCAACTAAGAGATTTCTATCCAAGGCCATCTATGGTGTCATTTTCATACTAGTCTTATTGTTAATATTTGATAAATTCCCAGTGAAGTTGACAATCTTTGCCATTGTGTCTCACGTCATCTATTTACAAAACTTGAAGAAATTCCCCTACATTAGTCTTTCCAGTCCTATCTTCATTTTAAGTTGTTTTAGTGTCGTGATTAACCATTACTTATGGTTTCAATATTTCAACAAAGTAGAAATCCCACCACAATTCAGATACAGCCAAAGCTATATTCCAGAAAGACGTGCTTCTTTTGCTGAAGTGGCATCATTCTTTGGTATCTGTATCTGGTTTATCCCATTTGCTTTGTTTGTCTCATTATCTGCTGGTGACTACCTTTTACCAACTACTGCTGATGTGAAGAAGAATGATGATGTTAATCCAGATGGTACCAAAGGTCCAAGATTACATAAGAAGACTGTAGGTTTAGCTAGAATGGTGATTAATAAAATAAGAGATTCCATCACAACGGGGTTGAGATTATTTGGGTTCAAAGTTAAAGATCGTTATTCCACTTATGATGGCTTATCCATTTAAAATAAACCCATCCACTTACACACACACACATATATATATACGTTTATTATATATTACCAATTCTATATGTATTAAATTCGAACAAGAATTCATTATTTTGAAATTTCAACTCATCGATTAAAGAGCCATCTCTTGTAGAATTGATGGTTGCAACAGAATCGTTTGAGACTCCCCAGAGAGGTCAATGACCATGGAACCACACAATAAGAATGCAAAATATATCAATTTGAGGAATTCATTTTGGTCTCCAGATTACATTACTGGGATAGAAACATTTTTAGCTTTAGTGAAACAAGATAATGAAAAATTACATCAAGAGATCGATTTCTACAAATCTGTAACGTTAGACTGTTTTACACCATTATCAAAAAGTTTAGAAACCATATGCCAAGGGGACAGACCTAAAGTTCAACGCCCATTGGGTGCCGATATATTAAATGGATACCTATCAACAATTAAACAAAGTGGAATCTTAAATCTTACAGAGACTTGTGTCTTACCGCTTGATAAATGTCTAAAGGAAAATAAATTGTTCTATGGTGAGATTGAAGAAGAATTGCATGCACATTATGAATCTTATCAAAGATCATGGAAATTGGCTAAAGAATCATATATGGAGTGCCAAAATTTGACTAATTTGATAGTAAAGAATTTGGCTAAAATTAAACACGCAAACCAACCCATTGAATTGATTACACACGCTACTCAAGAAAAAGAGGACAAAACTTCCATACCGATAGAATCTGTCGAATCTACATTATTTCAAGAGTTGCAATTCCCCTACAAATTGGATGAAACATTAATCTTCAATAATGAAACTGAATTAATTGAATTCCTAAACTTACTAAAGAGTAAGATAATAGTTCAGAAACCTGCCATATCGATATTGGGAACATCTAAAGAGTATTTCGATGGTCAATCCTTAGTATCTACATTGAAGAAGATTGACCCTAAATTAGATACCTCAATGTTTAACTTAAGTCGTATAAGTCAATCTTTATTAACTGAACGGATCATACAAGAATATCAAAATGTTGGTGGATCTTACTTCAACAATTTCAAATTAAATACTAACAGTGGAAAAATCTTTCAATTAGAATCAAAATATATTTGGAATTCTTCTGTGTTTGATAGGGAAACCTCAACCCCGGTTAACAAACAGCTAAGAAAATCCTATGGGGAGTTATCAAATGACAATACTAATGAAGTAAAAGATTCCACTACTGAGAACAGCAGAAATATTTCAGGATCTTTATCCACTTGGTTTAGAAAAGTCAGTGGTGCAGAATTCACTAGTACAAATAATATTGCCACTATGGATGAGATTAGCGAGAAAATCGTTCACTTAAACACATGGCAAGATCGTTATTTCGAAAGATATCAAGGTTTTCTTTATTCAAGAGTACAATTAGAAAAAACTTTGTTTATTCATTGTAACGAATACGAGAAACTTGAATCAAGAACGCAACAATTAATGAAATCTGTAGTACGAAATTTCCAGTCTAAAATTAGTAATATAGCGAATATAAAACACAATCCCTCAGTTGTTGATGAATCTTCCCTTATTAGAACAACAAATAATTTACCAATTGGATTCTTTTCTCGTGATAATCCTTTCCCCTTCACAAAATGGGTAATTCACAAGAATGATGCTAAATCTATTGCATATGAAACAATATTTTCTTGCACAGTTATCAATAAAGATATACTTAATACCATAGAAAGCATAATTTCCTTTATTGAAACTCAAATAAATGAAAAAGCTATTACGACAGAACAATGCTTCAATTATTGGAAATCAGATGTTGACATAATCAGGTCTACTGATTTAGAAAGAGAGTTCATCAAGGAATTCAAAGAAATGACCAACAATGCAGAGATCAACAATAATGCTATTCATACAATTATTGAACGGAGTAATAATGAATCTAAATTTATTAATGAAAGTTGGATCGACTTAATTAAATTGTTCCAACTTGAATTGCCTGATAGTTTAATACCGATGACACTACATGACGAAATATTGAAATCCAAGAATTTCAGTTGGCTCAAACTAATACCTCTTGATAAATTGAAGCTGATAAGGTTAATTTCTACTCATTTAAATAAATTAGGTGATATCGAGACATTGTTTTTTAACAATGGCGACATTCCATTCCTACAGTATTTTATTCGTGTACGCGGTTTGGGTATGTCATTAGGTGAAAATGCTATTACATTATCAAATGTTTTATCAAATTTATTCAAGCATCATTTAGACGAGATAACTACAGTTATTGATAATAAGACACTAGAAGCCGAAAAAGAAGAAAACGTTCCCATCATTCATATTGATAAAGATAACGTAAGTGCAGACGACGATGGTCTATTACAGGCTGCAAAAATCAAGGCGACTGATGGAAAGACCACCGGGCGTAATAGAAGTATCAGTATGACATTGTTGACTTCTGGGTTGAAGAATTTAGGGCAAGATGACTCGAAGAAAAATAAAGGGGACGATGATTTTGTTCCATTACCTTTCAAGACAAGCTCGACTCCTGGGTCTCCAAATAATTTATTGGATTCCCAGAAGAGGAAAAGTGGTATTAATCTATTACCGCCATCCGCCGATGATATGAATTAATATAAACGTTTATTTTTTAGTTGTGTAATATATTCTAAACTATCCTGACACAATTGGTATTGATATAAATGTCTACCAGCTAATCAATTAATTTATTATACATGTCATTATTGTAGCTTTATTCGATTCTTGAACTTTTTCAGTTTTAATCATTTTTCAAACTTTGGAATAAAATGTCACAAAATCGATTAACTGGATTAAAGAATGCTTGAACAAACAGACATCAAAAGATTCCAAGACATCGGTTAAGTTTACGCATAAATATATTCATTTAAAGGTCAACTAATAAAGAAGAAAAGAAGAGACCTGTTTCGAAAAGAGACTTTGAAAATATTTAAGTGAAGGTAGCTCTTTCTATCTAACCATAAACAAAAATGAATAACGATCAACATATAAACCATCACGGGTTTGTCCCTGCATTTCCAGATGATTACATTCAAAGTGGACCTCCAAGAAGATGCAAAGGAAGTTATCAGTCTATAACAGAGAACGGGGCAGAAAAATTTAAAAAGTTTTTTTCTAGAAAGAAGGATGAACCTGGTAGTGACACTGAAACTGAAGCCGAATTTGAAACTAATATGTATGAGATTTGTGATCAAGAAACAAGAAATGATTTACAACTACAACAGTCATATCTCAACAATAATTATAGAAATAGTGACTGTCGAGACACTGTATTTCCCTTTGGTAACACACCACTAGATAAAACAGCTTCAGGTGAACGCTATAATTTACTTCCACAACACGTAGACTATTTGGATTCATCTACAAGTAATAAAACATTTTTGACAAGTAACAGAGTGTATCATGAACCATTCAATGTTGTTGACCCCATTACATCAAAACCAAAGAAACCCCCCAAGCAGAAAGATATTAAATCCCCCGTTGTGGTGGTATCTAGTAAACACAATATTTTGAACAACCTTCATTCTGCTCTTACTGATCCACATATGGGCTTGAAAATTGGCCCAACCAAATTTTCAGATGTCTGCTGGAGATTGGAATCATATCTGATAAAGAAGAAACAAGGTATCAAACTGCTGCAAAAGACAATCAATGATTTTAAGGTATGGACACCACAGGGGGATATGCTAGATCCAGAAGACGTTTCTTCCATGACGGATAATTTTATTGAATTGATGGAAGATGAATTGGAATATGAACTTAGAATAATAAGGACACTTGAATCCACATTATCAACTTTAAAAACGGTCGCTTCTAAAGAGGATAGATATATGGAATCTCAAAAGCAGCTGAAAACATCAATCAAGAAATATAATGACTCCAAGGTGAAAAAAAATAGTAAATCTGGAAGTAACGGTGAACTATTACGATCAGAATATAAAGATTGTCAACGTCGCTATTCTACTGAACAAAAGATACTTCAAGAGTCAATCTCTCTAGATCTTAGAAAACAATATATCTTCCATAACTATTACAATTTTGCTAACAATTCTAATATGATTGACAAATCCAAAGAAAATGTCTGTGACGGATTATATAAATTATTAGCGGTGGATCAGTTGACATTTCAACAAACGTTTGGAGATATAAGACAGCAAAGAATGACCTATAATTGGAATCATTTAACAACGGAAGAACAAGAAAATACAAGAAGACAGGATAACTTTCAAAATGGACTGGTTGATAAAAACGACTCTTTGCTTGGTTGTATTTATAAAAATTTACCAGATACACAAGTACCACCCTTTACCTCTCCTAGAACAGATACAGAAAACTTCCAATTTTTTACAGGATTAGGAAATGAAAATAATGAACTTTCTAATCTTACTTCAAATGGTATGTGTATAAATAATTCAGTAAGTTCTGTTATATCCTATAGGAATTGCAATGATAAATGGAGCCGTAAAACTCCAGATATACCTAATTACTCGGGCGATAAGGAAAACAGTACAAGCTTCGAAGGATTGAATAAAGAAAATGGAAATTATGAAGTATCAGATAGCCATAATGACACAGTAATACATACAAAACCAGATCACTATAAAATAGCAGAGCCTGATATAAGCGGAAGTATCAATAGAAGTACACATCAACGATCTGATGCACTTACTAGTAGTAAGAATGATCTTGGTTTAATGGATCCGACTGAAAATAATTGGACCTAAGATTATAAAGAAACTTACCCCTACAATATTTATATAGTTAACTTTACATCAATTGTACATCTTGATAAAATCTTAAATTGTTTATTGAGACTGAATTTATGTTTTATATAAAATTAGACACATGTATTAAACTAGTTCAATATTCTTCCAAAGTATACAATTTTCTTACCAATAAGCCATATTTTTCTTCTTGAATAAATAATTGATAGTCTTTATCAATAACGGGACTAAAATCATTTTCAGCTTTACTGAAAGACTCTTCCGTAAATCCACCATCAAATTCAAATTCTTCCCAGTATAATGAGAAATGTTCTTTGTAACAGTCAGATATCAGAGAGGGACTTTCGATCTGTAAAACTGGGACCATATTAATCCATAAATTTACTTTTTCTTTGTGTCTCATATTGGCTACTAATCTTGGATTAAAATTTACTGGAATCTCTAGAGGTGAGATATCCCTTGTATAATCTGTTAAAAAAATTGGGGCTGTGGTGGTGCTTTGGATTTCTGGCTCATTTCGATCTTTAATTACATTTAACATTTTCTTAATGTCATTCTTTGGGTAGTTTGAATAGTTCTTGATATCTGGAGGGCAAATCCTGAATTTGCCAGTGGGCTCATCTCTTTTTTTCCTAATATATGAATTTGGTTTATCCATACCTATAACATGATTATTACTTACATTTGCTGTTGTATATCGTCTTAAACCTGTCTCTGGAGGAAAGGTTGGAGATTTTTTGTTCTTTGGAGTAACTCGCTTAAGCATTGGGTAATTTCTCTCTGAGTAGTTTTTATCTCTTTGAAAATAATATTGGGATGACATTATAAATGCTTTTGCTATAGTTTCAGATTGGTATGGGCTTTAATTTAATCTTTTGCCTTGATTGTAATGATAACTTAATTGATATGCTTTTACTGATTATTTTGTTTTTGTGACATTAAATAATTTATAAGGAGAATACAAAAATTGCTTCCAAAGACTGTAAAGAATATAAAATGATATCATAACACTATGATAGATAGATAAACTCTAATATTTATCGGTTCTTCCAACACAATTATAGATATTAATACGTGTATCATGGGAATTGACAGCTGCCAACATCATCCTATGTGGATGGAAAGTCATGCTGGAAATGAAGGAACTTGATGTGTAAGATCTAATCCCAGTTGCAGCCAGAGTGTTAGCAACATTGTTACTGATCGAGCTTTGATTGTTCTTAAAGGAGCTTAAAAGGTCCCCTGAGGTTGTCCATATCTTCACTTGTCTTGTACCAGTGGCAATAATTGGGGCATGTTCATGAACTTGCAAGGAAGTTAATGTAGTAGTAGCCCTTTTTTGATCTGCTCCTTGAGCAGTATTTTCATCAACAAAACTTAATACAGCATCTTGGGAGCGGAGATCCCACAATTCTACCACACCACTCGTGGCACCACTAACCAACTCTCTATATCCACCTCTTTGCAAATGAACATTATTGATCCATGAATTTTGGTTCCCATTACTAGCAGATCTCCAACGACGAACCATGGAATCTCTTGGATCAATACGGCGATCATACACTCTTAACGTCCCGTCTGCAAATCCAGCAACAAAAATGTTACCTGCTACTTGATCTGAAGTCAATGAAGTCACTAGGGAAGAAGTCTTGGCAGGGATATCCACTTCGACAGTTTCAGTACGGGCATCCCATACTCTTATAATCTTCACATCACCTGTGACCAACAAAGAGCCTCTACTCTGTTGCCAGTCCATTAATAAACCATTAGACCTTGGGGTTAAGAGCATTTCAGTCAACCCTCTCCAAGCGGCAACTGTAGTCACGGAATCAGTTGAATGGATGTCTTTATAGATTTTGACAATACCGTCAGACGAACCTGTCATCAATAATGTCAAATCGTCTTCATTCATAAATTTGATATCAGTAATCTTGGTCCCAAATGGATTATCATTCGAAAACCTGGATAAACATTTACCACTCTTCCAATCAAATACGGTGACATTATCTCTATCATCACCGACAGCCAGCTGATCTTCAAATTGTGTGAATTTCATTATCTTGGGCTGAGTTTTGTTATCGAATGTAATATATTTCTGAGACCAATTACCATAAAGAGACAATCTTTTCTCTCTTTGGGTACTTTCAATGATACTTTCATTTCTATTTCTTCGCCATAATCTTGCATTGTATTCAACACTACCAATTTCTTCTGATTCAGGTTTTCGCATTTGTGGCTCTTGAAAATACTCTCCACAATAATCCAAGAATGAACTCTTGAATGGTAATTCAATCTTACCACTATATTCTTTGTAATAAGGTGTCCTTGGTACATATGATACACCATGGGAAATCCCCATTAATGATAAACCCTTGCCCTTCCCCTTGGATTTACTATTGATGGATATATGATCAGTATTTTCTGCTGGCTCACCAAACACAATATTCTTGAATAAGTTCCCCAAGGAAATTACAGATCTTAGTTCGTTATTTTCACTATCAACATCACCATTACCACGACTAGAAGAACTCATTACTCTATTATTATTTTTCAGCACTGGTCTAGAATTAGGGAAATATCCAGGTTTATTATTGGCAACTAAACCATCATTTTTCTTCCAAAAGTAACTTTCAAGTTGAACAAAGGCTGGCCCTAAATCTTTATGTGAACTTAGTTCCAATAAAATATAGTCGACACATTGTTCTGCTAGTTTTCTATTTTCCAGATATGGGTCTTTACAAAGAATCAACAGAGCTCTCCAAACTGTACTGAAGACGGAACTATGACTGATGGATTGCTTTTCTCTTGATTTGATTGTATCAGAATCAATACCTTGCATTTGAGCTATCTCTTCTGTCAGTTCTTGGAATGCAACAACAAGAAAGAAATTGATATAACGATTGATCAGTGTTGAGAAATAAATTAACAGCTCCTTTCTTACTAATGACGAACCGTCACCAACTAGAGATAAGATCGCCACAAGGTTACTAACTTCCTGGGATTTCAGTCTTTTCAAATCAATATTTTCCAATTGATATAGCATACTTTGATTTGAATTGAGTTGCTGCTCAACCTTTGCTTGCTGTTGTTCTAGGTGGTGTTGATGTTGTTGATTTTGTTTTTGATGCAAGTTGCCATTTATTTGTTGTAACTGTGCTTGTAATTGCTGCGTCTGCTTTTCAAGGTCTTGTTGTAATCTTAAAATGGTCTCTGCTTCATCGGTTTCTGATACGAAATATTTGAAAGCCAATAAGGTAGCTGTCCTTACTTCTGGAACAGGATCCTTCAACGATCTTAATAGAACGTCGAGAACGTTAGTATTCATACAAATCCATTTATGTAGTGGATTTGATTCAAAAAAGAGCCCCAATAATATAACACACCACTGTCTAAATAGTGGAATATCAGAATTGGCAATGTAAAAACACAATCTATTAACTAATTCAAAACTGAAACAACTCTTTTGACCAATTGGGAAGTTTCTAACAAATGAAGTGAGTACAAAAACTGCCATTGCCTTTTGTTCATCAGTGGTATCATTATTAATATAAGCACCGGAGTTCCCTGCTACATAATCATGAAACGTTCTCGATCTTTGAGAATTCAAGTGGTGAGACAACGGAGAATTGTTTCCAATCGACGATCCACTTGATGGAGATGGGCCTGTCACGCTTAGTTCTGGAACCAGAATATTAACAAAATACATAAACCCTTTTTCCTTCATCAATTCAGCTTGTGCATTACTGTGATCGATAGACATGATTCTAGCCCAAATAAACACAAGAATTGGTTTTAGCTCAGGAGCAGGACTTTGTAATAGTTTCAAGACATATGGAAATATACCAATGGATAAAGATAAATAAACAGCCCAAGGACCTAGATCCAGGAATCTTGACAACAAAACCAACGCCCTTATCCTGTGTACCTGAGAAAGTAAAACCTGCAACACAATCGGTAATTGTTCTGGTGGGTTTCTTACATTAGAGACATATTTCAGCCATAGTTCAAATGCAGTTAAATTTTGTTCAAAGAATCCAGTGTATTGTTGCTGCGGTTGCAGCACCAAATTACCTGCTGATGTTTTATTATTGAGCATAGACGGCAAATTGGTCAATGACATTGTACTTAGATTCCCTACTGCAAATTTAGAGAGATTTTGAATACTTCCAAGTTTACTTTGTTGTTGATTCAAGCTTTGATGATCTGAACTCATCTTTTGATTTTGAAACGATTCTTGCTGTTGTAACATTAATTGGGATTCTAGATCTGAACTTGGCGGTGTGTTTTTCAGTACATCAACTAATTTACTCAATACTTCATCCATAGCTAAATCCCATGAATTCCATAAGGGATGTGTAGCAATACTGGCAGGTAATTCTGGATCAGATATTGGATGACAATTATACCATGGCATAACTCTCTTTGCCAGCAGAAAATTACGAAACAATGCAGCAATCATCAAATCATGTCTAAACAACTTATTAAATAAAGGACGAGGCAATGATGTCCATGCAATTGTATCTGTGATAGCAGTGAAGATCCAGTTCAATTCACCCAAGGGAGTTCTTCTATCTGATAATACACCAGGAATATGAACATTCGGTATATTTGCTTTGTAGGCATTTTTTGGATCATTATTTATATTTGGATTAGAATTTTCAAATAATATCTTGTACTTACTATGCTTTAATGGCGATCTCATCAAAAAAATTTGTATACTAATTTCAATGGAACAGGTTAGACAACATGTGAATAAATCTGCAGGTAATTCTGGTGCCATCATTAGTAATTCATCGGAACGACATGCAGCTAATTGGAAACAATCTTTATACGCAGAAGTTGGAGACGGAGCTGCTACATCATGATTACCGTCTTCATCATCTTTAAATCTTTTCTGTACAAACTTTTGGAAATTAGTAACAATATTACCAGCACCATTACAATCCCAAACAAATATACATGGAGCTCCCAGCCAAGTTTGTAAATCATAAAGTGACACTGGGATATATTGGGTATAACCTCTATTGAAGACCCAAATTTCCCCTGATGGAGTGGGCTGAGGTACACCATGACCATTATAGTGGAATAGAATTTGATCCTCTTTGGATGTTCGTCTCAAAGAATTACAAAATCTTTTCACATCTTCAACACAGGGGTCTAGACTTTGCTTATATCTTGTTCTTAACGATAATGTTTCATATTGTGACTGTAAATTTTTCCCAATTTGCTCAATGGCTTTCTTGGAATCCTGGAAGTTCAATGGGTCAACCCATGCTTCAATTCTCGCTGCGGGATGTGTCTTCACCACGTCTGGTGGATCAACACCAAGATTCAAACATAATAATAATGCAGCACTCACTGTCTTTTGACGCTCTTTAGTCACTTTCCAATCTGGTATAGGTTGATAGTATTTATTTTTATCAGCTGATTTAACTTCTTCTGGGGTGGGATTACCATTAGTTCTATGTCTCTTGTCATCATAATAGAAATAGAACCCATTAGCTAGTGATTCCAAAAACTGTTCACTATTATATTGCTCTTCAAACCCGTGTCGCATCTCTGTATTGAGACGCTTCAATGGCTGCGGGCCATATGTGACTGACATAATTTAGTTGATATAGTTAACGAAATACGGGGATGTTCTTTAGATGGATTATTTATTAATATATCTTTAATCTATTGATATATTTTATTGTATGTTTTTAATGAATAGCGTAATAACTTTCTAGATATTACGGGGGAGAAAAAGTGGTTCTAGCACTTAAACTTCTTTCTAGCTAAGGATCAACAGCCCAAACTACTTCAGATACTGTTTTCTTGCTTTATATTCTTGTATTCAAGATACTGCTATCGAAGTTTGTAAAATAATCCTTTGATTTCAAATTCACTTTTTGATGTTCAAGAATTTTGATGTCAATCACTTTAAAGCTGTGAAATGACAATGATACAAGTAAATGTTGGAGGGACATGTTTCATTTACAGGCCAAGAAGAGGACAGTAAGTAAAATGGCTGACTGAAATTGTTCGCTATTCCATTTTAAAACTATTTCAATGCTTCTCCTGGGGGAAAGGCACTTTAATAAGATGATAGACCTATTCAAGTCGGAATTGACTAAGGGAAATGACGTCGTCTCCTAGCCAAGCTCAATACACTGTCAATACATCTCATTTAGAGTAGTTTCGATTTGTAATTGGTGTATCTTGGAGAACTGTTTGCCCTCTCATTATGTAGACACCCTTTTACAGTGTAATTGCACTGAAAAATTTATAAAATGGAAATTGCGATGAGTTCGAAATATTTCATTCCAGATGTGACAATTCACAATTAGTAATTCCCAAATATAAATATATATATATATACGTCTTCACAATTACTGAAACCGTCTGGATCTATTCAAAATCACCTGGTAATTATTGAAATAAAATATCGAACAGTCAGCAGTATCACAGTATGTCAAGTTCAATCCATAACCCTGTAATTCTTTTGAAAAGAGTACTAAACTTAACTGAATCATCATCCTTCATCCTTTGCTTGGACACAATAGCACAGACATCCTCAGGTGTAATTACCGAACTGGTGCACCATAAGAATTCTCAATCTAATGATAGTGATAGCATATTAATATACGTTGCCTTCAACTCTATTAACAAGCCAGATTGGGCTACCCATTTTGTCGATGTTAATGCACAAGGTGGTGTGAAGAAGTCCATTGAACTGATTCAATCATATTTACCATCTGCTAAAGAGCCAGTTCGTGGTATAAAGAAGAAATCTCTAATTGTTATTGATTCACTAAACTATTTGGCTAGGATTGAATTGAGCCAATTCATTGCATCTATTGCCTCTCCACATGCCACTATTGTTGCAACTTATCACAAGGACCTGCCTGAATCATTATCACATCAATCAAGACAAGAATCATTGGATAATTATCCCTCTGCTCTTGATCTTTTACAATTCATGGCTACTACCATCTTGCATGTCACCCCAATCTTACCTGATTCTGTTGACGACTCACACGATTTACAAGACAAACTAGATACATTAAATGTGCCTCGTGGGCTGAACAGCCATATCTTTCAATTACTTTTAATCAATCGTAGAAAATCTGGTAGATCATTAACATACAATTTCCAAGTTAATAATAAGACACATACATATGATCTAGTCACTAAGAAGAATGAAGTGGATGCCGAATTGGAAACCCCAGAAATGTTGCAGGATTTAACTACATTCAACTTATCTACATCTGATAAACAAAAGCAAGCCAAAGATCAAGTCAATCTACCATTTTTGGAAGCTCAGCAATATGGTTCTTCTGGTGGTGCTATCGTTTATGAATATGAGAAGGATGATGATTACGATGAGGAGGATCCATATGAAGATCCTTTTTAAATGAAGTTATTCATATATTTGTATATAGTAATTATAGTTTTAATAATATACAACTACCTGCTTAAACCCAACTTGCTTAATACACGTTGTTTTAACAGCAATATTCTATATTTGATACTACGTTCCGCTAGGATCTTATCAGCTTCTTCTAAAGTGACCACACGTTTCACTAATAAATTAAACATAACACCAAAGATTAATCCAATAATAGTAGATGAAATGATGATAACATTATATGGCATACTGAAATCTGGTGTGGATAATAATAACAATAATGTAGAAGTTCTCAGTTGATATGGCTTTGGTGATAGTACAGTAACCACAGCAGACTCAATTTCAAACCCATGATTCGCATCTGGTGGATATTCCGCAAATTGCAGTAATGTCTTATCAAATTGATAAGCAAACGAGAAGGTAGTATGTGCTGGAATTTCCATAGTGAATTCTAAATGTGTCGGTCTTTTACGATCCACAGCAGGAGAGTAATACATGGTTTCCATTAATTTATTTACAGTGATATCATTGCCTGAACTCTCAACAGATAAAGAGGATAAGTAGATTCTCATGTACCATGGTAGTGACTGAAAGAATGTGATTGTAACCGGCACATCGTTTGGATTATTTAGCACAGTACGTAAACCACCATGATCTTGACCATACCCAGTCAAAGCCCTACTGACAAAGACGGGTACATCACCAGTCGATACAACACTCTTCGAATTATGGGCGTCTAATATAATATCATATCTCTTGGAATCATCCAAGTCATAGCAGTTACTTTGAGTTCCCACCAATACATCATCGTCAACAATCTTCAATGCAATATCCCAATCACTGGTGGCGTCAACACAAATTTTAGAAGATCTTTCAATAAATTTACTACAACCCGTAATGGTCTTGTTAAATAGATGAGATAAAGAAAAAGTGATATCAGTAGCTTCTGGTAATGGGAAACATTCAAATGCATCAAAAGGTTTGTTTAAATCACATCTCAATTTGTCACCACCTACTGGTTTAGGAATTGGCTGTTTAAATCTTTCCAGGGCATTTGGCACGTGTACAACCATATCAACCATAGCCTCCATTTCATAATGGCATAGCTCGCTTTCTATGTCACATTTAGTATCAATATCAATGGACAGACTGTGCCACACAGAATCAAACACTTTATGACCATCAAGATATGATGAAATACCAGATTTACCTCTTGTTGGTAATAATTTGATTAATGGGGTTAAATTTTCAGTACAAATCGGTTCATTGGCCAAAGCTGCATGAAGAATATACAGTTTTGAGTCTTGATCTTCTTTATCGAACAATGGGATAGCATTATCACTGGTGTCGCCTTTAAAAGAATACACTGGGAAACTAGTCTTGGCACTGTCAATAAAATTAATCGAGGCACAGAAATGACCACTCAAATAATTAGCTAAGGACTTCCATTTTTGATAAGCTTCATCCTTGGAAGTAGCTTCAATAGTTGCCCATAGTTCCACCCCAGAACCACCAGATTTAAACCCATCATATGGCAACGGACCCCAGGATTCAGCATCCCAATAACCCCTTGTAAATCTTAACTGTAATTGACGGGTAGAAGTACGTTCTAATAATGGTTTCATTGCTTTAGGAAAAACAGTATAGTGTGTATATTGATCTGATTCTTGAGGATTCCTACTTGGTTGGAAAGACTCAGAGGTCATATCAAAGACAAAGGAGGTCAGTAAATGATTACTTGGCAAAGGTCTTAAGATCATATTTTCATCGTATGGATAGCTTACTGAATCTGTAGTAATGATTTGGTCTTTGCTGTTTGGTGTAAAGTCGACATTCAAATCTTCATGACTTATTATTTGTTCAATGCCGCTGTCTTTATGAAGCTCAGAAGATACATGCTCATCGATGGCAGTGGTACAACTAGCATCACGCAAAACTTCTGCTGTTGCAGAATCTTCTCCTATTAAACTGGTTACATAACTGTAAGCGTCTACATCAACATCTAAATTTTCTGAAGCATGTACTTTGGAAACTGCAGCAAATAATAGTAGAAGTATCTCAGAATATTTCATGTTTCTCTCTAAATAATATTCTGACGATGTACCTAATTTACTTCAATTTGCTATGGATTGGTAGCTTGATCTCTGCCTTAAAGCTCTGTAAAATTCGACACCTTCTACGTGTCTTGATGTTTGGAATAAAACTAATTACCATAATTTTTCAAGCTTTAAAATTTAAGAAGGATTGAAAAATCGATCAAAAGTTAATATGAACATTCAATACATCTCATCACCAACAAGAAAATACTAAAACAAGGCCTATAATTTTGTAGACAGCCATGAACAATACCGCTATAGTCAAGAAACACCAAGTGGGTGGTAATTACTCCCTTTCGAAGGAGTTGAAACAAGATATTATAACTGATATCACAGATTCTGACGACACTGCAGATGTGTTACAACAGAGAATACATGAACGAGCCATCTTTAATAGGGAGGACAAGTATCATAAAAGGAGACTAGAAGAACCTGAGCATGATAAAGATAAAGAAGCCTCACTGGAAACAGAAAAAAATGCAGAATCATCAAAAAGTAGAAAGATTAAAAGCAAGTCTCGTTGGGATATACAGACATATGAACCGCCTAAAGATGATATACTAGAAAAAAAAGAATTACTAGATACTGTAGTAACAGATATACCTAATGCTTATGAGTTGAAATATTTTAAACCCTCAGATAAGTTACATTTTGCCAAATTATTGGAAAAGAAGCCAGAAACTTCTCTGGACTCAGAAAGCAAGAATGAAAGAAACTTGCTATTACTTCTACTGAAGATTAAAAATGGTAATACCTCAGCCAGGAAAATTGCTATGAAACAGTTAACCTTAAAATGCCCAGAATTTGGTCCTAAACTGATATTTGATAATATATTACCAATCTTATTAGATAGAACATTGGAAGATCAAGAAAGGCAACTAATGATTAAGGCCGTAGATAGAATCATTTATAGACTTGGTGCATCAATGAAACCTTACACATATAATATATTGACAGTGGTGTCACCTTTATTGATTGATGAAGATCCCGTATCTCGAATTATTGGTCGAGAAGTGATAAGTAATTTGGCTTCAGTAACCGGTGTTGGCCACATGTTAACCACTATGAGAGGTATGGTCGATAGTGACGATGAGTATGTCAGAAATTTAACTGCAAGGTCTTTAGCAGTTGTAACGAAAGCTCTAAGTATACCGAAAGTTTTGCCGTACATTCATGCCATGTGTCATTCCCAAAAATCATGGAGAGCACGCCATACCGGTATCAAAGTTGTTCAACAAATTGCCCTATTACTTGGAGTTGATATATTAAGACATTTGATCCCTTTAATCCGTTGTGTCAGAGACTGCCTGTATGATGAACATATCCCATTGAGAATATTGACTGCAAACGCAATTACTATTTTGGCAGAAAAGTCAGATCCATACGGTATTGAGGTCTTTAATATTGTGTTGGAAGATGTTTGGAAAGGTGTTCTATCACACAGAGGTAAATTATTAAATGCATTCTTGAAATGTATTGGTTCCATCATTCCATTGATGGACCCCGAATATGCTGGGTATTACTCTTCTGAGTTAGTAAAGATTATAATAAGAGAGATGTCGAGTCCCGATGACGATATGAAGAAGACTGTCCTATCAATAATGCAAAAATGCATACCGCTAGAAAATGTTACCAGTGCTTTGTTGAAAGAAGAAATAGCGCCATCCTTTTATAAACACTTTTGGACCAGACGTATCTCTTTAGATAAAAAATTGAATAAGATGACGGTTTACACAACTGTAGTATTAGCTGAGAAGGTTGGCTGTAAGTACACCATTGAACAGTTATTAAATCCATTAAGAGATGAGGCCATTGCATTTAGAACAATGTCTATCCATGCAATCAATAGAACCGTAAAGAAACAAGGTACCAGTGAATTGGATGAGAGATTAGAAACTAGACTTATTGATGCACTTTTGATTGCATATCAAGACCAAACTACTGATGATCCATTAATTTTCCTTGGGTTTGACACTGTTGCTAAATCATTAGATACAAGAATGAAACCATTCTTAGCTCCTATTGTATCAACAATTTTGAATCAGTTAAGACACAAGAATCAAACAATCCGTCAAAATGCTGCTGACTTGTGTAATATCATGGTTCCAATAATAAAGAATTGTGATGAAAGTGATATGCTAAATAAGTTGAGCATCATACTTTATGAATCATTGGGAGAAGTTTATCCAGAAGTTCTAGGTTCTATTATTAAATGTATTGCTACCATTATAGAGGTATCCACATTATCCAAACTACAGCCACCAGTCAACCAAATCATGCCCACGTTGACCCCGATCTTAAGAAATAAACATTTGAAAGTACAACGTAACTTGATTAGACTAATCAGTAATGTGGCTATTAGAGGAGCAACATACGTAGCTCCAAAGGAATGGATGAGAATCTGTTTCGAATTACTAGAGTCATTAAAGAGTCCTAACAAGAATATATTGAGGGCTACCAATGAGACATTTGGATACATAGCTAAGGCCATCGGACCACAGGATGTGCTGGTTGTATTGTTGAACAATTTGAAGGTTCAAGAACGTCAATCTCGTGTTTCCACTGCTGTAGCTATTGGTAAAGTAGCCGAAACTTGTGGTCCTTATACCGTGCTACCTGCCATAATGAATGAATACAAGACACCAGAGACAAATATTCAAAATGGTATTTTGAAAGCCTTAACATTTATGTTTGAGTACATTGGACCTATTTCACAGGATTACATTTACATGATCTCACCACTGATTGAAGATGCTCTGATTGATAGAGATTTAGTTCATAGACAAACTGCATCCACTATCATTAAACATTTAGCGTTAAATTGTAGTGGAGCTGGGAATGAAGACGCTTTTATTCATTTGTTAAATTTATTAATTCCCAACATTCTGGAAACCTCTCCTCACGTCATTGCAAGAATCATTGAAGGGCTGGAATGTTTATGTTATGCGGTTGGTCCTGGTGTGTTTTTGAATTATATTTGGGCTGGGATCTTCCACCCAGCCAAGAATGTTCGCCGTGCATTTTGGGAAGTTTACAACAAGATATATATCCAATATGTGGATGCTATAGTACCATATTATCCTGTGTCTACTGAAGATGATAAAGCAATCGAAGAGTTAAGTTATATTCTTTAGATATATCCATATCTAACACTTTTTTATTTTATATATTTCAAAACCTTTATCAGTTAATGATTAATTTAAAGACAACTCTTATTTAAAACTCAATCTACGGGTAAACATTTACCGATCCAACAAGGATAATAGCAATGGATAAGGAGTACAATATACTGGCAACACTTAGGTATGATCCACATTTAGCCACAGTTGAAGCAATAACACCTTTGAAAAATGAACATTCCACTATAACATATTCAACAGTTAATGATGAATTTGCCCTGGACTCAACGTGTAATGGTTACAAATGGAATCCACAATTGATCGAAAACAGTAAGCAAGATTTCACAGCATTTCAAAACGACTTTGCTGAGGTAAATAAAGTGGCTGCAACTTCACCGCCATTCTTAGATGGATCTCTTCAAGATAAACTAATAACTAATAGGGACCATAAAAATTTCCTTCTATCCCGATTTTTGTTTGTACCTCAACATGTAAACAGAATAAATATGACTTTGAGTTACTTTAACAATAACCTACCTCAATTAACATTGGATAAGCTTGCTGATTTATTGATTGATACGGTTACTGAAGAGAAGAAGAGTACTACCGAGAGTTTAGATGAGTTTAAGAAAGGTGAAGATACTCAAATCTATAAAATAAGAGTGTTAATTAATAAAGAAGGTAAAATTGTCACTGAAGCACATCCCCTTCCATCACCAAGGTTCACCGACAAGAATAGACCTCAGTCCTGTACGGAATACTTCCAACATGTTTTACTTGGTGGGTTTGGTGACACTTTGAATAATGCTTGGGATATTGTCAGAGACTCTCAACCACTTCGGTCAACCACTCCCTTCACCACTTTTAAGACAACAAATCGGTCCCATTATACTTTGGCTAGGGAAAGAATGATGGAAATGATCTCCAAATATAGATATCCGTCTGAAGACAAGACACATTGTGAAATAATATTACATAACGACAATGGTGAACTTATGGAAGGCAGTATTTCCAACATTGCGATTAGAAGAGCTAACGGTTGGGTAACTCCTCCATTAAGTTCTGGCTGTCTTTGTGGAATATTTAGATACTATTTATTGCAAAAAGGTTACATTCAAGAAGGCAATACCTCAGCCAATGAAATATCCATTGGTGATACCGTACTAATATTCAATGGTGTTTTTGGTTGCATTAAAGCCATAGTAAGAGAATGAAACGTTGATTAATATAAATCTATCATAATTAAAAAGGGAAGAGTATAGTATATTTGCTATCCAATATGAATAATACATAAAAAAAACTAATATATATCACAAACGGGGAATATTACAATTATTCTTGTTGACCACCGTACTTAGCTCTCCAAGCATCAACATCCTTTTGTTCAATGCGTTGGAATAAGTATTCAGCCTTATTAATGTTATGGCCACCTTGTAGGACCAAATGGAAAGTTTCATCGATCTTTGGTTGTGGAGCATTTAACATCTTGAAGATCTTTTCAGCGGTTTCTGGAATGAATGGAAGCATAATTGATGCGACGGTATAGATAATATTTAAACCAACACCAACCACGGCATCAGATTTAGCAGCATGTTGGGAGAATAAAGTATTATCTAATTTATTTTCTTGTAAGAAAGCGTTACCACGAGCACTTAAACTCATGGCAATTTCCAACCCACGTCTTTCATGACCGATTTCCATTTCTTTAATGTAATTAGCTAAAATGTTGTTAACATCTTCGACTACAGAATCGTAATTTCCAATATTTTTTGGATCATATTCTGGGACAACACCATTATATTTAGCATTAGTGAATTTAATTAATCTGTTGACTAAATTACCTAAATTGGCTAATAATTCACTGTTATTTCTAGCGGCAAAATCATCCCAAGAGAAATGAGAATCACTTGATTCTGGTCTTACGGAGGCTAAATAGTATCTCCAAACACTTGGAGAAATGCCAGATTCTTGAGCATTATTACCAAAGACACCAACACCTCTACTCTTTGAGAACTTCCCACCTTCATATTGTAAATATTCAGTGGTATTTAGATGATGTAACATAGTCCAGTCATCACCAGTACCCAGTTGAGAACCTGGGAAAACAACGGTGTGGAATGGAACATTGTCCTTACCCATAAATTGATATAATTTGACATTATCTGGATTCTTCCACCATTGTTCCCAATTCTTAGTGTAATTAGCAGTAATGGAAACGTAACCGATGGTAGCATCGAACCAGACATAAAGGACTTTATCTTTGTATTTTTCTAATGGGACTGGAGTACCCCAGACTAAATCTCTAGTGATAGAACGTGGTTTTAAACCATCCTTTAACCACGAGTTAGTAATAGTCTTAGAGTTTTTAGACCATTGTCCCTTTTCGGATGAAGTCTTGAACCACTCATTAATCTTAGGCTCCAATTTATCTAGGGATAAGAAAACATGATCAGTCATTTTTGGAATTGGAGTGGCATTATCTAATTTACAATGTGGGTTGATCAATTCAAATGGATCTAATAAAGCACCACAGCCATCACATTGATCACCTCTAGCATCATCATAATGACATTTTGGACATTCACCTTCGACGTATCTATCGGCTAGATATGAGTTATGAACAGGACAGTATAATTGTTTCATTGATTGTTCTTCTAAATAATCATTAGCATTTAATTTCAAGAAGATATCTTGAGCAATTTCGGTTTGTTTGTCAGTGGTGGTTCTACCAAAATGATCAAACCCAATTTGAAACCATTTATAAACATCAGAGTGAATCTTATAATATTTATCACATAATTCTCTTGGTGTAACTTTTTCTTCTAAAGCTTTAGTTTCAGTGGCAGTACCGTATTCATCTGTACCACCGATGAAAATAGCGTTATAATTTCTTGCCTTACAGTAACGAGCAAAGATATCAGCAGATAAGACAGACCCGACGATATTACCCAAATGTGGGACGTTATTGACATAAGGTAAAGCAGAGGTAATCAAAATATTTCTTTCACCATCCTTTGGCAAGATTTCAGATCCAAGGTCTCTCACTTCGAACCCTTGTTTAATGTTGGTGGCCCCGGTGTGTTTAAAATCAGCAGAAGTACGTGGAGTGAACTTTTCAGCTTCTTCGATGGCCAATTTAATCTCAGCAGGTAATTTTGTTAGGATATCATTGTTTTGGAATTCGGTTGGAATGATTGAATATACGGTGGCAATGGTGATCAATCTAGTGGCGGAGATCGGTTCGTTGACACCTTCGACGATGAATTTTGTGAAAGCATGAATAGCGGCGTCATGAGTCACATTATCGCCAACAAGTTTATCAAAGACGTATTGAGCTTCTTCATTATCTTGTAAAGTAAAATCGTTCATGGCATATCTTAAGATAGCGTTAGTGTCGAATAACGAGACTTTATCGGAGATCAGTTGTGGTTCGGTGGCATTTGGATCTTCATTAATTTTAATTTTCAAGTCTTTGGTAGAATATTTGGTAGCGAAAGCCAATTTCAAGTTGTTGGCAAGGGCTAGTTGATGGGTGTGATGTTTCGATTTATCGAAGGATAATTCCACGGACATCTTGATGTTGTTGTTGGTTTGATTGATTGATTGATTGATTGAGATCAGGAAATTACATGTATATCGACAATGTCAGATCTCTTTGCTTGGTTCGATATTTTTATACATATATATTTTTTTTCTCGACAAAGTGAAATTTTCACAATTTTTTCCAATGAGTTTGAAAGATTTGATAAGCGCTTAAAGATTTGAGAGATCTTTGAATAGGTAATAGACTAACTAACACAAAAAGATAATGATTTATATATATATAGTGGGTTATGATACAGAGAGGTGTAGATACATAGATAGATGTATATATGGTGGGGGGGAGGGGAGGAAGGAAAATTGCTTCCTAATGTTTGTTAAACTTTCTCTTTTTATTATTTTGATGGGATGGAGTCTTACCTGAGGCACCGATGGTGATATTAACCTTTGGTGGGACGGAGAACCCATAGGATTTTGCTACTTTGACCAGATCCAATTTATCGATTTGATACACGGTTTTCAACCCATGGGAAGCATAGGCTTGCAAATACGATCTGTAGCCGTCCTTTGCAGTTTGATGTAAGAAATAGTTTGATTTGATTAATTTTTCCAATTGAGATTGAACGTTAGCGATCTTGTTGATTGGGAATTCGTATTCATTTAGTGGGACTTTAGCAGCTTTCAAATAACGCAAGAACCCCAATTCGGTTGGTGTCAAGAACATTAGAGATTTCCCCTTACCCTTTGTCCCTCTGGCGGTTCTCCCTACTCTGTGGATATAGTCTCTTGGGTCATCAGGAGGGTCGAATTGGATGATCCAATCGACGGATGGGATGTCCAGGCCTCTGGCGGCGACGTCTGTACAGACGAGGATCCCACGTTCGGCATTACAGAATTCGAAGAAAGTGTTTGTACGTTTCTGTTGCTTTTGTTTCCCGTGCAATTCCAACACTGGTAAATCGATATAATTCAACAATTCAGCGTAATATTTGACAGAATTACAAGAGGAAAGGAATACGATGATTTTTTTCTTTTGGTTTCTTTTCAAAAAGGAGAACAGTAGTAAGAATCTCTTGTCACTGTCACAAACGACATAACCTTGTTCCAACCCGTCTGCGGTGGAATGGTCAGTTTCGGGGACGACGTTGATGAACAGAGGGCCCTTTTTCAAGGAGACACGAGCCAAGTCCTCGACTTTTGTCGTTTGGGTGGCGGAGAACAGCATGGTTTGTCTTTCGTCCTTTGGCAGGATTCTGACGATTTGTTTCATTTCGTCTTCGAACCCGATTTCTAGGATTCTGTCTGCTTCATCGATGATCAATGCTTTCAAGTTCTTGAAGACGAAACCCTTTGTGTTTTGCAAATGGTCTAGTAGTCTCCCTGGGGTGGCGATCAATAGGTTGACCCCCTTCATCAGCTTGTCAGCTTCTTGTCTACGGTTCGCCCCGCCCATGACGATCCCGAAAGTTTGCGAGTGGAATTCCATCAATTCACGAGCGACCCCGAAGATTTGCAAAGCCAATTCTCTTGTTGGGGTGATAACGATTACCCCAGTCCCGTTTCTTGGTTTAAATTTCAACGAATGTAGCATTTCGATGGCAGGAAGTAAGAAAGCCAACGTTTTCCCAGACCCGGTCTTGGCGGCCCCCAAGACGTCCCTGCCTGCCATTAGTGGCGGGATGGTTCTTGCTTGGACGGTGGTCAGGTTGGTGAACCCCATTTTGGCGATAGCCTTCATGGTCGGGGCAGAAAGGTTCAAGTCATTGAACGTTTCTGGGTTCTCAACAGTCTGTTTAGCTTCTTCTGGTTGTTGTTCTGGCTGTTCCTTGGCGGCAGCAGCGGCGGCAACGACGTCTGAGTCCAGTGCTTCTCTGTCTCTTTTCATCGGAGTGTTTGTTGGTTGCTTTACTGGTTTGGTAGTGATAATGTAAAGTATACAAGTATGTGTATATATGGCTGGTGGATAACAGAGAGAGAGAGATGCTCATCGCAAATTTTATTTCGACATAAAGTTTTCTTGCAAAGATTGCGAAGAAACGAGAAAAAATTTCTGGGAAGCGGGAGAGCGGGAAATGGCGGCGGTGTCTGGGTGGCGGTGCACGTGACGTTGAGAGCCATATAACAGTACAGTACAGTACAGTACAGTATAGTATAGTATAGTATATTACAGTATAGTATAGTATAGTATAGTATATTATAGTATATTATAGTATAGTTTCATACATCAGAGTATAGTATAGAATAATGTATAGAGTAGAGTATATCTATATTATTACAATGTAGAGTATACTTATACTATATTCGAGTATTTTGAGAGTGTATTTCATTACAGTAGTGTATACTGAGAGTATATATATCTACATTACAGTATATTGAAAGTATAGTACAGTATATAAATATTGAGGTTATAGTATGTATATAGTACAGTGCAATATAGTATCTTGAGGGTATATATACATTTCAGAGTGTATGATAGTATATCTATATAGTATAGTATATTTGTATTATAGTATCTTATACAATATAGTACAATGTATTGAGAGTATAGTATCTTGAGGGCATAGTATATCTATATTACAATATAATGTATATTATGGTATAGTATAGTACTGTATAGTATATGTTTTGAGAATATAAATATAATTACAGTATAGTATATTAGAACATATAGTATAGTATAGTATATTATAATATAATATCTTGAGAGTATATATATTGAGAATATAAATATATATTATAGAATAATATAGTTTATTACAGTATAGTGTACAGTGCATCAGTATTAGTGTGTCTTCTAGTATAGTATATGGTATCGTTTATTATATCAGAGTATATTATATTGTATTCAGTATATATATATATATACTGTAGTATATGAGGGTATATCATAATTTAGTGTATATTGTAAGGTATAATACAGTGTATTATAGTGTATCTATATCATGTAATAGAATGGTGTGTTTCCATTATGTTACATTGAAGTAGTGGTGTATTGACAGTGAAGAATAGTATATATTACAGATATAGTTCAGTATAGGATAACGGTAGATGGGAAACTGTATATTCCACGGAATGTGTTGCACTACAGTATGATATGCAATACTGTACTGCCATTATATATTATTACCGGATGAGTGTCAATTCAATCTCACTTTCATGGACCTAATCATTAAATAACCGGCTTGGAAATTATCATTTAATATATAGTACTAAACAGTCATTATACTATACCGTACGCTGCTCCAACCTCTTGCACATATACGCATATGTACATCCACATATATATATAGATACATACATACATACATACATACATATATATATATACATGTATATATACATATATATGTGACACAGCACAGCTGCTGCCATCACGTGAGGCGCTTAGCGATCACGACATTTAAACGTCAAAAGTATATAAAGCAACCACAAGTTTCCTGCAAAACCGTTCACATCCACACTATTCATACTCTGTAAAGCCATCAACAATCATTTATCCTTCCACAGACCCATCACAAACCAACATGCCGTGGCCCACTGAACTGAAACAAGACGGGCTCTCCACAAATATCCAGGATAATGAAGACTTTAAATGTAAATATATCACCAGAAGTGATCCACTGGGCGATGGGAACTTCTCCGTCGTGAAAGAGTGTATGAACATCCACACTAAGGAACTCTACGCTATGAAAATGATCCATAAAGACGTCATCAGGGGCAAGCTACAACTGATCCAACGCGAATTCCACCTGTTGAAATACCTTTCGCAACAAATTAGGTTCTTAGAACAAACGGGATCCTCAGATGACATGGTAGACACATTCCAAGGACACCATCATATCTTGCAACTGTTCGACTATTTCGAAACAACGGCAAACATCGTATTGATCACTCAATTGTGCCATAAGGACGATTTATACGAGAAAATCATCTCTAACCAACAATTAGATCTCATCAAACAAGTTAAACCTTACACTGCTTGTCTAATCTCTGCATTGGATTTCTTACATTCTCAAAATGTGGTCCATAGAGATATTAAAGCAGAAAATATACTGTTTCGGTTGAACAAAAATGCAGCCATCAACGATAGTAACAACAATTCTGATGATCACGCCGAGTACGATCTTACAGCACACGATTTGATTCTAGGTGATTTTGGCCTTGCTTTAGAAATGGATAATGCCAACTATGACACAGCAACAGCTTTAAAAGAATATGTCGGAACCACATCGTATATCTCTCCCGAAATCGTGAAATGCAAAGGTATTGGGTTAATGACCTCTCAAGAAATCAACTCCATTGAACCATACGACACTAAAGTTGATATTTGGGCGTTGGGGGTTCTAGTTTACTTTATGGCGATGGGGTACACCCCATTTGATTGTGAAACTGACCAAGAAACTTTGGAATGTATCTTGAATTGTGACTATTACATCGATGAATCACTAATTCATGATCCATTGTATAAAGATTTTTGGAATTTTATCCAATGCTGTTTTGTGAAGGATAAATCAATAAGACGTTCTGCCAAGAATTTAAAATCTCATCCCTTCATTAAAGATTTTTTCAAACCAATTCAAGAGGACAATATTACCAATAGCAATAATAGCATTACCAACAACAACACCAACAGTAATAACCCTATAAGCTCATCTTCTTCAAGAACTCAATTCCCCAAATTGAAAAAGAATAAATCATTAACCTCATTGCATAATTTAAAGAAACCACCAACAAGAAGAACAAGTTCTTCATTAATTCCAAGGGTGGAAATTAAAAAACAACCGTCATTGACTCAAACCACTTTGAAAGAAAATGTTTCCTTATCAAAGGAAAATCTTTCTCTGTCAAACACGTCAATATCTAGTATGCATAGCAATTTGGGTCATCATTCAAATGGTATGACTCGATTGACCCCTTTCACTCCTACCACAGGTAATACAACAAGAGAAACACAACAGAACTTGGCAAAGATTAGAGACACTTTGAGACGTACTATCTCAATGACATCAATTAAGACCCAAACCACATCCGGCATAAATAGTACCACTAGTACCACTAGTATAAATGCATCAATGGGTTCTTCCTCTGGTGATCAATGTTCAAGAAATAGCCAGGCCAATTCTACATTCTTTCTGGACCCACAACCTCCAAAGGGTTCATTAATGAATGGGGTGTTTTGTGAAACACCCGAATCACTATCAAACTTCAATACAACACCAAGATCTTCAATATCATTATCTAGACAAAATTCACATCCTAATGATATCCAATCTTTGAATTCAACCCACTCAGACAATAACTATAATAATAGTAATAGTAATAATAACATGAACAGTAATGACGATTCCTCTGATATACGAAAAACTGCATCTTTCACTAATGTTAAGAAGACATACTTCGAACTGGATTTCGAAGAAGATGATTGAGATTATATATATATATATATATAATTGTGTATATCTACTTGTAATTTTTTATAATGTAGTCTTCTAATATTTTATTTTTCAATCCATTCATTCTTTAAGTCGTTATTAAATGAGATGCCGCTAGTATAAACAGTCACAACAAAGTAACACCAGACAGAAGGGAGAATTACAATAAGAACAGCCAGTCAAGCATGGACGCATTCAATTTAAAGAAAGATAACAGGAAGAAGTTTCAAGATAAACAAAAATTGAAACGTCGCCATGCGACTCAATCAGATTTAAAATATCGTAAAATAAACAAAGAAGTAGAAGAAGCAAAGGAAGAGGACAAAGATGAAGATATCCCTCCACCATTGCCCTCTAATGACGATAGATACACGGGCGATGTACTATACATTCCGCCAGAACAAGATACTCAATTACAAGCAGAATCTTTACAAGCTAATAAGATTATTAGACAGAAATTAAGCGAGAATCAATCCAACTCGCTAGAAGACAGTCTGAAATCTTTACAAATCAAGGATCCCTTGACCTCCTTGAAGGGGAAAGACATATTGGCTTTAGATATCAACTCCTTGAACAAGATGATCGGTAGGGAGGCTTCCACCAACAAGGAGGAAATTTCTCAGAAGAAACCAGCACGTCCCGTGATTGCTGCGTTGTCCCAAGAGACGAGAACCGACAACAAGCCCACTGTTCCAGGGATGGGTTTCAAAAAAGACCAGCTACCTAATGTATCGAAAGTGCCCACCGAACTTAAAGATGACGAAGACTTCCTTGATGGGTTGTTGTAGTTTTCTTTCCAACTTCCCTGATCAAACACACTCTTGTTCCGCGAGAGAATGCTGTTGCGATCTTAGTGAATATCCCTCAGAACAAGAGCCCTACCCATGTGCTTTGAAATATCGCTCGGGAATGCGATCCTCAATATGTAGTCACTATCCCAGTGGCCTAATACGGATATCTCGCAGAGGCTGAGTCCTCGAGCTTTACATCTTCGTGATGGAGTGGGGTCCTAGGATATCGTTGATATATAAGCAAGAGCAGATCAAATTGAAAACACAGAGAAGTTGGTTATCCCATCCTCCCATCCACACACAAAACACTTTATATATCCTCTCCTTTTAGATATCATGACCAGAACAGAACAAGAATACACCTACAGATTACTAAAACAACAACAACTTGAAGAGAACGCACGTTACCTAACCCAGATAGATTATAAAGGGTCTCAACTGGCTTCCCATTTCCAAATAGATCCAACAGAATATCCACCTAAGCATGTCGGTGGTAAAGTCTTTTATTTTGACATTGATAACACATTGTATTCACAAAAGTTTCAAGTTAACAAACAAATGCAAGAGTCTATAATAGATTATATGATCAATGTCATCCATTTTGACGATAGAGACGAGGCTAAGGGTGTCCTGGAAGAGTACGCTGATAAGTATGGTCTATCGTTGATTGGCTTCATGAGGGATTATAACGTGGACCCAGAGAATTATAATTTACTTGTTGATGATTCATTGCAATTGAACAATTTACTCAAACCAAATAAAAATTTAAGAAATCTGCTATTGACTTTAAAACTTGATTACAACTTTGATAAACTTTGGTTATTTACTAATTCATACAAGACACATGCTTTGAGATGTGTTAAACTATTAGGTATTGCAGATTTATTTGATGGTATTACATACTGTGATTATTATAATTTAGGTAATAATCTTGAGAATAAACACTCGATCCTTTGTAAGCCTAACATCCCAATCTATGAACAATTGAAATTAGAGAGTGGGCTAGATGAATGGGATCATGCATACTTTGTAGATGATAATCTTTATAATTTACAAACTGCACAACAACTAGGAATGAAAAGATGTTTCCATCTTGTTGCAGAAGATCACACAAACGCAGACACTAACTCAAAGGAAATCATTAAAATCAATAATCTATCAGACATACTTAAATTTGTTGAAAGCGAATAAAATGGACAAGCAATTCTATAAATATTTTAGTATATGTTAACACATTTTGCTTTTAAGTTTGGAATGAAAATAATTTCAATATACTTAGGATGATTGGTATTTCTCTAGCTGATTGACCGTCAGATGACACATCCATAATACAATCTTTAAAATATTGACTTATGGACTGTGATTCATTAGGTTTTGCGGGCTTATCCTTTAATATTGTATCAATGTCACTATAGAAATCCATTGCCTCATTCACGCCGCCATCATCATCCCTTTTGAAGTTACTACTGTTACCAATTGGATATAGATCTGATCCATATATAAATAATATGAAATATAATAAATCTCTATAATTTTGCGCATCAAATAGCATATCAAACTCTTTTACTAATTGCTTTAAATCATCTTGGAACATGTTTTCAATGAATATTGGCTTTAAAACTGGAACTATCCTTGTGAATCTGTATAACATGTAATATTTTCGTTCATCTAGTCTTATGTATTCCCAATACAACTCTACAAGTCTCTGCGTGGAACCATGTTGTTTTGAAAACTTTCTCACCATTTCGTGACACCAGGAAACATTACAAGCTAAGCTGTTATAAATTGTTTTGTCCAATACTAGGTATAGCCACCATTTAAATGAATTATTATGTACTGGTATTCTATTATACTCTTGTAAAATGTAATCAGGGTGATGTATCATTGGGTATGGATCTAATTCATTCAGATGACCATCCATCATATGGAAATCATCCTCGAGCAGTATAGGATCCACACCAATAGAGGCTAAAAATTCAAGAATATTTCTTGTTGGGATATTGTCATCTTTACTGTTCTTTGTAATGAAAAACCAATCTCTATACCTTCCAGTTTCATCACGACACATAATATCAATCAAATTATGGTCTACTTTGTCCAGCATCTTGTTTTGTTCCAGCTTAGATCTGTACCGTTTCTTTACCTCACGAACTGTTTCTTCTGGAATGGCTACATCATTCTGTGAAACGCCCTCCTGGGTGTGACTCAAGCCTTGTTCCATCATTTGATGAGCATTTTTCAACTGCTCTACTTTATCTGCCACTCTAGAATCGAATGAGGCACCCAAGTTGAATGTGGTAATAGCAATGTCTCCATCATTCTTCTTGAGTGGTACTGGAACACTCGTTGCTCTGAGGGCTTTAGTGGCTTTGGAAGATTTCTCGACAGAGCTTAAGATTGGATCAAGACTACTCCCTTGGCGTCTTGTACTTATATATATATCAGATGTGCTACCATCACTCTCACTGCTACTCGAACTTAGCATTATCTCATCATCTTCATTCGAGCTGTACTTCCACTTGGGTATTTCAAAATCACTCAATTCATCTCCACTACTTTGGGAATCACCTAACACATCGTTATTCCCATCATTGACACTCATCGTCATTCATATGGCCCCATCATTAACCATTCAATCCTTCAAGTGATGATTTACCCTCCGATAAATAGTGTCTTGAAATTTAAATTATTTTAAGAAAGTAGTGAAAAGTACTGTTTTAATGATGTTTTCGCCATAATGATGACGTGAAGAACCTAACATCAGTCCACACAAACACATACCTCCACCAAGACCTTCTCAGACCACAATAGAGAGTGTCGTAAAGATATACAAGTGGGTATAGATCAGTTTGAATTTTATTTCAAGCTTTTGCCTTTGTATACCAACTGGAAAAGTTCTTTTAAATATCGAGTTTTGGAACCTTATTAAGAAATTACATATAGTGATAACAAGATGAAGGAGCCCGATTCGCCGGGTCCAAACACATTCGAACTGTTGAAAGATGGACAACCGTCTCAGCAGAGCAGTTCTAATGGTTTCCAAGCTCAAGATGACATGACTCACTTCAATAAAAATATTAATATCGAAGGATACGATATGTTTCCCCAAATGGGGGGTAGTCATACAGACAATAAGAGTGGTAATCCAGCTTATGGTGGGTTTGATTCTATGTTAGAAGTACTGCCAGATGATATAACATTTGATTCATTCTTTCATCATGGAATATACAACAATAGTTCTCACTCTTCTACAAATCAATTCTCTAACGCTACACCCACTAATAATAACAATAACAATAATGATGATGATGATGATGCGGTGATTGCAAAGGGTAAACGTTCGCAAATACATCCAGCCCTTTTTGATGAGGTAGTTACGGCTGCCGCAAAGAGTGTCACAATGCAACCTATTAATATTAGTGGTACCACTGGTAATAATTTACAGAACGGTGAAATTCCACAGCTATGGGATTTTACCACTGATACATTCCAAATGACTCCAGGTCATTCAAGTGACTCTGCAACAATCAGTGCTCCAAATAGTTTCAACTCTGAATCTAATCATGCTTTTTTACAATCTCAATTTAATAATAATGGACTTGGTAATACTTCATCTAATAACTTTATGAATATGCCTCTTACACAAAATAATAATAACAATAATAATATTCTCCAACATGTAACTAATTTCCCATCTTCATTCAATAATAATAATGCATCTATCTATAATAATAAAAGTTCAACGGCATTCATGTTCAAACCACCAATACGATCAAGGAAGTCTTCTTTAACACAACAAACCTTTCCTGATAATATAAATGATATTGGTAACAATAACAATACTAATAATGAAAACACATCAGGACACAAGCCAATTTCTATCCCTTTGAGTGTCAATAATACATCAAACTCGATTAGAAAGTCACATTCTTTCTCAAGACAAATGTCTTCCACATCATTATCTAACCTAAACTTAAATAAAAGAAATTCATCAATATCAGAATTATCAACAAGTTCAAATATGGGGTCAATGGTTGTGAAGAAACCATTAATCCAGTGTTATAATTGTAAAACGTTTAAAACTCCATTGTGGAGACGAGATCCTAATGGGGATACATTATGTAATGCATGTGGTCTTTTCCAAAAATTGCATGGGACTATGAGACCATTATCATTAAAATCTGATGTTATTAGGAAAAGAAATACAAAGAAGAGAGCCAAGAAGAAGCAAGAAACACTCGCAGAAAATAAAAATAGTAGTAGTAGCGAGACACTAATACCGAAAAGTAGTAATACCACTACCATTTCCAAAAATATTGTACCAAGATCCATTGTTCAACCTACTGCAACAACGGCAATGACTGCTACAACAACCACGAATTCAAACTCAAGGAAGAAACCATCAGATATCTCTTTATTGACTTCCACGACGACGACTAACGTCGTCAATACGACGAGGAATGGTGTAAATAGTAATAGAATTAATCCATCATCTATGACAAACATGAGTCCACTAACTTCTAATGGGATGGTTGGCAATAGAAGAAATAGTGTCTCCTCGAATACATCGAGTAAATCATCATCTTCCAGGCCTGTAGTACCTATTCTGCCAAAACCACCCTCCTCATCAAATAGCAATGTACCATTTAATTCCATCCCATCCACATTTGGTACGTTAAGTGATAACACAAGCACTGCATCGTCACCACGTTATATGAATAATTATCCCATTGACGGTAACTTCAATATGCTAAACTGTGGTATTAATGGTAATAGTAATGCTGGCAATTCACCATTACAAACTGGAACATTTCCTACAACTATGGGTAGACTTCCCGCAGGTGCATTACAGAATGATTCAAATACAATGGGAATCAACATATCTCGTAGGAAAACGCCAAGAAACTCCTCATATTCATCCTCATCCTCATCTTTCATTGCTAATTCTTTACAGAATTTACAAAACATGCAACCACCACCACCACCAGCTGGATATGGCAGCCAACGTGTTACATCACCGCAAATCTCAACAAGTTGGAACTCTATATCAAATAAGGCTACTAGACTGACTAGTAACGGTAAAAATGATTACCCAGATAAAGCTCAGCAGCAATCAAGCTTTGAAACAGTTGACGTTAGCGATAACACACCACACACCCAACAGCAAGTGCAACCACTTCCTCAGTCACAACAACAAGATATGACACACACGCAGCCATCGTTACTATCACAACAATTGCAACAAACCCCGGTCAACATCCCCATCCAACCTATCTCTGAATCTAACAAACATCATTATCAACAAAATAACGAGAAAGTGGTATCAATGGCCATCTCTAATCAGTATTCACCTTCGATGAAAAACAACCGATCTGCATTCACTCAGCTTACTGGGACACCTACCAATCTTGCAAATAGCAATATGACAAACAGTTATACCGAAACAGTGCAGTTCCAAAGGCATGGTTCATTCCAACAACAACCTTTGATGAATCCACCATCTACTTATTCTTCACTATTCCAAAATTCTAATCCAACCCAAGCAACGTCTGATGAATCACAGCAAGAAAATGATGATAACAAAACATCACAGACTAAAGTAGCTGATGAATTGGAATGGTTGAAGTTTGGTATGTAACTCTTTTATTTCAGTTCAAAGGCATTTTATATATTTCTGATTTACATGTTTAAATACTTTTAATAGAAGCTACATAATAATTTATTTTAAAATTGATAAGGCAAAGTCAGTAAAGGAAGTACCATATCATAGAAAGAAAATGCCATGGGGGTATCACAAATATGGGATATAATACGAAACTCACAAGATGATGATGATAATATAAAGCATACCAAGAAATCGCCCTTTTATGAAAGAGTTATTTTAAAATCATATTTACTGGAAAGTAAGCCCACAATTGCAATTGATGCATACCATATTCTGTTTGAATGTGGATTCTTCCAGTTTGAATACTTGGGGAAACCAATACTGAATCTACTGAAACGGTTAAAGGAGCTGATTGCACTGGACGTTTCCTTTATCTTCGTATTTGATGGGTTGGAAAAGCCAAGGGAAAAGAATGGTAATAGTGTATACATTAACAGATCACATCCCAAATTCATGGCAACAATTCAAGAATTGTTCCAACTATTAAACATCTCAATGGTTCAAGCACGAGGTGAGGGTGAGGTTCAATGTTGTGTTATGGAGACACAAGGGAAAGTAGATCTCGTATGGACAAATGATTCCGATTCACTTTTATTTGGAGGGAACCATATAATAAAGAACTACTCTAAGTTTGAAGCAGATGTTGGTGTTGCACCTGGAGCATCATCGCCAAGACGTAGTGGAACTGATAATGGTGGCAATGGGAAAGAAAATTTTGTTACTATGTTGAAATATAATGAGTTATTGAAAGTTTCCCCCACAAGGTTACTAGATCGAGAAGGGTTACTTTTGTTTAGTGTATTACTTGGTGCAGATTATCACACAGGTGGTGTAAAAGGTCTTGGTAAGGAGAAAGCATTTAAAATTGCTTCATTAAAGGATCCCAATTTTGCACATAAATTTTATAAGATCTTTGAGTTGGATCAGAAGGAGAATAATACATGGGATAGACAATATCAATATGAACAGTTTCAAAAAGACCTGTTTGAATACTGTAAAATTCATTCAGTAGAATTATTTGGTAAGAATTATACTACTCTGTTAAATAATAAGAAGGGTAATTTTGAAAATTGGCCACCTACCACAATAATTGATCATTATTTCCATCCATTATTGGATGAAGATGTGGACATTAAGAAGTTTATTGATTCAAAACGTTTCTTAAATGTTAAAGGTTCAGTGATATATGACAAAGCTATTAACTTCATGGCATTGAAGTCATTTCTGCAAGATATCAGATTACCACAAATAGCAAATTTTGATAAATGGTTTCATGAAACAACGCACGAGATGTGTTTGCTAAAATATCTGTTATATGATAATAACTGTGGGTCTCAATGCAAGATCACAGAGGAAAAAATTGTGATGATTAATGATAATTTGGATTTCATGATGAAATATTGGAAAGTTAGATACAATTCATTCTTACCTGGAGTCAACTATGAAGAAGAAAATACGTCTTCGCGGTCTTCCAGTCCAGTAAGAAGTCCAACAAAGAGACAAATTGATATTCAAGACTATAAGTATGGTGTGTGGATCCCACAAGCTAGTTTGCCCGATACACATCAGCTTGTGAGGGAATTTAGAGAAAGGGAAAGGGAACGACTGAAACAAGAAGAGTTGGAAAAGAAGTTAAAATCCAATAGGAGATCCCCGAAGAAACGGTTTGCGAATTATAAACAAAACAACAATCTGGATTCATTTTTCACTAAACATGCCCATCCAGTGGATAAGAATGTTTCTAGTTTAACTTCAATCAAAACAGGATCATCGTTGCCAAGTGATATTATCGAAACAAAGCAAGACACACTAAATTCGCTGAAAAAACGTTTATTTATACCATCCTCTTCTGATGAAGAAGGTGAGCGGTTTCATGAGATAAGTAGTGACGATGAGAGGGAAGCTGAGGATGATGAAGACAGTTCTCTGGTAATATTAGAAGAAAAGATCTTGACATCAAGCCAGAAAACCACATTGGATTTGAAGAATAATATACCAAAACCAAACACTAGGCCAACGAGACCTTCCCCGACAAAGAAACATCATACGGACAGAACTGTATTACCATTCCAGGGTCTTCTAGGAACAAAACAGTTATCCTTTAATGAAAACGATGGCAAATTCGGTGTAATTAGCAAAAGTGTTTCCAATCTATCAGATGAACCAGTTCATATGGCGATGACTGTCTCTCCAGTGGTTAATAGAACAGCTACGTTGGATAAACAAGTTCCTGTCTTATCACGTACAGATACCTTTGGATACAAGAAGGGCGATCGTTCAACGTCACTATTGGATGCCATTACATTAGAGGCAGATGAGTTTCTACAGAAGATGGAAGGCGATGAAGCTGACAATTCCGATGCATCGACCGCGTCTACTGCGACATCCTCGTCCCTATCGTTATCACCAAACCACTGATTATCGGTACCATTCAATCCACTAGCTATCGTTCCGTTCAATACTCTAGTTTCCATGGATGCTCACCTGCTGTTACTGTGGATGGCTCGAGCGATTACTCATCGCAGTCTTTATGACTAAGCGCTACCAGATTCGATTTTGCAGCGAAGAGCTTCCAAAATATATTTTTTGCTTCTGTTTTCACAGTGACAAAACTGTGGAATGAGGCGATGAGGATATAAATAGAGGCTGCTTTAGAGCATTTGAAGTTGGCCATCACAAGATTACTGACAATCGACCAAGCAACCACATAAAAGAACCCCAACAAAATCAAGATGAGCAGTGTATCCAAGACTATCAAATTTAACCCAGAAACTGACAAGTTGATCAGTGTAGCAGCAGGTTGTTTTTGGGGGACAGAGCATATGTACAGAAAATACCTTGGTGATAAGATTATAGATTGTAAAGTTGGGTTTGCCAATGGTAATGAAACGTCCAAGGACCTAGGGGATTCTGTTTCGTATAAGAGAGTTTGCAAAGGTGATACCAATTTTGCTGAAGTTTTGCAAATATCGTATAATCCTACTACACTATCCTTAAAGGAAATCATAGATTTATTCTTCAGGATCCATGATCCAACTACATTGAATGCACAGGGGCCAGACCAAGGCACTCAGTATCGCTCTGGTATTTACACCCATAGTCCTGAAGATTTCAACGAAGTTGAGAAACTAAAGCAAAAATGGCAACCAAAATGGGGGAATAAAATCTTAACTGAAGTTCATGCTATCGAAAATTATTATGACGCTGAAGAATATCATCAAATCTATTTAGACAGAAACCCAGAAGGGTATGCCTGTCCAACGCATTATTTAAGAGACTTATAACAAAATATATATATATATATAGTGAATGTAAAAATAAAGATTCGGTTTTTATACTGTTGAAGATATTTTTTTATTAGATGAGAGAGTCAAGTTATATAAACTATATATACAATTTCTCATATGAATGTGGGGGTGGTGGTTTTGATATGATATGAATATGATTAAGAATTACAGTTGAGTGGAATTCTCATTTGCACTGGTAAAAGAAAAAAAGATGACATTGTACTTACTAAAAATAAGAGACAAGCACAACTTTTCTAATATCTGTAATGGTCAGCCTTGAATGGACCTTGCTTGGAGATACCTAAGTATTCGGATTGAACATCAGATAATTCGGTTAATTTAACACCTAAGTTACCTAAATGGAATTTAGCAACGGCTTCATCTAAGATCTTTGGTAAGACATGAACACCAACTTCGAATGGACCAGTCTTTTGGAATTCAGTGTGTTTGTTTCTGAATTCTTCATCATCAGCTTTGAATAAAGCAATTTGAGCTAAGACTTGGTTAGAGAAGGAACAAGACATGACGAAAGAGGCATGACCGGTGGCACAACCTAAGTTAACTAATCTACCGTTAGCTAATAAGATGATGTGTCTGCCAGATTCTAATAAGTAACGATCAACTTGTGGTTTAATGTTAATACATTCCTTGGCATTGGCCTTTAACCAAGCAACATCGATTTCAATGTCGAAATGACCAATGTTACAAACAATAGCATCTTCTGGCATGTTTAAGAAATGGTTGCTCTTGATAATATCTCTACAACCAGTGGTGGTGACGTAAACTTGACCGATCTTGGAAGCTTCGTCCATGGTGGTGACTTCATAACCTTCCATGGCAGCTTGTAAAGCATTAATTGGATCGATTTCGGTGACTAAGACACGAGAACCCATACCTCTTAAAGCAGCGGCACAACCTTTACCGACATCACCGAAACCGGCAACGACAGAAACTTTACCAGCTAACATAACGTCAGTGGCTCTCTTGATACCATCGATTAAAGATTCTCTACAACCGTATAAGTTGTCGAATTTGGACTTGGTAACGGAATCGTTAACGTTGATGGCTGGGACCTTTAAGGTAGCTTCCTTCAACATTCTGTATAAGTGATGAACACCGGTAGTGGTTTCTTCAGAGATACCGAAACAACCTTCTAACATTTCTGGGTGTTTTTCATGGACCAAAGAGGTTAAATCACCACCATCGTCTAAGATTAAGTTTAACTTAGCACCATCCTTGAAAGCATATAATTGTTGTTCAATACACCATAAGTATTCTTCTTCGGTTTCACCTTTCCAGGCGAAGACTGGAACACCAGAGGCAGCAATGGCAGCAGCAGCGTGGTCTTGGGTAGAGTAAATGTTACAAGAAGACCAAGTAACTTCAGCACCTAAAGCAACTAAAGTTTCGATTAAAACAGCAGTTTGAATGGTCATGTGTAAACAACCGGCAATTCTGGCACCCTTTAATGGTTGAACAGAACCGTAAGCTTCTCTGATGGCCATTAAACCTGGCATTTCATGTTCAGCTAATTCGATTTCTTTTCTACCGAAGGCAGCTAAAGAGATATCGGCGATCTTGTAGTTTTGGGCTGGAGCAGACATTATTATTGATTAGAATTAGTTTCTTGCTTTGAGGATCTTTCAAGAACTCTTATTAACACAAACGATTAAGAGTAATGTCGACTTCTCTTGGAAAGATTTGGAATCTCGACGGTTTTTATACTTTTTGTCAGTACTGAAAATTTTTTCCACAGTGAAGAAAACAAGGCGATTGCCATACGAATATTCGTTAAAAGATCACAGCGACATGGCCAAGCAGGACGGTGGTGTTAATGGCACATTAAGCGGATGAGCAGTAGTAGTCATGGTGGCGACTGGACCATGTTAAAACAGCGTATTAATTTGTGTCTTTTTCTGTCTTGTCTCGCAAGTGGAATTGCTCACTAGCACTATCTTTCAACGCTGCGATGTGAGATTCATGCGCTGCAAGGGTGGCGTGCAACACGTCACGGCAATGGACAGTGTAGTTGGTCCATGCTTCCGTAGATGGTTGGTACTTGATCAGTTCACTGTGTTTGGCGACAACCCGATGTTTCGCCTCGAGAAACCGTCTCCAGTAAGTGTATGGAATGGCATCCTTATCGACAATGAAATCGTTAAGAGCCATTCTCTCCGACCACTCCGTGATAACACTTTCACCCCAAGCTTCAAACATCTCAATGTGGACTTGCACACTTGAATCAATCAACTCAATAAGCTTTTGGGGCAATACAGTGTCCAATGTGACGTTACCCTTTTGATAAAATTCGTTTAACTTTACTTGGCTTCTATTGATCAAAGTGTCTAGTATTGGTCGAGTAATGTACTGTGGGATACGTGTTCCCTCGTTATTGTAGTATTCCATAGCGTTTGTCTTGTTATTCCAATGGCCTACGCATTCGATATTGTGGACATATTCTTGAATCAACGTTTCCTGTTCAAGTTGGCTTTGAGTCCATTGCTCTAGAAAGGGCTCCCAAACAGTAACATTCTCATGGTGTATCAAGCTATTAATCCTGGAATCAACATCTCTTTGCAAGTTCTTCAAAGTAGAATTCAGCTTGGTATCAATGACATTGATCCATGTCTCCAACTCGTATTGAAATGGATACTCTACCTCCAATTCATAATCTTCGTACCCATCATAATAGTAGTCGGCATCGTCGCCTTGTAATAGCATATCAACCAGTGATCTTTCACCGTCAGTAACCACCGAGATCGCATCTTCACGTCTTGTCCACAAAGCAACATCACCACCAATTCGAATTCCAATAAAACGCACCCATACGATGCCAATAACCAAAGAAAACACAGCGAAAACACTCCCAATCTTGAACATTGCTCTTCCCATCTTGAATTGACCCATATTCACTTACCAAATGGTCCTTCTTATACGCTCTTTCTGTGTGGTTTACGATATATCTGGTGTTTAATCTGTTGTTACCCTCCAAAATTTAACTTGCTTTAAATTATTTCAAATAAAATCTTAAATTATATCCATTATCTTTAAAGAATTCAATGCATACAAATAATAAAGAGAAAGATAACGATACAGAAGGACAATCCCCCAGGCTCATATTACACACTTACCTGGTCCTAATTGATTATTGAAGAAAGAACTCGACCAAGTGTGCTTTCAAAGTTTATTTTTCCAACATTATCCATAGACTGTTTTCATTTCCCTTGGACAATTTTTATTGGTGTTTTTTTATTGTATTCATTAAAGACAAGTGTGTTTCCCCTTTGCAAGGGAATAAGTTTTAGATAAAATAGTATTAGCCATAGAAATATGTCTGCTTGGCCATTTGGAGATGCATCAAAATCCTTGGCGGATTCAGATATTCATTCGATTTTAACAAACTATTTTGAATTACTAAGTAAATTGGACACGGATAATGATATCAATGATAATATAATAGAAGAATTAAATGACTCGTTTGTGGAACAGATATTAAACCAGCCTGATCTTCTGAATGAATTGAATAAACAGAATAACACTTTGTTGGATTTTATTTGTTTTGGTTACTTCTTCAGTAAGGATAAAAAGAGAGTTACACATCTACAATATTTAGTCGATGAACTTATAAAACTTATATCCACACCAGATGATGCTAATAGTAATAAAAATAATGACAAGACTGTAAATAATAATAATATTAACGACGACACTATAATCAACGAAGAATCTGATCCTGAGACAGAAAGAGAATTAGAAGAGGAGAGGATTAATAAAGCAACAATTATATCTGAAATTTTTGCACTGGATATTTGGATCATTATCGATGAACTGGTGAAACATGAGACTTATTTAACAAAGATTTGGTCTTTAATTTATGACAAATCATTCAAGGATGAAAATTCACCAATTGTAACCATATATTTGAAAATTATGGAGAATCTACTGTTTACTAAACCAGAAATATTTTTGGAATTCATATTAAAGCAGAAAACCCTAGTAGATGATATGTTACAACATATCAACATTGCATCATTCACCGATTTCTTTCTTAAGATTATTGGCACAGATAAGATCGACAGTTCAAACGGGATAATCAAACTTGTCTCCAAACAAGACCTAATTAACAAATGCTTAAATTATTTAAGCAACGATAAGTTCCCGCATGATATCCAAAACTGTATCGGTGATTTTCTTAAGGCTTTAATCTCAATCTCTGCAAACGCGCCCATTGATGATATTTCTATTGGTCCCAATGAGTTGACTAGAAAATTAGCGTCTCCTGATTGTATCGATAAGATGATAAATATCATTTTGGAGCAAGGTGGCTTTGCCTTAAATGTAACAATATCCATTGTCATTGAACTAATTAGAAAAAACAACTCAGATTATGACCAAATCAATCTCCTGACCATGAACTTAACCAACAATTATCCACAGGATAGAGATCCAATTTATTTAGGGTACCTATTATCTAAATTTACCAAGAACTTAGGAAACTTAATCAGATTAATTACAAATTTTGATAAACCTAATGATGTGAAAAGATTAAATCAATTACACCAAACATTTATCCCCCTTGGGGTTGAGAGGTTCAAAATTGTGGAACTGATAGCAGAATTATTACACTGTTCAAATATGGGGTTAATGAACTCAAAACGAGCTCCAAGAATTGCCCTTATTAGAGATGAAATTAGAATAAAAGACTCAATTTCGATATCAGAATCTATGAGTAGTTTAAAATTACTTGATCATAGTCATGATAGTACCCATACGGATAGTGAACAGGACGATAATAATACTAGCAACAAAGGTAATAATAATGCAACAAAATCCCCTTCACTTAATGACAATAATGACATTACTTCTAATGATAAAAACTATAATACTACAAAAACCAACAAATATAATACTAATACTAATAATAACAACAAAAATAATAATAATAATGATGAGCCCATTAATGAAAATAATAATAGTACAAAATCAAATAAAGACACTATAAATGCTATAGATAAAGAATCTATGAACCCTACGTCGACAATTGAAATCAATGGTGATGATAACTTGTTGAATCATAAAAAGATGAAAAGTTTCAAATTTAATGATAATAACATAATGGATTATGATTTCTTTATGGATGATGGACAAGACGATGAGGTTGATGAATCATTCGAGATTCCATATGTTAATGAAAACCAAAATTTGAAACTAAGAACAAGACCGACTATTGGTGATACATTTAAGATTGCGTTATTTGATAATCAAATTTTACCGATCCTACTTAAATTAGTCTTAGATTATCCTTGGAATAATTTTTGGCATAACGTGATATTCGATATCATTCAACAGATTTTTAATGGTAGAATGGATTTTTCATACAATTCATTCTTAGTGTATTCATTATTTGATACATTGAAATCATACCAATTTATAGTTGAACCAAACATGAAATTTAATGATAGTTCGAACCAAACATTTCAAATTACAACCGATTTTATTTTGAAAGGTTATGAAAATTCTTATAAATTTTATGAAACAAATAAAATGAATTTGGGATATATGGGCCATATTGTATTGATTGCTGAAGAGATTGTTAAATTCTCCAAATTATACAAGGTGGAATTAATATCAACAGATATATTTGAGGTTCTACAAGAGGAAGACTGGAAATTTTATTCTGAACAAGTGTTGAATGATACAAGATTAATGTATGCTAAGATTCTTGGTGGTGGGACTTATGTGGATGATGGGAACGGTAATATAATTCCCCAATTCCCTGATCAGTCACAAGTTGCCACCCAAGATGATCAAGATAGCGATAGCAGCGGTAATGAAGGCATGTCAATGACTAGTGGTGGACTTGTTAACATCGAGGCGTTGGAAGAACAACTAACCACAGAATCCGATTTGCATAATAAATTAAGACATATGTTAACATCTAATGCACAAGAAGAAATTGATAAAAGAAACGAAAATAATGGTGTGATAATACTGGGTCCTCCTGAAGATGCCACTGAATCACCAATTCCATCTTCTGGAGATTAAATTTTTTTTCCAGATGCCAGGATAAAATATCTTCTGTCCTTCTTTCATTCATATTCCATCTTCCCATGATTCATTCATAGTTACATATTTTATAATAGTATGTTCAAATAAAGCATATATATACATTTGCATAACGATCCATGTAATTATCATATTAATACAAACTATAATATAACCTTGCCCAACTTTTCTATAGTACTAGAGGAAACAGTACAATCCATATATAGATACCAAGCAGAAAATTTAACTGTCTCACAATATGATTAAAAGCTGAGAAGATCATACACTAGGAATTTATAGAGTTTATCTTTATACACAAAAAGATCGAGCTTTATATATTGTACACAAATACTATATCTAATTCCTTTCTGCAATTTGACCTATTGAGACTTTGTCTTATTCTTGTTTCTTCTAGCCTTAGATTTCTGCTTGGTAGATTCAACAGTTTCTTCTACATTACTATTGCGTCTAGTTAATTTGTTGAAGAACCAAATTGGCAGTCTAAAGAACATACAATCCATCACCGTTGGAACATTGACAGTGTCTGGAGAAAGTTTAGTCTCGATTGGATTGGCTTCATCGTTTGGATTTTTCTCTAATAAATACACGTCACCATATTTAATTAGCAGTTCTTTGGGAGAATCTTCTGCATGCTGTTGGAAGGTTAGTCTCTTTTGACCTAATCCATCTGTATCATCCATTTCTTTACATTGTTCGATAAAATCTTCAATTCTACGTCTGTTTGAAGTATACTGCAAACGTAAAATACCATAATGAATCACACTAATGGCTAAGTAACAGAATGATAAGATGATGTAAGTCTTTGGTTGCACTCTAGTAAAGAAATAACCCCCTTTGGAGAAATCGTAGTCTGGGAACCCGTTCTTCAAATAATAATCATAACTCTTACGTCTTTCATCATTGCTTAATATATTAGTGGCTAAATTTAAACGTTCATATAATTTAAGGTATTTCTTATTTTTATCTGGATGATATTTCTTCGATAATCTTCTTAAGTTCTTGTTAATTTGTTTGGAGGTAGATTGCTTACCATCCTTCAATTTAAGGAACTTGTAGAAGTTCATTTCTGGGCCATACTTCTTAATTAGATCATGTTGTAATTGAAACACTTCAACCTCTTGAGGTGTGAAACAGTACACCAAAGTGGCAAAAAAGGTTAATGCAACTAACCAGAGCTTCATAATAAGATGTTGATTGCACTGTGGGTCGACCGTCTGTACCTCTTGTATAATTATTCTTGCACTGTAGATTAGCCTTAAAGGTTGTAATAAAGAACAGCTACTAATATAATTGAAATTTTTCACTTTATTATATGATAATTATTTGAATCAGTAATGGATTTGGCAGATCAAGAGTCCAACCAAGGATATAGAATTGTTCACTGTATTCTGCTCCACAACACTAGCTCGCTATCATATAATGCCTTTGTCTCGAACAGTCAGCAAACTGTATCAATACTATAGAATTACCAATGCCTTTTTATATGCAGCCTTGTTCACACGTTGGCTGATCCTATTCCCACTGGTGGGTGGTAAATTTCTTCCTGGTGGGATTCACAAGTTTCTAATAAGTTTGATGGTGTATTCCACTGTGGGGGAAATTGGTTGGTTATTTCGATTCAGAACTTGGAAGAGGGCCCTTATGTCCCGTACTATGTTAAAGGATTTAACTTTTATTAATTTTATTGCCAGTTTACATTATTATGATGATTATGAGCATGCTTTAGTGTTGAGAAACATCAGTTATTCCTTATTCATTGTCACATTAGCCCTATCTCAATGTTATGTCCATTATTCCCACTTATTTAAAAGAGGCGCCCCAAGACAAGGTAGTACTGCAGTTCTTTCCAAGACCAAAACCGGGAAGAGCTTCGTATGGAAAGTTTACACATATGTGTTGTTACCAATTATGTATGTCAGTGAATTCAACTTGCTACTGTTAAATGTGCAGTATCCAAGCTATCACAAGAGTCAATGGTTGGAACTGCTCAATAAGATCGTTTTAGTCATTTTCTTCCCTCTTGCAATAACCTGCTGGAAGAAGCAATGGTAAAGAACTTTATAATGCATTGGCAGATATATATATATATATATATATATATATATACGTATATTAGGTGTGTATGTCTATCATCACGACTCAAGAATTAGCTTAGCGATCTCTTCTGATAATTCTTGTGCCATTGAATCATCTTTATTTTGTGAATACTTTAATTTAGCTTCTTCTAGTTTACTCATTAGATGCTGTATATCAATGGTGTCATTGGGAATTTGGTTGGAAGGCTTTGTAGGCTGCTGTTTTATCTCCGAGTGGGTCCAAGGGTACGTATCTATGATTTCTTGTATTCTAAGAATCCCCATCAGTTCACCATATTCATTTTTATCCTGGGAATCTGTCAATGTGGTGATATCTAGTGTAGTAGAATAATCTTCCCAATGTGGGTATTCCGTTTTTGTAACTGGATCACTGCATATTATGAACATATCATCTTCATCCTCGAGATGTGATTGAATATGATCTAGGCTTTCCTTCTTGTCAAAGGGTAGCACAAATATAATCCCAGCCAGCACTTCACGTAATGGTTGACACTCCTCACTTCGAAACTCGGAAAACCAGTCTTGTAAGTCGGTATCAATCTCATCAATATAAAGATCAAATTCCACATTATAGTATTTATTCTCCCATGGTATATTTTTAATAATATTCGAGTCTTGAGTCAACTTTTGCTTAAACAGCTTCTCTAACGCTACGTGAACCTGTGATTTATTCTCACATAATATCAGTATTTTATCTCTAGTCATGTTGGATTGCTGTCCTCTTCTTACTTTCCATAAATGAGCATTGAACTTTCTTCAAAGCTTGAATTTCAAATGAGTTATATATATTTTGTAAAGCTTTAATCGATGCTGTTAACGTTCTACAATAATATATAGAAAGAGAAGCATATTCTGCCTCAAACAACTTTGAAAGGTATCGGGGACTTATATAAGAGATGAATAAAAACGTGAAATATCGCATTAGGTCAATAAATGTATATACTAATTAAACATATTTAATACATTTAGTTTTCTTTGGATTCAGCATAGTAATGTAAGTAAGCACCCATTAATTTGATACCGTTAATGAAGTTACTGATATCTAATTTTTCATTGATGGAATGAGCACCGTCATCACCTCTACCCATTGGTAATAATAAGACACTGGTCTTCAATTGGTCTTGGAAAGTAACGGTGATTGGAATGGACCCACCTTCTCTGGTTAAATCTGGTTTCACACCGTAGACCAATTCGGTGGCTTTAGAAGCAGCAGTGAATTGAGCATTGTGTGGATCAGAAGCCCAGTAAGCACCATCGTGGATCAATTCGGTCTTACATCTGTTTGGAGAGTTCAATTTGGCAAATTCCTTGTCACAATGGTCAATGACTAATTTAGTTAGCTTTTCAGAATCCATATCTGGGACAGTTCTGATAGAGAACTTACCCATAACTTTAGCTGGGATAACGGTCTTAGCACCTTGAGCAGAGAAGGCACCTTCAACACCATGAAGAGATAAAGATGGGTATCTCCATCTATGCATCAAAATATCTTCCTTCTTGGTGTATAAAGCAGTGTTAGATCCACTGGCATTGTTCAATTCATCAAGAGAGAAATCGATTTCTTCATATATTTCATGTTCTTTTTCGGTCACTGGGGCAACCATTTCATCAATACCCTTGATTTGAATCTTACCATCAGAATCAACAAGAGTACCCATAACTTTAACTAAATCGATCATTGGTTCGGCAATAATACCACCAAAGACACCAGAATGTAAGTCAGCCTTTGGACCTTCCACAATGGTTTGGTAATAGTTACAACCTCTTAACCCATAAGTTAAGACAGGTTTTCTAGTACCTAACCAATAGTTATCGGAAATACAAACGGCATCAACATCTTTGAAGTAGTCGTTAGCTTCCTTGGCAATTAATTCTTCTAACCCAAGAGACCCAGATTCTTCCATACCTTCGAAACAAGTGATCAAATTGACTGGAAATTCGATACCAGCTTCTCTGTGGGCTCTCACGACATGTAACCAACCGGTTAATGGACCAGTGTCATCAGTGGCACCTCTACCTCTTAGTTGACCCTTTTCTTCGTCGACAACTAAAGTGAATGGTTCAGTGTCCCACCCGTCTTCTTTAGAAGCAGGTTGAACATCATAATGACCGTAGACTAAAACAGTCTTCTTCTTTGGATCAGAACCATAACGAGATAAAACGACAGGTGGTAATTCTAATTTAGGATCAGTGACAGGTGGTGGTTGTAAACCTAATGGTTTCAATTGAATATCGGTGAACCCCAAGGATTCCAATTGATTGACTAGGAAATGGGCCTTCTTGATGACTTGTGGTCTTAAGGATTCGTCGGAAGACACAGCTGGGATGGCCACAGCTTGGGCAACGACATCGATGAATTCAGGTTTCAATTCATCGACTTTCTTGAACAATTGGTCGAATTTTGTTGGGATTTGAGCAGACATGAGTGTACTACGTTGGATTGGTGCTACAAGTGATGTTAGTCCACGAAGAAACATTGATTCATCAATACTGCAACTAGAAATGATACTCATTGGGAAAGAAATATCGTCCTAACATGAAATTTTGTCTTCCTTTTATACAAATTTCCAAAAATTCATTTGGAAGAAAAAAAATGACACATTTTTATCGATCTTAATGATAATGGCATGATTAAGAAAGATCTTGCCGTAGAGTAGTCACAACTGAGAGTGGGATTGTGCACCTATCTATAGCAGGAAAGAGCGTGTGTGACAGTAATAATGACTACAAGCAACGATGGACTGATGGTGCAACTGGTGGCCGGAAGTGTTGCCGGGCTGGCCCAGACGACAGCAACTCAACCGTTTGAGTTTTGGAAGACCACGGCACAATTACCCCATAAATACCCCAGCGAGATGTTACGGCTGGGACAGTATTTCACCGGTTGTTCTATATTGAACGTTTCTGTTGTGGCCAAGACTGCAGTTAGATTTGGGACATTCCATGGAGTGACCCATTGGATGCAGGAGAACTTGAGTGAAGAGCAAGTTCCTTCTAATGCAAGGGTGGTATTAGCCTCGCTGGCTACAGGTACCATGGAAAGTCTTTGTATAGTGCCTTTTGAAGCTATCAAGACTAATATGATTGAAAATGTAGTGTTGGGAGCACCCCAAGGGAATGTTGCAGGCGAAAGTTCCAAGACGAAAGCAACCTTCCATAAAGCTAAGCCTGTGACCAATGCTTTGAAGCATAGAGATCCCATCCCTGTACAAGGTTTATTAAATAATATTAAAGAAATGTATGCTTCTCGTGGCCTTAGATCATATTTCCAAGGGTTGATGCCTACTTTGTGTAGACAACTCGGTAATTCAGTGGCCAGGTTTAGTACGTATACAGCAATGAAACAAGTATGGTTACAACGGTTTTCAGAAAATGATACTTTACAAACCTATATGGGTGCTATTTTAGGTACCTTATCCTCAATTGCAGTGGTAACATTGACCCAACCCCTAGATGTCATCAAGACAAGAATGCAGAGTCAATGGGCCCCAAGGAGATACACAAACTCAATTAATTGTGCTTATCAAATATTTGTGCAAGAAGGTATACCAACATTTTGGAAAGGTTTTGCTCCACGTTTATTTAAAGTCGGAATATCAGGTGGGATATCATTTGGTATCTATGAATACGTGGAAACTTTGATCCATTCTATGCAAAATGATGGCTATCTCAAATAATAAATAGCCCTGTATATAAAATCTATAATCTATCCCTATATATATATATATCTATATATTCTTAAATAAATTTCAATCAAACCATACTCTTTCCATGTCGTTGATCTCAGTCATGTCAAGATATTGACAACATATTTCATAAATATCGTTAATAGAGGGCATTGAATCACTAAGGATTAGATTGTGATTATTAAGAAAAGTTATTATCTTATCAAGATCCTTTTCAAATGAGCCATCTTTCCTTATCAAGAGATGTCGTATCTTTGTCACTATATCTATATTGTCGTTATAGTTTTCTATTCTTCCCATTTCCTCTTGTGTATCAAGAGATTGTGACAGCTGATCCATACTGAAACTTCTATGATCATGTAATGGCTCCATCGCTGGACTGTGTATATCCATATCCATATCCATATCTATATCTATATTATTATTGTTATCATCAGGATTAAGACTAGTAAATTGATGGGTATCTTCCGTATATATTGGTTGTAAAGTAGGTGGGGTATGAGGAAATCCTCCAGCTAAATTAGATGTAATATCAACACTACCATGGGGTATAAGTGGAGGTGGGGGGGCAGTTAAAGCATTGTTATGATCTATGAGTGGCTTCAATTTAACATCACTAATCTCCAGAGGTTCTAATTTACGTATTTTAACCTCCCTTGGTACTGTCTTTAACTGTGAGAAGATCAAATCTGATAATCTCTTAGGTGGTCTAGATAGGTTTTCATTTCCATCTTCGTTGGAATCTTTTGCTATATTGTTACTCTGGATTGATTGTTGATTTTCTGATATAGACGGTACAGATTGATCAACAATTGAATATGAAGGTTCCAATTCTGTAGCGGTTTCATTTGGTATGCTACTTGGTGGAGGAGCAACCTCATCAGTGGTATCATTTGCTGCTAAACTTAATTGTCCCATAAGATTTTTCCCATTTTGATATCTACTCTCACTCATATCATTAATGAATGATCTTAATTCAGCGGGGTTACTACGCCATGACGAATGGCTCCTTTGTATTTGTAGTCGTCTTTTCAAACCTGGTGTAACACTCATTCTCAATGCTTGTCGTCTTCTGTTTTCATTCATAGCTCTTCCTTTAAATGGAGTCATTATATCTGACCCATTGGGACTGATTCGACTCGTTTGAAAGTCAAGTTTGGATGGAGTACTCATTATGGCGTTTCAATTGAGTGATATAATGGTGGTGGTAGCCCTACTTAACGCTATTATACTTATAGATGTTTATCTTTCAATTGTTTGTTTACATTTTAAAGATTAAATTTAAAGATGGCTTTTAAGAAAAGTTTCACGATTCTGAGATAAATATATACAAGAATATACAGAAGCACTACTCAATGGACCAACTTCAAAGAGAAATCGATGACAGGGACACCTTGGTGAATTGCACTAGTACTGTAAATGTCAATATCTTGGCATAAATAAGTATCGATATTAGCTAAGGTCAAGCCACCACTGCATTCCAATAAGAATTGTTTTTTGCCTTTCCAGCGTCTCTTCAAAGAAGAGGCCACAGTTTGTAATTCATTGCCAGTGAAATTATCTAGCATTATTACATCGGCGCCAGCAAGAATTGCTTCATTCGCCTCCTCTTCACTTTGGCATTCGACTTCAATCTTCACAGCAAAACCGCATACTTTTCTAGCATTCTGAACAGCCTTAGTGATGGAGCCAGTGGCCCACACATGATTATCCTTCAACATCACCATAGATGACAAATTATAACGATGCATATCACATCCACCCACTAGCATAGAATATTTTTCTAACAATCTCAACCCAGGAGTTGTCTTTCTAGTGCCGGCAATAATGCCTGTATATCCATTCTTACGTGCCAAAGTAATTACTTGGTCAGCTGCGGTAGCCACTCCAGAGGCTCGACTAATTAGGTTCAAAGCTGTTCTTTCAGCTAACAGGATGTTTTTAGCTGGACCGCTGACAGTAGCGACAGGTACTCTTCCGCCAATTTCATTGGATGCCAATATATACTGTCCTTCTTCGTATTCCCAGTTTACAGTCAAATTGCATTGCTTAAACACTTCATTGACAAAGGGAATCCCAGCCAAAATACCATTCTGTTTACACAGCAAAGTTGCAGTTTTCACATCAGACCCAACAACGTATCCACCAAAATCAAATGAAGGGACATCCTCGCTCAACCAATTGGTGACATCCTGCTTCCATCTCCCATTTGCAGGTAAAATATCTTGAAATTGCGACATTGGTATTGGACTGTTTGGAGTTTAATTATCTGAATGACTACTAAAATAGAGCAATATATCAACTATTATTAGAATAGAGTAATCTATACCTAGAAAATGTATTAATTTATACCTAGAATTGTATTAATTTATATATTGTATTAAATTAATTTTTGTTTCAAAATGCATCTCTTATGTCTTTCTTTAAAAGGAAATCTTGAGTCGGTCGCAATGACAGCCATCACTTGCATATAAAGAGCAGTTTTTTTGGATACACATGGTTTATAAAAGTATATTGGGAGATCACACCAACTGTTGGGTCAATGTGGCCTTCTCAGTCTCATTCAAAGAGTTGTAAATGTTTTGGAAATCGTTGGCATTCTTTGTCATGACTTCTCTAAAGAACTCGGTCAATAATTGGACCAAACTTTGTGGCACATTTGCAATACCTGTAATCTCTTGAGCTTCAGATTGTTCTTGGTCTGCTTCTTCTTCATCGTATGCATCATCTTCATCGTCGTCGACAAATTCTTTCAACTTTTCATAATCTAACACATCATCAACATCTTCCCAGTCTTCATCATCGCCGTCACCATCACCTTCTTCACCTTGGTTACCAGCATTCTCCTCGCCCATCTTCTTGATGTCATTTGTAATCAATTGTTCTGTATCTGGTTGTCTGGTTCTAAACTCTAACTCATGGCAGAACAATTTTACAATTTTGGTATAAACGCTCACTTGACTATATCTATCAGGCATATTCTTAGCCATGGATCTGGTAATGATTAAATCGCCATCGTATGGGATCAGTTCATTATTAACCATAATCTCACTCAATCTTGGATCAGATAAGAAGAAGAGTTTGCTTAATGCCAGAACATTATCCTTGATCCTACGTTCACCTCTAACAATCTCAAAAGTTTCAAACCATTTATTAAATATCAATTGAACGACATTACGGTTTTCTTCATCACTTACTTGGAATAAAAAGTTTAATGTTTGTAATGGATCATTATACATCAAGAAACACAACAATGACACTAGGTTTTCTTGTGTGGACACATTCTTTACTTGAATCAATCTGGTGACAGCAGCTTTCAAGATTTGAGGAATCAAACCAGAGATTTCGTTACTGAACTTGTTACATATAGTCACGATTAATGACCCAACATTCATTGCAGCAGAGTCTGTAACATCAATAGATAATAGTCTATCAAGGATATCAACAATAGTTGGTAGTTGACCCACAATAGCGTTAGTCTCAGTGTTGTGAATTAAATATGTGAATGCATCTGTAGCTAGTTGTAACGTTTCATCTTCTACTGATGTTTTTAGTACTCTAATTAGTGGCTCCCAAATGTATTCAGCAAATTTTGCTGGCAATGGGCCATCTGTAGGCTTCTTCTTCATGAAAACTGTAATGAATTCAAGAATTAAAGATAATAGTGGAGAATATCTATATCCTGTGGCTTCAGTACCTTGAATGATGTGAATAAATGATGGTAAACACAATTCAATAAATGCAGTATATCTTTCGGTATTGATATTGGCTAATAATTTTTCAAGACAATCTTGAGATTCCACCACAATTTGAATGTTTGATGGGTCCTTGGCTGAGATAGATAAAACAGAAGTAAATTGTTGACGAACAACTTTGAAATCAGTTTCTGGTGTGTTTGCGCTGATAATATTGTTAAGTACTTCGATCAGTAACCCATTAGTGTCTTCCTCGGCATCTTCAGCAACATGGTTCACAACATTCAGAAGATTAGTTTGTACTTCTAAACACAAGTCGTTGCCCAGGACACTTGGTAACTCGGCAAAATATGCATAGTAGGTAAATGCAATTAATATAGCAGACATAATTAATCTGTCGTTATTTTGGTTCATGACATTAATGGCTAATTCGACACTCTTAGATAAATAGTTCTTAGTCATTCCTTTAACATCGGGCAATGAACCCATAAATATATCCAATACTTTTGGTATAGTTAAAATGATTCTCATTGAAAGAGTAACATCATTTGATTGTAATTGATAATTAAAAATAGCATCAATAAACCTTTCGAATTCTTGGACAGCTGGAAGTTTTAACCCTTCTTCGTCTTCATCTTCGACAAGAACTGCTTGTAACATATACAAAGCAGATTCCATGAGTTTGGAATTGTTACTACTCATATTGGCATTAATAAATTCTAATATAGTCTCAAATGTGTTTTGTAGAGTCAACCCAGATAAGTTACCCAAATATTCTGCCACTTGATCCCTAATAGTATAAGAAGCGGTTAACCCAGTTTCCTTTGATACAAATTCGTTTGGGTCATCCTCCCATGATAATCTTGTAGCATTATCTAAACAGGACAAAGTTAGCATGGATTGTAGAATGGCAGTATTTTCTTCCTCGGCGAAAGAACCACGATTAGAAATACTAGAAAGGAATTCTAATGTTTGTATAGTGGTTTCATTAAAAGCTTGCCATAAAGATTCATCTTCTTGATCTTGGGTAAGGGACCAATCCTTCAATGTGGCTAAATCACTGATAGATTGCTGTTTGAAGGAAATTACAGCTTGATGAGAGAATAGCTTCTTGGGGAAATCATTTTTAACTAATGTCAAGTTTTCATATATCTTTGATTTCAATTGTAATGCAGATTGATCAAAGACATTAATATAAGTTTGTAAAAGTTGTAGTAGAGCTTCTAGTGATTTCGGAACTACTTCTTGAACAAATGACTTTCTCTCGTTGCTTGCATTCGATGTCACCGTTGACATTTGTAATAGAGACGCGTTGAATAATTTCATAGCTGCAGTCTTAGCATCAAGTGATGAATTTGGGTTACTTAATAATTGAGAAACAATATTCAGAGTCTCAGTCCCAATCCCACCTTCAAAAAACATCTCTTCAGAAATAACATCATCATAGATTTCATTGAACACAGACATAGCATTTAATGAATGATTGTTAATGATCCCCGCATATAACTGTTCTAATAATTGTGGCCATTGATCAGGGAAATCAACAGCAGCAATTTGAACAATACAATAGGAAGCACTGTTACTAATTTTCTTGTCTTGTTCTGAGTCAAGACATAGTTTCAAAAGGGAATCTCTAATATAGTTTTTAGATTCTTCATTCAAACTTGACGTGTTTCTATAGGATTCGAAAGCTGGAGACCAGTAGAATGTAATCAACTTCCTCACTGTCAATAAGGCAAACTGCCTAGAGGCTAATGGCTGATCTCCTGCAGAATTAACGGCCACAGTCATTAATGCATTCAACACTGAAGAGGCATCGGAATCACACGCGTTTAATAACGTAGATTCTGCGTTATTTCTTTCATTATTATCGGCAGATTGGGCCAAATGAATCAATTGATTGATATCAGACGACATTGGTTATATAGCGGATAGGATAGCAACTGGTTTGATCTCTTTGCCAGGATTAAAATCACTTCTCATGAATCGTTGATAATAAATCCAACTTCTTAAAATTTCAATCTTCAATTTAATAAATCTTTAAATGAAACTAATCTCGCTGAAAAATATTCATTCCTATGAAGTTTGCACAACTTGATTACCATTACACCATTGTACACTAAGGTTACGGTTTAGTATAAGTATCAATCACATTTAAAAAAGAAACACAATCATGTCTAGCGAAGAAGGTGCCTCGTTGAGTGAACAATTATTGGACGCCAGTAGAAGAAATAATGACGATCTATTCGATACAATTGTAGAATCTGTGGGGGGTGATCGTGAAAAGTTGGCTGCCTTGATCAATGGCTCCCAGGACCCAATGGGTAACACTGCATTCCATCTGTGTTGTCAGTATGGGTCCTGGGAAGTGCTAGACAAGATCCTTGATTTGGATGCAGACCTTGAAATTGATCCACGGAATAAGAGAGATGGTGATACACCATTACACGTTGCTGTCAGATATGCAGTGGATGAGCCTGAGCATGGGACATTTATTGCCCAAAATCTGATTGAGGTGGGAGCTGATCCTAGAATTAGGAATAACAATGGTCAAAAGCCAGCAGATTTAATACACGGGGATGAGTTGGACGACTTATTTGACTTACTTCAAGGTGCAGAACTGGCCGCCGACAATGGTGGTGCCTCTGTTGTGGAAGCCCAAGAAGCTGAAGTCATTGAAGATGACGATGATGATGATGATGATGAGACTGAAGACGCCACTGGGGGTAAATAGAAAGGTACTTTCTTGCTCCAAGTTCATCCAGCTGCCATGGTCGACAGTAATGACACGCTCCAATATACATTTATATCTATCCAATATATATATACACTATACACTCTTCCATATTATGAATTCATATGACATTTTGCAATTTTGGCACTGCTCTTTAAACGTTAGTTAAAATTGTTGATTAATTTGAAATTGTAACTTCAAAGCAGCCTACTACTTATGTTTGAATAAGATATATAAACTACTTCAAAAAAGCCTGTATACTAGTCAGTTAAGGTAGTTAGATCATAATAAGACAAATATATAACTCTAATATGGCTGCTCATTTGAATGATGATATGGGCTCAGGTAGGCTGCCGATGTCCAAGAGGACTCCGTCCATTCTGGTAACAGATGCAAGATCAACTAAATCAAGGTCAACAGCTCCATTTGCTGGCCACGCTGCAGTGACGAGTGATACAGGTGGGAACTATAGAGGTCCAGTGAAACCGCCAAGTGCAAGTAAGAGAATTACAAGCAGTATTCGTGATAAATTGAAGTATCCACACAATGGGTATAATTCTCAAGGTACATCCAGGACTAGCGCTAGTCGATCATCTGGCTCTTCATCAAACACTCCAAATAGCAGAGAGCGTTCCAGGTTGAGAAGAGCCTCTGAAGCATCCAGGTTCAGTGGAGTATCCGTGGATAATATATTATTGGGATCCTCTTCTATGCCCTCGGGAAGAAGAGAACAACGTGGGTCTAGCTCATCTTGGGATAGGTTCCCTGTATCTGAAAAATTGCAAGCACCTCATTATAGTGGGAAGAATTATAGAAAGTCAATCAATCCCTTACCTTCAAGAACATCCAAAATTTCTCAAAAATTGGTTTTAATCCCAGAGGATAGTGAATTGACGACGTTATCTAGTACAGATAGATCAAAATATGCTAGAAAGGGAATTCAATTGCATGGAAGTGGTGATATTCTTGATAGACAAAATCATTCTATCCAAAGAAGTCAATTGATGGATGATCAAGAATCTTATAGATATCAAGAAGGTAAACTAGCAAGATTAACCGCATATAACATTGCTGACGGGTTTAATCTTGAATCATTATCTAAATTTTTGCAAGAAACACACGAAGTAAGGCCACGTTTATATGATGACTGTCTTTATGTCCCATATGTATTGCCGTTATTACCAGGGAAAGATGGGTTTAGAATAAAATCCAATGTATCAAAGAAGATTAGTGGTGGTAAGACCCTTATTGAAAAATTGTTGGATACAAGTGAACAAAGGGATCATCATTTTGAGTACTATTCTGGGGTCGAAACGATGGGTGGAACAAATGGTGATAGATCCACCTATGTGAAGCCAACTAATGAATTAGATCTGGATGACCCAAAAGGGAGAAAAAAGTCTGTGGATCTTGCACTGGAGAACACCGGGTATAATCTAATGGGTCAAAATAATACATTCATAAATAATCCAAATCGAAATAGAGAGGCTGGAGAAGTTGACTCTAACAATCCATCTGACAATAATGAAAATAATAATAACACCAGCAACGAGAACAACAATAGCAAGGTTGAAGATTTTGACCCTAGTGAACCACAGTTCTTTCCTGAAGAGTCTCGCTTGGAACAACAAATGAGAGAAAGAAAAGAATTGCTACAAATGACTTCACCAGTTTCTACCTCCCCAGTAGCTACAACTGACTTGTTACAAATTGAATCAAAAACTGAGAGCACTAATCCACCTTCATCCAGCAATGATCAATATAGTGACTACCCAGGCTCGGCGCCAAATCAAGAAGCACCGACAGTAGAAGATATGGCAGAAGCTGAAACAAAATGGTTAATAAACAAGAATAAATATAGGCATGCGGAATTGTTTATCTTTCATTATGGTGTGATTGTGTTTTGGAATTTTACAGAAGAACAAGAAAAAAATCTGCTTGGTGATTTAGCCTTTGCAGATGAAAAGAATCTGATGATAAGGCCCTTAGATGAGCCAGATATTGAAACAGAAGAATTTCATTTCGAATATGATAAGGATACAGAGAGGCCTAGAATATTTAATGATATTATTACATTAAGGTCGGGGGATCATTTTATTAAATTAACGTTGTCATATGCCATTGCCCAATCTTCCAAATTATCCAGGTTTGAATCTAGATTATCTCCGATATTGAGCTCAGTTATGAAATTACCCAAACGATTAGCATTACATGGGACTCTTGGCTTGAAAAGAGAGCAACTGTTAAAGAAGTCTGGTAAGCTGTTCAAGCTGCGGGTTGATGTGAACCTTTCATCAAACGTCCTTGACACTCCAGATTTTTTCTGGTCTGTGGAGCCAAGTTTACATCCTTTATATATTGCTATGAGAGAATATTTGGAAATAGACAAGCGAGTATCTGTGGTCAATGACAGATGTAAGGTGTTCCTTGAGTTTTTTGATACTTGTGTAGATTCTGTTGCTGAGAGAAACATGGCCAGAGTGACGTTTTGGTTCCTTATCATGGTTGTTGTGGGGGTTATTTTCTCGGTCAGTGAAGTTATGGTCAGATACATAATTATCCATCGCTAAATATATATTCGTAATTTAAAAGATCATCATATAGCATTTACTTCTAAAATAATTTATACTTCATTGGGATTAAGATCTCAGAATCAGTGAAATCTTTAGAGTTTCAATTTAAAAAAAGTTTTAAGAAGTCCATCGCCCTGAAGAAGAATTATGGATACTACAGTCGAAATAAACCGTATGACCATGTTAATAAGATCGTTATCCTCTAGACAAAGAAGTGAATTGACTACTTTAAGAAAGCCTAGAGAGTTTGGTTATTATTCTAGAACTGATAAAGATGAAATATTTGTAAATGATGCCAGAAACTTAAAATATTTTTACTTCACTGATAATGAGTTCACAAAGAACCAGTCCATTGATCTTTCTGCTGGCAGAAGAGAATTTCAGGATAGAAATGAAACCATTTCAGATCCTTGTTCTATGAAAGGCTTGTTGGATACGATAAGAGTTGCTGAACAAAGAGTCAATAAAAGATTAGGTGCGGATATCATCACGTTTAGAGGAATCATAAGGAAACTGATTAGTTACGGTGTAGAAGAGTCGAGATTTACAGACGCAATTAATTTGCAAGTAATTGTATTTGATGGACAAATATTCATTAAAGATGTTAAGCAAAATAGTGACCTTGAAAAGGAGAATGAGCTACAAAGCAATTATGGGATAGATTTAGGATCGTTTAGTGGGTATAAGTTTGAAACATTGACCACAATACCGAGACCATTTGGTGAAGTTAGTCGGGAGACAATTGAGGAGCGTCCGAAGCAAATAGTCTCTAATGGCAGTGAATTTGCTAGTGTAATTCGTACCGGAATTGGTTCATCTAAGATAATACTCGGTGCAGAGATTGATGCCATCTTCGATTTCAAGCCAACAGCAGACGGAAATGAAGATAATTTGGCTCATTACATTGAATTAAAGTGTACAAAACTGATCCAATCGCAACGGGACTGTCTCAATTTTGAAAAGAAACTGTTCAGAACTTGGTTGCAATGTTTCCTGGTAGGCATTCCTCGGATTACATACGGGTTTAGAGACGAACTGTATCAATTAAAAACTATTGAAGAGTACCGAACAGTAGAGGTCCCACAATTGGTCAATCCATCTATGAAAGAGCAATTTAATGATGCCATTAAATGGTATGGTTGTTTTGTCGATTGGCTGTTGCAAACTTTACCAAGAGATTCCAAAGACACTGAAATGTTAGCGTATAAGTTAACAAATGGTGAACAATCGTTACGATTGGAGCAAATTGACCCAAGTTCAGACGAATATACTAGCATAGTCAATAATCCAGATTTCATGAATGATGAATTTAAAAATTGGAGGCTATCTTTAAAAAAGTAATCATAGAGTCAACAATTGTGTATTACTGATATTTATCGTCGAATAAATATGCTCTCTTTGGTATGTCACAGATCAGAACCTGGAATCTAATTTTTGGCTTCAACTGAATCTTTGAAAGACCAGGAATTATTTAATAATTTATGACGCAATTATAAATCTTACATAGAATTATATCAAGGTAGTTATCATGATCATATCTATATATCATTGTATGATACTATGCAAATAAAGGACTGAACAATTATTGGGAAAATTTAAGAATATTGAGCAAAATTGGAAGGAGGGTTATAGCCAGCTCACTTATTATAATACACAACTCTATACGATCCAAATATGGTATTTGTGACTATTACAATTGAACAAATTGTGACCAGTATAAATAATAGTGACCGTAATGTAATGTTTTCGACAAAAGTGTTCACCACTTCGGCCAATGTCTTAACCCACAATTTTGCAGAGTGAGACTTGTGTCTATTTCCCTTTAGATGAATATCGATACATTGAGACCATTCTTGGCACATTTGTTTCAACCTTGGAGGAATCTCGTTCGTTGATAGATAGCACCTATTCTCCTCAAACTTCCATTGGCATTGCCTCAGTTGCTTCATATTATCCATTTCCAGCTCTGTCAGTTTCCATTGCACATCCATGGCAATCAAATGAATGAATCGGTACAAGATGAAGAGAAGTGTCGATGTGATGACCACATTAAAAATGATTTTGACGTATCTATTCAACGGTTCTGGGTCGTACCACTTTCCAGACACAAAATTCCCAACAGCCTTACCGGAATCTTCACCAACATCATATCTCTGCTGTCTTTTTGGTGGTATTAAACTTGTCATCGTGAGGATATTTTGTGATTGGATAACTTGTCCTCATCACATTTAAAATTCGAGATATTTTTTATTTTTCAAAACCTCGAACTTTTATAAAAAAAGGACTTTTACCATTTGAAGGTATCTCGATCCATTTCAATTATATACCAGAATTGGAGATAAATGAAAGACCTACTCTTAAAACTATTCAAAACTAAAAACACAAAAGTTCAAACCACAATGAAACCAACTTTAACTAGACTAGCTACACACTATAAACCAAGTATCAAATTTGTAGGGACAAGACACACAAACTTCCCTAAAAAGACGGGAAGCGATATGAAGACTGTACCTCACCCATGTAGTTTGAATGGGGTATTTCCTGGCTCTAATGAGTGTGTTCCAATTACTGAGTTTTTGGAAAAGCAAATACCACTCACAGTCAAGCCCTATGTGGCCCCTGTACAAAGTGTGAAGTCTCCGTATTCATTTGTTAATAGACCCTTGGGGGAGAATGAGGTGGATTCGATCTTTAAATTACCTTCAAGATATCAAAGTAGACCTATTGAGTTAGACGAGTGTGATGTTATTAATGCAGGGGGTGCATTGTAGAGACGAAAGGTACCATTCAATGAAATACGTAATAACATTCATTTATTTATATATTAATATTGTATAAAATAAAATTAAATTAAAAAAACTATACATATAGTCTTAACTAATTATATTAGAGTTTTTTTTAGACAACTTCATAAACATCGGTCTTCAAAGTTGTCACCACATCATAGGGTAGAGTGGTTGCCTCATCTTGACAGTCATTAACCTCACCAATTGAAACACCAATCAAAGAACTCTTATCTTTAGTGGAGAAATCAACATTGTTATGATGGAACATAACAGAAATTGGGAATAGTGCATCTTCAAATTCTGCATCGACAATGAAATTAATAACACCTTGTGCACCCCTTTGGAACTCAGAGACTTTGATGACAATACCTTGTTCATCATCAATAGAAACAATTTCAGCACCACATTCATTTGAATCTTGATTTAATTGAACATCAGTCTTAGTAGGCAATACTGGAACAATGAAATATAGATCGTCCAAAGATTCAACTTTATCGTTGTTTATTTCAAATTCGATTGTAACATCATATAAATTGGTATCATTTTCAGCAACCCAAGTATTAACAGTTAAAGGTAATGTGAAATCGGAAGTTTCACTGGTTATTGATTTTTTCCATCTCAAAACGCTACGACTTTGATCATTGGCTGGGAAGGTCTTATTTTGTTTATCCTTTAATGAAATTATACCATTAGATAAGAAACTTGCTTTATCAATATTTGGATGAGTTTCAAATTTATATGAACGATCTTTTAATACGTTAATTGGAGGAGATGATAATTTTAGTTGTGCATGACCATATTCCTCGCTATTTATTCTTAAATCTAATGAACCTTTCAATTCACAATTTTGTAAGTCACCGTCACGAGTCAAAGTAGCTTTGACAGATTCCTTCAAAGTGACAAGAATACCGTTGTTATCCACATGAACTTCGGTTTCTGGTCTTGCTGTGACAGCAGGAGAGGCAGCATGTGCACCCATCCCGGTGATAGAAGGTCTATGAGTATTAATTCTTGATTGTTGTTGTGATAATTTCATACCACCCATACGCGAAGTAGCAGTTTCAACTTGCGATTGATAGTTTTGTTGCGGTTGAGTGTGTTGTTGTTGAGAATGAGCAAAAGATTGTTGTGCTGCTGGAGATGCATGACTGTAATAACTGTTTAGTGCATTAGCAACATTTGGATCATTACTACCAGCAAATGATTGGCCAGGCATTTCCATACCACCAAATTGTTTTCTTTCGTGTTCTCTTCTAGCAATTTCTTTGGCACGACGTTTTCTTTCTTCATTAGCTTCAACTTCTTTATTTCTTTCAATAATTTCTTGAATTCTTTCTTCGTGGGATTCCATAGCTAGATAAGTGGAAATCTGTTGAGTGGTTAAGTTTTCTTTATAACCACCGTTTATAATAATTTCATCGAAGATAGTGATAATATCAAATGATAAGTCAAATATTTCCCATTCGCTAATATTACCATTTGAATAATTTAAGTAATTAATAATTGAATCATTCATTAAATCTAAAGTCTTCAAATCTTGTAAAATGTTAGATTGTTTATTTGTAATTAAAATAATGTAGAATTCGTCTAACGGTTTATAGACATATCTAATATGTTCATCTTCAATAAATGTATGGTTTTTAGAACCCTTTGATACTAAATTTTGGAAATTTGATAATAATTCTAAGATTCTATCCTTGGATATATCATGAAATTGACGAGATAAAATTGGTTTCCCATGGGTAGTGGCCACAGAGGCAGCTAAGACGACCATTTTTTGTGCTGGATTTTTGAATGTGGTTGATCAATTGATGTAGTTATGGATGAACTAAATTTGATGAAGTTAGTTGTCCTTTAAATCAAACTGTTTCAAACTCGTGTATATTTTTTGTTGTTTTTTTCAGTTAATTTTGGAAAATAGACCATAGTAAAAAAGTATGGCGTGTCGTATGTAGTGATTCTGGGATTTTGATCCAGTATGAATATGGTAATAAAGATGATACCAAATTATGGTCGGTTCCCGTAACCTCATTGTGTGACCTTTTAAACTTCAGTCTAATCGTGTATTCTTAGAACTGTTAATTACATTAGAACCTTTTTTTCTCTGAAATTATACAAATATTTAACGTATCTGCAATCATAATGTTTTGTATTACAACCCCCCATTTAAAAAGATGATATTCGTACATCTTTTAAGGTTTTTCTTTGTCCTGTCAGTCGATTTATTATATTTTTCATGTTATCGATCAATACCCTATCATCATTTCCCCAATTCATTATTATATAACACAGTAACTATTATAATTTTTCTCCTACTCTTAGCCGAAGTAGGAACGTTTATTGAAAACCAGGAATTATCCAATACATAACAATAAGCTAGTTGTATACTTTATTTCAGTCCCATGCTTGTGATCTTGGACACTATTTTCTTAGTTTGATTATTTGAACAACATCAATATCACTGCTCAGAATTGAAATAGCCGCCAGATATCTTAAATATTCAACAAAGAGGCCGGGCAACCACGATTAATTTCAACATCGAATATTTGATATTTAATTAAGCGAAGAGGAAGATACCTTTGACTCACAGTGGCTGCATGGCATTAGAACCACATTAACAAGGAATTTAATCTAGTTAATTTGTCCCATCGTGAGTAGGAGTTTACGATTTGATCATTTACTGCTTTTTACAAGAATACCTACTAGTAATCAAGAAATATAAGAACGATCTCAACATGTCCGATTCGGAAACTGAATTGATTTCACGTGCCCTGTGTGGGATTGTAGATATTGGTTCAAATGGGATCAGATTATCAATATCGTCCAAATCAACACACCATGCAAGAATCATGCCTTGTGTGTTTAAAGATAGACTAGGGATCTCGTTATATGAGGTTCAATTCCCCTTTAAGGATTCCTTTGAACAGATACCGATTCCCAATGATATTATTTCTGAGATTGTGAATGCTATGAAAAGGTTTAAGTTGATTTGTGAAGATTTTGGTGTATCAGACGAAAGTGTTCGAGTGATTGCCACTGAAGCTACCCGAATGGCTATAAATAAAGACCAATTTATTACCTCGATTTGGAAGGGGACCGGTTGGAATGTGGAAGTGTTGACTCCCGAGGAAGAAACTAGAATTACTACGTTTGGTCTTTGTTCTTCTTATAATTATGCCACAGGGCTTTATTTGGATCTTACTGGTGGTTCTGTCCAATTATCCTGGGTTAGATGTAATGAGAATGGATCTGGTGAGATTGAATATTGTCAAAATCCGATAAATTTACCCTTTGGTGCCAGTATAATAACTAAGAGATTGAAATTAGAAGGTAAGATCACACTTTTCAATGAAATCAAATCAGCTTTTATCAAAGAGATTAATAATGGTTGGGATATCCCCCCAGATTTGATGGAAATGGCAAACAAGAATGGTGGATTCAATCTTTTAACCCGTGGTGGTGGTCTTAGAAGTATGGGGCATTTATTATTATCACAAAACAAAAACTATCCTATTCAAACAATTATTAGTGGTACATCGATCCCCTTCCCTGAATTTGAATCGATGACTGATTATTTGTTCTTAAAGGGTAAACTCCCATCATTACCCCTGGGTAAGAAGAGTAAGAAGATATTCAAAGTGTCTGAAAAGAGAGCTTTACAATTACCTGCTGTGGCTGTATTAATGACCGCATTATTTGATGTATTACCGGAGATCAAGACGATACATTTCTGTGAAGGTGGGATAAGAGAAGGTACGTTATACTCATCGTTGACACCTGAGATTAGAGCGCAAAACCCTGTAGTGGTAGCGTCCAGACCGTATGCGCCATTGCTATCTAACAAGTATCTGGAATTGTTGATGACGGCCATCCCACGAGATACCGTACCACCAGTTGTGGTTGATATTGTTGCTCCCGCGCTATGTAATCTAGCGTTTATTCATGCGTCGTATCCTAAAGAATTACAGCCTACTGCGGCGTTACATGTTGCCACGACCGGTATTATTGCTGGTTGTCATGGGATATCGCATTTAGTGCGAGCTTTGATTGGGATTGCTCTGTGTAATAGATGGGGTGGGAATATACCAGACACCGAGGAGATCTATTTAGAGAACTTGGAGGATTTGGTGCTTAATGATTCGAATAAAGTTGAATGCAAGCGGATAATCTGGTGGACTAAGTATATTGGTACGATAATGTATGTTATATGTGGTGTTCATCCTGGGGGGAATATTCGCGACAATGTGTTTGATTTTGAGGTGATTGAGTCTGATCCTGTGTTGAAGGGTGCCAGTAAACAGATGAAAGAATTATTGATTGATGAGGCGCTGGCATCTTCAGTTCCTGTGGATACAGAGAAGCAAGAGAAGGAGGGTGAGAAAGAGAAAGAGAAAGAGAAAGGGAAAGAAGAAGAGAAAGAGAAAGAGATAGGAATGTCACCTAAACCCAATCATCAACATATATATCCTACGGAATATGAAGTGTTGGTAAACATCAGTAAAGATGATTTAAAGACTAGTGCGTCAGTACGTGCTAGAATTATAACATTACAGAAGAAGATACGGAAATTATCCCGTGGTAATTTTGAGCGTGTAAAAGTGCAAGTTCAGATAAAAGATGAGTGAATGTTTAGTATAATTATGTAGTTGTTGTGTTTTCACATGTATTAGTATATTGCAATATATCAAAAAGGTTTAAAAAATATTAATAGATTTGTTTTTTGAAAAGAGAGATTTTGGTAACTAATTGTAAAAAAAAAATTTTAAAACTAAAAAATGACGTAGATGGATGGACCCCATGTACAGCACACCGGTAGTTCCTAAATTCCGGTTTTATGTGTATTGTTATGCAAGTATAAGTTATTATAATATCGATGTATTAGTATATTCTCACATAACAAGAAGACTACAATAGTATATATGTACTGGTTCAAAACATTCCTCAAACATTATTACCTCTAAACGGGCATGAATAACATAATTGAAGATCCAACATACGACCCCACTTGTGTTTATATGTTTTATTCTTTTGTGGGTCTTAGATATATCCCAGGAAACTTACGGCTAATCTCACAGAGATTGCAGAGATTGCAGAGATTGTAGGGATACAAGTAAATGATGCCATTCGGAACAATCTGCCATACACTCTTTTGAGCAAGGGGCTAAAAAAAAGGCGGGGGGTTAACCCCATAATGTAAACAACAGCATATTGTAAACAAAAATCACGCCATTTCCATATTTCTATATTTCCATATTTCTTTATTTCAATATTTCCCGCCATATGATCTTGTAAATTTTACAATGGTAAATTTACATATATATTTGGCCCCCCCCCCTTGATTAACCCGGAAAACACTGTTCCGGGTTAATTTGCCGATTGTGTTCCGAACAATAACAGAATGCCGTCGGGAATGCATGCGCGTGCTTCACAATAGGCGGGTGCCGTTCAAATTTTGCAATTTCTCAATTTTGCAATTTCGGCCCGGAACAACCGGCCGCCCCGCAGTTCAAGCCAGAGTTAATCCGGGGGTTGCCCTGTCACAGCTCCCGCCAGAAAAAATGACAACAACGGCAACAAACAATGGCAGCTACAGTGCAAAAAACAGCGGCAAAACAGCGCAGCAACAGAAACAGACACGGCTACCCCGCTATCTGCCGGGCGGAAAGTGGGGTGATGCCAGATTGCGTCTCTTTAACTGTTTATTGTTTTGCCATTGCTTGGCTGGTATTGTGTTTCTGCGTCCATTCGTGGCTGGTGACAGATTACCCCAGAATTAAAACAGCGCCTATTCCCATTGTGTGCTGGGAGAATTGCCTCAGCCCTCATTGTAGTACTCTTTGACTAGCCCTTATATGCTTGATTGCACTCTCCAAGCCCTACTTTGCTTCTGAGAGTGGTATCATATATCACTACTATGTGCTGTTGCCCATACATGTATATATATATATATACACCCTTACCCTACTTTGCATCTGGCTTCCAACCCACTCAGCCCCAGTGCTTACTCCCGCAGCCCTGACACCCCCCCAGGTTTCGCCTAATCTTGGAAAAACCCGCAGGACAAAACCCACTTCAAACAAAGTTTCCTCGAGGAACAGCAACAAAACAACAAAAGAGCGACAGCACAAATAAATAAACAAATAAACAAACAAACACACCGTTGTCCCCCCGGTTTTAAAATCAACTGATTCTTACTCGTTGTGGTCGTGGTCGTTGCTGTCGTTGTTGATATCGTTGTTGGCTGTTTTCTTTGTACAACCCCCCTTGCTAATAAACATTGCCATTATCAAATTGATTATTAAGTATCTTTACGTGTCGTTGTTTATTATATTAGAATTATATTTTATTATATTTTTTGTTTATTTTTGTTTATTTATTATCCTGGTTTGGCATCACAATACCCCCCCCCCCCTGGTCAAAAGTGGCATGTTACAAATTTGGTGGGGTACGTCCATGCCAATATGGAAACATGGAAACTTTGAAACTTTGAAATATTTTCAATCTTTCAATCTTTCAATCTTTCAATCGTTCAAGTATCTTTTCTTGTCATATAAATACCAAGTGATTATCCAACTTTATCAGTTCATATATATTCTCTCTTTACAATTATATATATATATATACATATAAATAGAACAATCAAGAATTCAGTATCAATCGTAGATATCTAAATTCAATTGAACACAAATCATAACAAACAAACAAACAAACACAAACACACTCAACTAAAAATGGTTCACTTAGGTCCAAAGAAACCACCTGCTAGAAAGGGTTCAATGATCGATATCCCACAAGAATTATTGAAATCTTTGAACGTCATCGAAGAATCCTTCACCGCCAAACCAGAAACTTTAAGAGCAGTCGTCAAACATTTCATCTCCGAATTGAACAAGGGTCTTTCCAAGGAAGGTGGGAACATCCCAATGATCCCAGGGTGGGTCATGCAATACCCAACAGGTAAGGAAAAGGGTGACTACATCGCCATCGACTTGGGTGGAACAAACTTGAGAGTCGTCTTGGTCAAGTTGGCTGGTGACTCCACTTTCGACGTCACCCAATCCAAATATAAATTGCCTGACCATATCAGAACTACCCAAAACCGTGACGAGTTATTCCAATTCATCGCCAAGTCTTTGAAAGATTTCGTCGAAGAAATGTTCCCAGACGGTGTCACCGGCAAATTACCATTAGGTTTCACCTTCTCCTATCCTGCCTCTCAAGATAAGATCAACGAAGGGATCTTACAAAGATGGACTAAAGGTTTCGACATTCCAAACGTCGAAGGTCACGATGTCGTCGGTTTATTAAACGAACAAATCACCAAGATGGAAATCCCAATCGAAGTCGTCGCTTTGATCAACGATACCACCGGTACTTTAGTCGCCTCCCTATACAGTGACCCAGACACCAAGATGGGTGTCATCTTCGGTACCGGTGTCAACGGTGCCTACTACGATGTCGTCAAGGACATTCCTAAGTTAGAAGGCAAATTAGCCGACGATATCCCACCTGAATCCGACATGGCCATCAACTGTGAATACGGTTCCTTCGATAACGAACATGTCTCTTTACCAAGAAACAAGTACGATGTCATCGTCGATGAAGAATCCCCAAGACCTGGTCAACAAACTTTCGAAAAGATGACCTCAGGTTACTATCTAGGTGAATTGTTAAGATTAGCCATCCTTGACTTATACGACCAAGGTTTGATCTTAAAGGGCCAAGATATGACCAAATTAAACAAACCATACATCATGGACACCTCTTACCCAGCTAGAATCGAAGAAGATCCTTTCGAAAACTTGGAAAACACCCAAGAATTGTTGAAGAAGGATCTTGGTGTCACCGCCACCATCCAAGAATGTAAAGTCATCAGACGTATTTGTGAAGTCATCGGTGCCAGATCCGCCAGACTATCTGTCTGTGGTATCGCCGCCATCTGTCAAAAGAGAGGTTACGAAACTGGTCACATTGCCGCTGACGGGTCCGTTTGGCAAAGATATCCAAACTTCAAAGAAAAGGCTCATGAAGGTTTGAAGGATATCTACGGCTGGAAGGAAACCGATCCAAAGAAATATCCAATTATCATTGTCGATGCTGAAGATGGTTCCGGTGCCGGTGCCGGTGTCATTGCTGCTTTAACTGAACAAAGATTGTCTGCTGGTAAGTCTCTAGGTTTAAAATAAATAAAGCAGAACCCTTTGATATGAATTTGATGTAATGATAACTGTGCTTTTTTTTTTATTTTCTTTCCTACTTGTGATATAAAACGCTTTATATACATATATATATATATAGTTGATCCATAATTTATAATAATGTTTCACTGATAACTTTAAAATTGTATTCAAATTTACATTCAAAATAAAAAGGAGATTCAAATTATAATTATAGGATATGATATACACACACATATATATATGTACGATAATAAAGTTAAATAATGGTTTCAATGTTAATAGCATAATCCATAGTCTTCTTAATTAGATTGAATTGAGCCAATTTATTACCAGTCATAGTAGCCTTCCCATCTTGCTCTTCGATTTCTTCGTCAACAACATTTTGATTTATTCTTTCTTTATTATGGAAATATACTGTAGAATTAGTGACTTCCCAACCTCTCTCTAAGGCAAAAGTCTCTGCATTCTTTTCAGTATTGAAAAATAATAATGTCTTAACATTCATTAATGGTAAAGTTTCATATGCTAATTCTGTGCTCATGGCAATTTCGTCTCTAATAGCTTCCATCAGAGTCTTTGAAAAGACATCTAATTCAGGAACTGCAGATCCAGCTTCCAACAAACCCCAGGCCTTCTGGTAAGAACCTTCCATTAACCATCTGTCCACTTTAATTGGGTACGATAACAGTTCATCGTCTTCTAAATCGTTGAAATGCTTACCCAAATATTCCAATTCAGAATGGAATGTGGTGACATCCCCTTGAGATAATAAAATTAATAAATATAATGAAATTAACTTGCATTTGTTGTTGGAATCATTCAATTCTTTGATATCATTGAAATAAAATTGTCTTAATTGTGTGAAATAATTTTGATATATGTCAAATTTGGATAAATAAATAGAAGATAAAGCACCAATTTCAAGAATGTTCTTGGTGATATTCAAATCATTGATATAAGTGTCAGATAAGTTGGATTTCTGAAGGTTTGGAACCAAAAGATTGTGTTTGATTAATTCAACTTTAGTTGGACCCAATAGTTTTTCACAACTTTCGTAGTCTTTGGCATTAAAGGCCACAGAAAGACTTTTCACTAAACTTGGCAAATCAACAGACGACATTTTTTTTTCAATATATAACTAGGTGGAGGTTGTTGTATGTTTTGGTATGTTAATAATCTGTGTTCACTGTGGCAAATATATTCCATTTCCTTATTAAACCATTTTCAAATATTCAAAACTGTTTTTTTTTTTATTAAAAATTTAACAAAATAAAACTGTTACAGTAGGATCTTTGGAAAACAAAACCAAAGAGAAGTTGAGACTACATCAATGGTTGATACTAGCTTAATATATTTGTAAAGCAGTGTACAATTATGATGTGTTGATCACTTATTCGGGGACCAATACTTTAAAAATTTTCCCGCAAATAACTGTTATATAGGAAACGCGAGAAGAAGGTTGGCGCTTAAATCCTGCTTTCACTTTTTTTTTTAAATGCTGTTCGATTACATGCCAATGACATATCATCATTGGAATCTCTAATTAATAATTATGAGTTTTTGCATCCCTCCACTTCTGGGAGTGTCTGTCCCACTCATCTAAAACTATTAAACTAGAAATTATCAAATAAAGTGGTTACTCACTCTCTAAGTTTATTTCTAATTATATTTGATGTTTTACAAGCAAGTGATGATATATTAAAATCTTCTAGTTATCCTTCAATAGTATACAAAATTTACCACACAAATGAACACTCATAAATTAATGGGAGAAGTTTATAAAGTCACGATATTAATTTCATAGCAGTTACATGTGTGGTAAATATTTATTTTTTCATCATTGAATTTCTCTATCAGATATATTGAACCATATATACCAATGGTGCGCTTATCCTAGCTAGCAAAGAGCTGGCAATAATGCAAGACACTGGTTGAAATCAGTCAAACTAAGATGCATACCATTTTTGATTACTTATGTTCGTGGTTAAACCGATAAAATATCGGAAAAGATTCATTAAGCCTTTGAAGATAACAAGCCATCGTTACAATAATACCAATTCTATAAGCAAGACGTCCCCTGAGATGTCTATCCTCCTTCTTATACAATACTGGATAACCCGTCTGATCAAACTTTTATGATGATATTAAGGTATCACCTGGAAATATTACAATTTCACAGAAAACGAAAATTGAATCTTTAAAAAGACTTTGTTTAAAGTTATACACACTAGTACATAGCAGTAGAACAGTAAGCGATATCACAATCTATACACTCAGCTAATCTCTATTGGATGATATTTCGATACATTCAGTCTATTTAATATGTTTAAAGTGCCCTTTCAACGAATACGTGTGGCCAAATTTAATACATCACCACTAGTTAGACAAACTGCAATCCCAAGCAAGACTGAACCGCACGAACTCTGGGAGTTCTCAAGGTCTAAGTTGATTGACTACATTGAAACAAATGAAAGTGCTACACCAACATTCCAGCTGGCTAGGAATGACTTTTCTAAGATGCTTCAGATATATTGGTCCTCTATACCTTCGTCGCCTCTCCTGGAAAATAACTCATCGATTCTTTCAAATATAGACTACAATAAGTTCATATTGTTTACAAAACAGAGGTGGCAGTATTCACCTTTGATAAGATCTTTATTCATGCGAGAGTTAATCTACAATTGCGATAACATACAGTTAATAACCAACCTACTTACATTATTAGAGGTAAAGCTTCCGGATCCAGAAATCACTACACCATTTGACGTTCTTAAATGGTGTATTAATGAATCAGTACACAAGAAGGATATTATTACTGCAATCGATTTATACCTGTTATACTACAAAATTAATGTCGATTCTATACCCCAATGGGATTATGCGAATTCACTTATATCTGCATTAAAATATCAACATCCAAAATATGATAATATTCATTTGAAAAGGCTTATTGAAATTATACGACTATTACAAAAGCATAATATACCACTTTTATTTTCGAACTACGACATATTGTTACTGTGCAACAAAGCTCTTTCACCGGATGTCGATCAGTTGGTTTCAAAAACACTATTAGATATGCTTCTAGGGTCACAGTTAAACTTTGGAAAAAATTTGAATCAAAGACTATCACAACAAGAAGTGTCTGCTGTGAAAAAAAATCAATTGAAAGCGGGTTACTCTCTAATTGATAAAGATTATGATATCCATAACCAAACTGGGATTCATTTAACATGGATTCGAATCAAAGACATACTTCCTTCATTTTCTGATCATGATTCCCGAATCCTTTACAAGGTATTCAACTCATCTTGCCAGAACAGAGCTTATAGAGATGTTTGTGTTGAAATGATGGAAAAAATGAATCCACATTCATATTGTAATGACCCCTTGATGATTCCTACCATTGTTAAATACATTTCAATCACCAAATCGTTAGAAAAGGCTAGAAGTCTGATGGCAAATATGGAAAAATATACTACAACAGAAAACAAAAAGATGATTTGGTCCAGTAGGAGATTTTTGTCTTCTTTACTCAGGATGCAGCTAGTATATTTTGATGCGGAGAGTGTTGATAAAATTATTAAGCAAATAACAGAAACATATGGCTCTCTATCCTCCACTGATTTTGAAGTCATAGTATCACATTTATTGAGTAGACCGAGTATGGCCAACATTAAAAGAACACTTCAGTTTGTCGATTCAGTCCCACTTGACCAGAGATTATCCTCATACGTTGCATTATTAAACAAGTTGACAGAATCTGTGTTTTCTAGAGGGCCCAAAATGAAACCTTTGGTTATGCCTCTTATAAATGAGATTCTAGCTAAGGCGCATGCACAGGATCCTGAACATAAAAACAGAATCTGGACTGTTGTATCAGCGCTTTATATCAAATCAATTCTTTTCCCAATTACATCTAGGAAAAGAACTACTACAAACCTCGACACATCTACTTTAGACCTGGCTAAATTATTGTATTGCAAAAATGAAGAAAGCCATACTACAAACAAAACTATCACAGTGAATCCTTTTATAGAACCACATTCTCATAATATCACACTAAAAATTACCAAAAATAATCGTTTTGTGATTCTTAGAAACATCGCTCACACTTCTCTTAAATGCTCAAGACAAGATGTCTTCCGTTGGGCCTGTACTCAACTATACAAAGAGGGTATGCCAGTAGAAGAATTAATACTCCTTTGGAATATTACTTTCAAACATCAATTTAGAAAAACCAATTACCGCTCCAAAGAAGAAATCAAACTTGCACTTACTAAACACGGCATTAATGCATTCGATAAATTATTACAGTAGCCAGTCATTACAGCAATGATTTCAAAAGCTAAGTTGTATAATTTATTACATATATATATATATCTTGTATTTATTAAAATCGATCAACATTCTTTTATGAAGTATTCACACAATTAGTTAAATGATTTTAGAATTACATTACCATCTTTACTAGAAATACCCGATGAATTTACTTGATTTTTTAAGAGAGTCTCAATAAGATCCCTTTGATTATTCGTTAAATTGGAAACTATATCCTTGAACATACTACTGTTCCGATCAATCAATTGAATTATACTCAATAGTGCTGCTTGTTCCATTTGACTTCCTGATAGTTGAGACATATAAACCATCAAAAGAGTAAGTGATGTCTTTTTATCCTTCTCTTCTGTTTCTGAATCGACTAATGCTGATAGTAATAATGTATTTTTTGTAACCATTTGGGATGCTTGGTTCTTGGTGGTTGACAAAATTGCGCGAAATAGGTATTTCAACAACAACAGCGTGGATTGACTCTTTGTATGATTCTGTATCAGTCTTTTAATACCATGGGTGCAAAATTCTTCTTCTTCCTCATTTTCCATAGCATTGATTATCTTATCACTTAGGTCAGCTATCTCGCTTTCTTTAAAGCCCGAATAACCATTCCCTAATAAAACAAAATGAAAAGCAATTGCATTTTCGTTAGACAAATGTGCTTGAACATCATTCCTCACAGCACTGTAGAATGTATCCAGAATATTCAAATTAGAATCTGTTTTCACTAATTCCTGTGTAATGGATTTCAACAGAGAAAGTACAGGAGGGAGTAGTTCAGTAGCATGAGTTGATTGTAGTATTTTACCCATCATAAAAAGTAAGCACGCGTAAAGATCAACTTTAAACATTGGAGAGAATTGGAGAATATTCTTTCCTAGTACTGTAAAGATTTTATTGATGAGAGCGATCTTTTTTGTAGTTATGACAATAGATGTATCATCTTGAATATTATCAAGTTCAACAAATGGCAAAATATCAGCAACCATGATCAACAACAGACGCAATAATTCATATAGTTTATCAATATCGGTTAAAAAGTTCTCGGAATCTCCATTCATAGAAATATAACCATTGATGAAATCATCTATCAGGTCAACAACAATCTCTTTCTGTTTAATGTCAGTATTCTTGGTAATTCTTTCGAAAATAGCGACAAATTCTTGGAATATATCTCTATCCAACAAAATCTTCTGAAGAGCAACTGACTTCAAAAAGTTATGAAGTGTGGATAATAATTCTGAATCTAGTATGCTCTTATCATCGGATTTTGATAAATCGTCTAGACACCTTGCTGTTAATAGAAACATAAAACTGTCAAGATCGTCTTGACTTATACAGTTGTGTACGACAGTCTCATTCACTGATAAAAGAGTACCAATCGCTTTCGTAAAGTTCAGCCAAACTGGCCTGTATAGCATTAATTTAGTATTTCTGGATTCAGTGGATACGTCGGATGTTAAGCCAACACTATCATGGGGGATATCATTGCCTTGATAAAAAATAATCAAATATTCACGAAGAGAAATAACCCAAAGAGGAACAAGAACCTTCCAATAAGGTTTGGCAAATTGTAGAATATAATCATCTTTCTTATTCACACTGGCTAAAGTGATTTTGGCCCATCCACTCAAAACAGATATTTCTATCTCTCTCCTTGATTTTCTAGTAACAAATTTAGTCTCAGCGACGTACGTTGTTTCGTTGTTTTCATCAAAGACAGTTAATATTTTTACCATAAATTCTGATATTCTTGTTGGTTCGTTAGTTAACATCCCCGCAAAACAAAAAATATCAGCTAAGACGCCTATGGCTTTTCCAACCGCATTTGATGAGGAGCCCTCGTGAAAGATTGGCATTAACGCACTGGTCAACTGAATTTCTTGTTCTCTTAGTTGTTCCTTATCAAGTGTAGAAGTTATATTCATAGTTTTCAAAATAGTTATCACCTCGACCAGGATATTAAGTCCCTTAAGGTTACAAGATTCAACTCTAGATGAAGTACCTTGGAATGCAATTTTGCACAACTGTTCAAATTGCTTATTAAACAAGTTTGAAGACCCAGCATCCTTGTCAGTACCCTGAATTAATTTAACATATAACTTTAAGATCAAATCTTTTGTTTTCCAGTTTATAGTGTCTTCACTTGAAGGAGTTTGTTTTGTTTCTTCTTTACCATGACCTCTCTGTATTGCACCACTTAACTGTAGATGATGGTGAGTATAAATTGATCTAATATTTTCAAAAGTTCCTTCAAATACTTTTTGTATAGAGGTGCTGATCATGATATACAATTTATCATACCAGCTTGCCTTGTATCCACTGCATCTTAGCCATTCCAAAAAGTATAGTCTAACTGTAGAGTTTTTTGGATATAAAACAAGATATCTCCACGCTAGAGGTTCAAACTCTGAGCAAATCTGATCAATTTTTTCAAGTTTAAGGAGCTGTATCAATAATTCAAAAGATTTGACAACAACATTAGAACCAGCCGAAAATGGAAGAGCATGGGTCTGTTTAGTGAATAGATTATTGAATTTATTACTACCTATACCTAGCAACAATGAAGATTGTAAGATGTTCTTGATACTTTGTATGAATTGCGTCTCACATAATATAGAATCAAGTTTGAAAGTGGCTATGTTTTCAAAAATTTTCAAACCGTTGAATACACTGGTTATATCAGTCGAAAGTAGGGTACTGTTGGTAATATTTCTGAAGCTATCAATAGTTTCTTTAGATAACTCGGTAAAGTTGGGTCCTATTTTTTCAGTCAACAATCTTGTGGTATATGATACTAATTGATAAGAATTGTATTCATTGCAATAGTTATACTTTATGGATGAATCACCATAGATACCGTACGATGGATCGGAAATATACTTTTCTAAAGAAACTATTATGTCTGTAACAAGCGGCAAGTCCAGACTTAAATGTTTTTCTAATAAATAATATTGGGCATATAGAGACCACGAATGTATGACTGGGTGTGGATCATTAACAAGGGTAGACACGATTTCATGAACATTTTTGAAAGATGTATCACTTGGATTGTATTTGTAGATTGAAGAAAGACCTAAGACAAAAAGCATTCTTGGGTATGGTTCTTCAATTTCCACCAGGTTTTTCGTGAGATTCTTCACCTCATCGTCAATGTAATCTCTTTTTCTAGACGATTCTAATTGTCTACTAACAGCAGCACAGACTAATCCCAAGCACTCTGATTTCAATACAGTAAGGAATTCATCGTTGTGGAATTCGATTTTTTTCAAACTATCAGCTATCAATTTACCGACGAACTCTTCTAAACCTAGTTGCTTTTCTTGGATGAGCAAAAGTGATTGGTATAAAGTGGTGCAAACATTGGTACTGATAGCAACACGTCTTAGTGGAGTAGTGGCTTTAGAAAATAAAGACAGATTGAGAGTTTCTAAGACAGAATACTGGATCTTACTATTAAGGTATGGGAAAACACTTGAAAATAACTCCATCGAGAAATCAATTAGTGACGTAGTGACTTTAGGTAGTGCAGATTTCCCCTGTGGATGAGTTTTATTACCGTACAGCAACACCAAAGAATCAAAAGACAACACAGGAGAAATAGGTTTGGTAACTTCTTCCTCAAAAGAGTCATACCACTCGAATTCATCCTTGACCCATAATTTATTTATTTGGGCTTGCTTTTTATTGTGTGGATGCTCTGAAGATATATTTCTAATACTATTTCTCTCGATTTTGCTGGACAGACCAAATGCAAAATCACCTTCTTGCCTTAAAATACTGTCGACTGTTAGACTGATCACTTTTTCTTTCTTATTGTCTTCCTTCTTTTTATTTTTGCCTAGTTTGGTAATAGAAGAAAGGATGTTTTTGGAGGGTTCGATGTATAAATTTGGATCTGAAAAGTTCTTCATGGTTAACAGAAGCAGAGAATTATTGAAATCTGAGTTAATCAAATCTTTAATTTTCATATAGACTTGCAGTATTCTATTTTCATTTGTAAGTAAAATGCTATCAATATCTTTGGATTTCAAAGTAACGGAATGGTTAAAATTAGAACATTTAGTCAAAAGGTATGAAATTTGCTTGGCAGTTTCTTTGTCAAGTTGAATGTTGTTCAAGTAAGTTAACAAACAAGTAAGGGCATGCGTTCTCACCTCCAAATTTCTTTTTAACTCTTCTTCAGTACGGTATGTGAAAGAATGGGTTAGTAAAACTTTCCAAAACAAAAATAATTGAGATGTCTGCATTTTTAGATAGTAGTCATCTTTGTAGTTCATTAAACCACTCATTAAAATCCAGCATATCAAACCTTTGAAATACAGATCAGCTGTTGTGGATGTAGTGTTATTTTTTATAAATGCAGTAGCAAAAACAGTAATTTTCATAATAAGTTCATATGGGACGATCTCTTTATCAGATAGTTCAATCAAATTGGCCAGCAAAAAGGCATTCCCGTGGAGTTTAGAATATTCAAACTTGCCCTTTGAAGAAAACCCGTTCTTTAGAACGTTCAATGAATTTTCCATAATATCAAGAACCATATATTTGCAACTCGTTAGGAACATTTTTGTGGCTCTGGTTGCATAGATTCTAATTGAGAAGTTATCAGATACGCAAAGTTGCAGGAGACTAGCTTTCAAGCCAGCTGTCAGCTCAGTTTCATTGGTAAATGAGGATCCAAGATCAAATAAAAGTTTTTCAACAAGTTCCAGTGTAACTAAAATTTTCCAATGGCTTTTGGAATTCGTCTCATTCAAGCTTATTGTTTTCTTGTTATTATCTGAATCAGAATCATCGACAGTGTCAAGAAGTTGGATTAACATTTGGATCTTACTAGAGTCATTGATATATGGTAATAACAAGTCGTGAGTATAACCTAGATATCTCATGAATCTTGCAAGTGTTCCGATTCTTAATCCTTGGATATTTTTATCATCAAATATTTTAACAATGTACTCTAATATATTCAAATAGGCAGTACCTTGTAGAAAATAAGGATCTAGCGATATGTTTAGAGTAATAAAATGTATCATAGATTCAAAACAGGCTGATCTAATATCTCTGGTTGTAGCAGAGGAAAACAGTCTGATATAAACTTGAAATGCCTCTTGAAGTGAAAATATTTGTTTAACATTCACATAGTCAAATAATACATCACCCAATATTTTTGCTGTGACAATTCTTGTATTGTCGTTAACGAACCCATAAATGCCGATTTCTGAATCATGAAATATATTATACAGCCCATCCAATAAGTTTGAGGAATGTTCTTTCACGAAATGTTCCTGTATTAAAATTACACCCCAGGTGTCTATCACTAAACTGACGACGTCTACTGGGAAGGATTCATCATTTTCATAAATAAATTCAAAAATATTCTTGGATAGTTTGGTGAATTTTGTAATGTATACCACGTCTTTAGAGCTCTGGTCATTTTGATTTAGGATAATATTGTATAGTTTTAATAAGGATACCATAAACGTAGCATGGCGGTATTTACTTTTCTCCATGGATTTCTTTAAATTCTTGAAAATATGTAAATAAGCCAATGGGATAAGAGAGGTAAGTTCGTCACCAAAGAGTTCATATAGTTGTGATAGCATAACAACAGCTAAATCTTTTGCTGGAGAGTATGTATGAGTCCGTTTTGAAGAGCTCTTTTTCTTTTTAGATTTCTTGGAAGTATCTTCAGATGGATCTGGTAGGGAAACATCTTCTTCTCCAAGAACTTTGATTAGCAATTCAGCCCCATCAAAAATCTTACCTGGCGAGGTCTGCTGTATACGAGACAATGCCATTGAATAAACATGAGAAATTCTGATAAAAATATAATGAGAATCAAATTGTTCTTTATCTTCCGAAACAGTCAAATATTGTAGGAATGTTTCAATTTGTGATTTGATATTGGTCAATTTATTAAGGACCGACTCTGGCAATTCACTATTTTCATATTTGGGAAGTTTTGATAGTGTCTCGAAGGTTGTTGTGGTCCAGGTGAAAAGAGTATGCCTCTTATTTGAAGACCCTTGCGCCAATTCCAACAAGCTCATAATTTTAGTTGATAGTAGGTAGTTGGTATAATGCCTTGAGTGAGTAATACAAGCTGAAGTATGGGTTGTCAATGGATACAGGGCAATTTATGCTGTATTTAGAGGTTTTGATGAAAAGTTTACGTGAGATGTGTCTTTTCTCAAAATTCGATGTTGATATTTTCGTTAATTTTTTGAAGAATTAAAATCTCAAAAATCGGCAAGAAGCTCAGGTTAGATCTTTTAAAAAGATAATTTTGAATATATAAGAAGGAAAGGGAGAATATTATGATTTGATGCGTGCTTTGTAGTTGTTCAGTTATTTTACCACTTTTGATTATATGTTATAAGAACAAAAGTAGTAGTCTATGAGAAAATTTTATAAAGTAATAGAGAATGTGGATATGATTTAAAATATTTCACAAGAATATAATGCCTGAAGCTTAAAATGTTATATATGTGTTTATCTATATTATGTTTATCCATGATATTTATATAATTAATCTTATAGAAGTTAGTCAATGAATATAATTCGGCCTGAATGTGAGTAAAAAATGCATGCTATTAACGATGTAAAAAGTTGACGATCACAACAATCCATCTATTAAGCTAGTTAATCTTATTCAGTGGAATCTAACAACTGTTCTCTGGTACTATACCGTTGCTGTTGTCTTTATGGTCATGTTTGTGTTATTTGAATTGAAAAATACCAAATAGCTATTATGAATCCTGTTTTAATGAATATTTAGAGCTCTTACAATTACTAGTTAGACTGTTCTTGGGTCTTGGATAACCGGTCAAATCCCAATTGGTGTTATTTGGATTTTGATAAGCCTTTGGATGTCTTTGGATATAATCATAAGTTGGGTAGTCTTCTGGATCACATGTTATAGAAATAGCATCCTTTGGTTGATAAATTCTAACATAATCAATAGACATGGTAACGGGGAAGAAAATAGATTCCCAATCAATATAAGCCCAGTTGTTGGAAATACCTAGATTTAGAATTATAGACATTGGCTCTTTACTGATTTGTCTCCACCCAATATTACCATTTGGATGTAATGCCTTGGCATGAAGAGTCCAAGTTGGATTATCACCAACAAACCAACGAATATAACCGTCATCATCGTCATTTAAATATTCAATAGAGTATTTTTGATAGTAACCACCTTGAGGACCGAATTCATTCCATTCAGTGTTTAATGTAGTCACTGCAGAAACAGCTTGTTGCATTGGACCACCACAATATGAATTCATTGTAGTGACAGTAGCATTGTGAATCTCAACGAATTCATAATCTGGGATGTACCAAATATCGAAAGGGGCTACTTGTAAAGATTGAGAAGCAATACCGACACCGATGGTTGTATCTGTTTCACCTTCAATGATATCGATTTCCGGAGCACCTCTACCTATCCCTGGACTTGGATGATCATCACCATCACAAGTACAAGCACTTAATTTTTGGCCAGCTAAATAAGAAATCCCATCTGGAGAACTTTGATTTGGAGTAATACCAGCATCACATGAATTGTACGAGTAAGGCCATACCCCTTCGGTAGAGCCTAAAAACCCTGGTCTCCCCAAGTTACCTAGAGTCCAAAGACCAGGCCATAACCCTGAGACACGACCATAATTTGGTAAATTGGCAGAAACTTCTAAAATACCTTGAGTGAAACATAATTTGTTCCAACTTTGTAACATACCAGATCTGTAATATAACCCATGATTCCTGTAAGCATCCATTCTCAATTTCAAAGTACCATTTTTCGTGGTGGAAGCGTCTGGAGTATACCATTCTAAATCCTTGGTAGCGTCATAATGAATATCTGGACCAGTCCAATATTGATCATCACCTTCGTAGAAAGTTCTCCCCTCGGCGTTGAATTCATCTGAGAAGACCAATTCCCAATCAGAACCATCTCTAGCTTCTCTTGTCTTTACATCACTTGGAGTATCTGGGTCTACTAAAGAAGTTCTAATAGCTGCTAGTTGTGGATATTGATATGGAGTCAATAGTTCAATAATTTGATCTTTGTGACTATAGTTAGTGACACCGGTGAAGGTTAAGGCAGGTAATACGATAAAGATGACGATGGCAGCCCCGAATAGGACGAATAGACCGATAAACCCAGCGAACGATTTTCTGTCCATATGTTTAAAATCGCTCATGAATCTGTTTCTATCTAATCTTGCCTCTTCCTCTAGATCTGGATTATGTAAATAATCATCATCTTCTTTATCATCCATCATCAATGGGAAGGATGTGGCGGGATACCCCCCGAATGGTGAGAAATCATGTTCTGCGGTGAATGGATTATTTGATGAAGAGAAAGTGGAACCTGATCTTTCTCTTGGAGAGGATCTGTTAGAGTAGAAATATTTATCGTTATTATAATTTTCGTCTCCATTCATGTGGTTATTGTTAATTGGAGCGTTTAGATTTGTAGACGATGCCACTCTTGACCCGACTAAAGGATACCTATCGAATGCTGGTGGGGATAAGATATCGTTGTTAGTCAAATTTGGAGAATGATCTTGGCTAATATTATTGTTATAATTGTTGTTGTTGTTGTGTGGTAATAGGTTATCGTTAGTAGTGTCATTGATGGCACTTACATTTCTTGAGTAGTAACCTTTATAGTCAGAGATGTTATGTGCAGTAGAGTCTTCGAAATTGAATCCTGTGGAATCGTCTTGAAGCAAACCCTTTGCTTTAGTTTGCTCGTTGTCTTGGTTGTAAAGTAGGGAAGAGGAAGCCGATTGTGGATCAGTTGCATGGGACATGTAGGGGTTATTGTTGTTGTTATTGATGTTATTGTTTCTTGTCATGTCATAGTCCTCTTCTTCGTCACTGGCTAAGAATGGGTTCGCCGAGTTATGTTTGTTCATGTTGATATTATTGTTATTGTTGGTATTACTATTGTTAGTATTATTGTATACACCGAACTCTGGAGAGTCACTTCCATCAATGGATTGGAAATTCTCTTGAGAATTTGAAGTCAAATTGATATGAGAATTAGTCAAATTTCTTCTTGACATGGTTGATTGTGTGGTGGTAGTGGAATGGTTGAGTCAGAGAAGAGGAAGAGGAAGAAATAATGGAAAGAGGGTTGTTCAAAATCAGTGTTTTTTTTTCTTTCTCTCAATAGGATATGAAATACGTTGTTGTTGACTTGATCTTAGAGTATAGATATGTGTATATACTCTAGTGAAACTCTTCTTTCTGGTGAGATGAGTGATGTGGAATGTGGGAAGTGTAGTAGGTGAAAGGAGAAGTGAGACGTGATATATAGGTTCCTGTGTTGACGGTTGCAAAAGGACCACGTCCGTAATCCCAGAGGTTTGGACTTGTTTATTTTAAACAAATTGTTGGTTTCAAACAAATTTTTCATTAAATTTCTCGAAGTGCAAAACGCCAAAAACAAAATCCGAGAAAGAAGCAAAAATTAACTGTTCGAGGCGTTGCGACGCGAAAACCCGTTCTGGACCGCACATTCTTGCTGGATCGCCCGATTGGGGCTGTGCTTTTTCGCGGCGGCAGCGGGGCTCCATTGTTCTGAGCACGGTGGAACAATGGCGTACTGCACCTTGCAGCGTTGTGCCATTGTCTGGTGTCGCCGCCTGCAGGAGAGAACTCCCGATTCTGACACGTCGTGGCCCGATCGGGCGATGTGACTGCCGTTTTGGGAGGCATCATTGTCTGGGAGAGAATATGTATCTATTTATAGTCCGTTTGTGTCTATACAGTATATATATACAATGTATACAATATATACATGCAGTATATCAGGAACAGCAGCTGAACATGGCATCTGGCACTTCTTCCAGGACAGGTCGGTGTGTAGTGGTATTGACAGTAGTGGTATTGGCAGAGGAAGACTGCTCATCCGTTTCGATGTATATCTCGACCACTGCATGCGTGGTGTCAGCAGCGGCCCCGCCCTCGAGGCTATATTGCACCACACTGTAGTCCCTGATAAGCCCTTGGAAGGGTATGCCGTACTGGTTGTTGATGGTGAGGACATTGTCCCTGGGTGCAATCTGGCCATCTTGATACTCTCTTCTAGCCAGCTCAGAGTACAACCGGTGGAAATTCAAGTTCTGCCACACTTTCTCCCGGATATCATTAGCATCTGTATCCTCCACATATATTTGATCTCCATTCATCGCGTCATACTCAACGTGGTACGTCGGCGTGTATAACGAGTCTTGCAATCTAATGTATTCCTCTCTGATCATGTCTTCCACTCTTCGCACACAGATGGGCTTCTTTATATGGCATATGTATTGATTGTTAGATAATGACATGATTTTATAGTCCAATTGATTCAATTTCGTGCATTTACGCTTACGTTTACTTCTAAATGGGTTGTCATGTCCATTGCCATCTTCATCAATCGGGTATACTGTCGGAAGATACGAGTGGCCACTTATTCTTCTTTTCTTTTGGGTAGGTAGTGCGTATGACTGTACGGAAAGCATGTTTGGTATGTTATTTTGTTATATTGCATATTTGCATAGTTGCATATTCGATCTGTTCAGGCAGTATTACAGCAATATATATATATATAAATGATTCAAAGCTCATCGCTGTTTTTCGAATTGAAAATTTCATCTTTTCAAAATTTAAAGGCAGAAACTTCTAGAATGATCTTGAAATATTACCCAAACAGGTAGTGTAAGTTCGAGCCTTGTCATGATGAGATGGTCAATGCAATGTATATGTATATGTGTTTGTGGCTATTTCTATCGAATGGAGATGTATCAATACCACACCTGAGTTAGGTATATGTGCTTCAGTGTTTTTTCTGGCTTTAGCTGTATTTTCATTAGTTAAATGCAGCAAGGGATTCCAAAACAACAAAATTACATTGAAAAGTGAAAAAGATATGAATAAGTAAGTAAATAAATAATATATATCCAAAGCATACCCAAAGCATTCATCCACAATGATTTATGATCATTTCATCGCAAGAAAGATCGATCTCGTGAATGACCAACTGGTCAATGTCTTGGAAAGGATAGATTGGCCAGTGACTCTTGAAAAGGGCACATCCACCATCCCCAAAATAAACTGGTTGCAACCACATTTAACTGCTATTAAGCATATCATAGACACATTGAATTCAAACATTAAAGACAATTCCTCAAACAAGATTGTCAAGATCGATTACCAAACTGTTCACAACACTATTAATGAATTGACAAGTTTCGTTCCAGAATCACCTTTAGAAAAAACAATTGTCACTATTTTGAACAAATATATTACCATCATTTGTTATTACACCTTGATTAATAAATTGTTGACCAAATTGCCACAAAGTTACGATGATCAATCATATTTCAACACCGTATTATCTTCAAATTGGAATAAATTCATTTATTTCATTCAAACAAGTCTTATTAAAACCACTCATTTGATACAAACCGTGGTAAAAATCCCACAAAAGGGGGTAGCCACCCAAAACACTGGTTATATCAATTTGTGGAACCCACAAATGATGATGAAAATGTTCATGGTTCAAAATATTCAATTAGTAGGCATCCCCAATGATTTTAAAAGATTGAATCCATTCAAAGTGATTAAATTTCTTTTATGGCAACAACCTTCGCACATGATCAATAAAGAATTATCAAATATCGTGGCACAAAACTCTACCGAACTATACGAACAAACACAAAAATTGGGTCAGTTGATCTCTTTGATAGATAATGAATCGTTAGAATTAACATCTTTACAAGCCATTATCTCAATCAATGGAAGTGACACTACTGTATCAAATGATATGGTTGTGAAACAAATTACTGCTTTCAACCAAAGGAGACACATAGTCCCATATAAGAAGCTGGGCATTCTCACAAGGTATTGGCCAATTTTATGTGTATCATTAATCGCAGGTCCCCGAATGATACAATCTCTTTGGGATTCACGTTTCAATTTACAAACTTTTATTCAAAGCAATGTAATAGATCTCTCTAAAGATCTTCTACACAATTGGGTTTGGTTGCCATTTAAACGTATCCTTGCCACAATAAGACACGACGAGTCCACTATGATCGCAATGGTTTCCAAGGACACTGTACAGAGTGAACAAAACTCTTTGATAAGAATGATTATCAAATTCTTATTAGATAATGGTGCCATCAACACTACCTCGTCCTCATCAAATATCGAACAAGATGAAATTATTAATAATATTATAAGACAAATCGAATTGGGACAAATGGATAAATTCATGACCATCTATGAAAATCAATTATCACAACCAATTAAAAACACCATGAATGGTAAATTAATTAGATCAATCTTGATTCAAATTCAAAAGATGAAAGTGGATGGTTCTATTGCAATGAATGGGATTGATAAGATGTTAAAATCTCAAGAATTATTATTTGGTATGATTGCATTATCTCCCTCGTTTTTATTATTATATTCATTGACACAGATGTTCTACAGGTTAATTAAATGGGGGAATATTTGGTCTCGTGGCAAAACGTTGAAATTGCAACTAAACAATTCTTTAAACAATATGGAGAAACTATTGAATTATAATTATATCAAATCTGATACAGATAAAGATTATTATAATCAAGGTTTATTAGCAATGGAAACCTCAAACTTATATGAACTGGGTTGTCAAATCTTGCCTAAGAAATTAAGACAACAATGGAAAGATGATATTCTTGAATTGTTGAATAGTGATTTTACAAATGACATGAAACTTAATGTCATCTCTAGAATTCACCACTTCTACGGTAAAAGATTCTAAATAAAAAAAGAAAAAATGTAATTAGTGGTTAAAAGAGGTATATATATATTTGTATAGCCATATTAAGTAAATATATTCAATATAAAAAATTATGATGATGTATAGTTGATGAGTGGGGAAAAGAACGAGAAACAGCACTTGAGAGGGTGTGTGTTTATACTTGATGTAATGTTGAATTAATCAATAGATCTGTAAACTAACTCGTTGAAAAAATATATATTATCGTTAATTCATTAGATATGGATAGTGCAATCGCGACTTAGAAAATACTATTAACTATATCACTACCAATAGTAGCACCGGCACCGAAAATAGCAGCATTACCTAATTTACTACCGAATTTCTTCATTTGGGAAGAGCCAGTACTTTGTGGTTGTTCTTGTTGAACAACAGCTTGTTGTTGTGGTGCTGGTTGTTGATAGTAGCCAGTGGAGGCAGGTGGGAAAGGTTGCTGATATTGTTGTGGTGGTGGGGCTTGGTATTGTGGTTGTGGTGAATATGCCTCCTTCTTAGGTTCATATTGAGGTGGTTGGAAGCTGACCATAGCAGAACTACCAGAGACAAAAGGCTTGACATAGTTAGAGGGGAACATACCAGTTTGGCCATTACATCTACCTTTATACCATTCAGGAGAAGGTTTTTCTAAGATTTCAATCTTATCACCTGGTCTGATATGCAAATCACCACCTTGTTGTGGTTCAAATTCATAAAGAGCTTCGACATACTCTTTTTGACCACCAGAGCTGACGGATTCTCTGGATCTGTTTGCGTCATATTTGATGGGGATTTGATCTAAAATGTTATTGTAAACATCTTCAGTAATGACATTTGATTCTCTTAAGAAGTCTAGTTCAGTTCTAACGTTTGTTAAAGCTCTGTTGATTAATGCAGTGGACATGGTTTTATTGAAATATGCTTTGCTTGTGTGAGTGTGTGAGTGTGTGTTACTCGTGTTGGGAGAGTTGTCTTTGGAATCTATGACGATTTCTTGGAACGTTGAGCCTAGTTTTCTTTTTATATCAAACGAAATTTCGAAAATTCAAGAATGAAATCGAAAAATGAGGCGATGCTTTGAAGTGTCTAACACTTTAAAGGATGAGATGAAGGTAATGATTAGAGGGATGACTGGCCAGTGATATATATACGCTTGCCAATATGCAATAGTTGCAATTTCATGAACACCTCCCGCGTTCACCATTTAGAGAATGTTCCCCACGTTGGAGTAAGACATCACCACATCGTATAAGACAGAGGCTACTGCACAGCACAGCGGGATCCATGTAGACATGGCAAATAGGCCAGCTCTATAAATGGCTCCAATAAGAAACCCCATGACCGTTCCAACAACGAGGCCTTGGACACCTGCGTAGAGCATGTAGATGCCGAAAATTATGATTGGCAATTTGAATTCGGTTTCTTTGGATCTATTCTTGTTTGTATTTCTTGTATGGTCATGATGGGGGTCTCTGGTCCATATATGATACACGTAGTTGTTTCTATAAGTATGATTATTATGTGATATAATTGCCCACATAGCGGCTCCTAGATAGAAAATACCATTTAGAATTAAACACCAGTATAAAGTGAATTTCCAAATATCACTGATATTGTAGAGAAATGCCAGACTATATTTATGGTTGGCGAGAGGCCAGTATAACGATGGGAATGCAGGTGTTTGGTACCCTACGGGTATATCATTATTGGCAATAAATGTTCTGGTAAAAAATATATATCATATAGAAAGGATTAGTTAGTAAACAAACGATAAGCAGGTGTCCAGTTGAATGGTTTCAAAAGGAAAAATGGGAAAAGCTCTCAAACATACCTGACTCTATTGACGTAAAATGACATGTGCAATTTTTGGGTTTGGTTCTAATGTTATAATGATGGATATGGTCTCAGGCAGTTCAATTCCTAGTAAAAACGTGTATATACAAATAATTTAAAATTTAAAACAAATCTTTGAAAAGTTTCAGTGGAAACCAGCTTTCGATCTATATAAGACAAACAGTAGAGGGAAGAGTAGTGGGAATAGAATAGTTATGGCATCACCCTGGAAACAATACAAGGCACCCAATGGGCGTAAATATTATTATAATGTGGAAACGAAGGAAACCACATGGACAGATCCTTTTCAAAGGTCGAATGTTGAAAAGAAACCAAGTTTCGCCATACCGTTGTTGAATGAATGGTACTTGATTATATTTGATAATGGTGAGAAACTGTATCTTCAAGAGAACCAATTGTACCGCCAATTAAAGGATGAAGAGAGTCAAGGATTGTTGGATCGATTGAATAAAGAAAAATTGATTCTATTGATTGGAATTGCTAGAGGTTATAACTGTTTGAGGAGTAGTGATGACGTTTATGATAGTATAATGCAAGAGATCAAATCTATTAGAGAAAATGGGCTGGATGGTGTGCCAATAGATGAACATACAGATGATATTGGAGTAGATGAACATGCAGATGACATTGGAGTGGATGAAAATGCAGATGATCTTTCTACTTATCAAAATAAAGATGAAATACTGGATAAGAATAATGAAGTACAACAAACGATAGAAGAGCCAACAACAAATGCATTAGTTGCTGATTATTCATCCAGTGATGAGGATGAAAGCGACCAGGATGACGGTGATGATGCACATATTGACAAGAAAACAAAATTCGATGAAGAACCATTCTCTACAAGGATTGATGAAGCCATTATTAACCAGTATAAACAGATGTTCACTATACATAAATTGAATCCATACGGTCTGTGGTCAATGGAAATGAAGAAATGTTCAGATGATCCTACCTTTTATTTAGTGGTGGATGATCATGATAGAGAAAACCTCTTTGAAATTTGGTGTGGTGAATATGAAAGTGGGAATGAGGAAGAAACACATGAAACTGAAGAGAAAGGCGACGACGACGATGATGATGAGGAAGAAGTGGAAGAAGAAGAAGAATTGGTCCCCACGAAGTTTCATTATTTATCGCACATCATGTCAAAGAGTGATATCACTAAAGAGACTATTTTTGAAGATATCAAGAGTGACAACAAACCAATGTGGAAGCAATTCCGTATCAATAAAATGATTCCAGAAAAGAGGGAACAAAGAGAGTTTGTGACGAAGTTGCTGTTTTATTACAAGAAGTATAACACTGAGGAAAGAACCCAATTGTTCCAACGCTGGGTTGAGAAACATTGTGATCTCAATAAACGCATCGATGCAAAGACCGTAGCGCACTGGGGAAACCTGCATTCTCACACAGATTCCTCCCAGGACATTGAAACGTTGCTGTTTTCTATGGAAGCCCACCTAGACATCGGTGAGACACTAGCAGCCCATCCAGCCACCAGTGTCGAGTACCATGTCCTGGGGATCAAGGCCAAATGTGACACTCTGTATTCCTGCGTCGCTGGCCGCCGCGCAGTCTCGAAGGGAGACGGCTGTAGCACCCCCTCTCCTGCTTAACTCCGAGAAAACCCTCAGCTGCAAAGTCTCGCGGGGGTGCGAAGCTGCGATTGGCACCGGTATATAAGGCGAGATGGAGCAACAACAGGTCCCGATGATGAGAGAGATGTCTCAGTTCAGGTCAATCGTTAGCTTGGTAAGAAACGAGTTAAATACTTCAACGAAAACTATAACATATCATTAAAAAAACCCATTCGAAGATGATCGAAAAGAAAGCGTTAGCTAAGTACAAATACATCCCCAAGTCAGGTGTTGGTGCTTGGAAACGATTGCCAAGGGTGCCAATGACCCAGTATTTGGAAACTGCAGAATTGAACACCGATATAATGTATAATGGGTACAGACCTGTGACATACCCCGTGAAAGAGAATCCACTATTCAGACACAAAAAGAATCAAAAGAGCATAATGCAGGATTTTATTGATTCTACTGCCACAAGTGCTACACCCACCACTACACTGAAACATACACACAAGAGCAAACCCTCAGCAGTACCAGACGTAAACACATATTTGTATGGGGAAAAGAATCAAGGTGGTATTAAGACATTAGGTGTCAACGGCACATGGAAATATGGACCCAAAGTGCCATCAAATTTGTTGCCATTCAATTGGTGGAGTGTATCGAGTCTCGGTATGGAATGCTATCCAGAATGGAATGGTGTTCCACGTGAGGTGATTGCTAAATTGAAACCATTTGACAGAGGGTAGTTTCATACAAATTATTTATACATGCTTTACTGGTGTTTCTACATACTTTCTTCATAACACTTATAACACAACACATTTATAATATTCTTTCTCGACACTATGGACATAAAAACACCATACATAAAAATAAAAATGGTATTACTAATTAAGGTAAATATGGTATATAAGGTAAGTTATATACGTTCAAATATAGATTTTTTTTTTCTGAAAATAATTGACAAAAAGAGATAAAGAGAATAGTAGAATCTTGGTATCATCAAATAGAGGAATATTGATTAATTAAAAATTAGTACCAGTTAAAATAAAGTAATTATTAGAAATAATACAAATAATAAATGATTCAAAAAAATATATTAAATTAATTAAGAACTGGAGGGAATGGGTAAAAAAATGAAAAGGAAAAATAGTAAAAGGAAGACATCAAAAGGATTTGATCAGTTTGAAATTAGTGATATTTATTCAAATTAATGATAGAGTCTTCTTCATGGGGGTGGTGGAGAGGGGAATGATTAAAAATTAAACAAAAACAGCTATCCGGGATCAAACTTCGGAAATGTTTGGCACACCAGCAGGTTGTTGTCTGTTTCTTCTTGATAATCTTGGATTGAATGAAGAGGTTGAAAAAGCGCCATTTGAGAAGACATTAATCAAACTCATGATCAATTTAGCCAAAAAGATGGCCATGGAAAAGAATAAGAATGCAACGGCGGCTTGTGACATTCTACAACGATTCTCTGAACCTTGGATAATAGAGTTGCCATTTCTATAAGCTTCATTCTTACAAGAATGAGCTCTAATAGCAGATGCAAGGACAGAACCTGCAGTTAGCATAAATACAAAATTTAAGAAATCTAAAACTGCTAGTATGATTGGCATTGCCAGTGGTTCCCAGAAATTGGCAATTAGCCCATAAAATGAGTCTGTGGTGATACCGTAAGCGACAGCAAACATACAGAAATTGACCCTTGAATTGTTGTGGTCAGAAGTGTTTAATAATGCTGAAATAAAAGCCATAGAAATGACCATTAGAATAAAATTGAAACAACGTAAAACGTTATCGAAGGCATCTAGCATCTTGAAAAATTATTTTTGTTGGTAGAGGAGTTGGCAATTGAAGCTTAGAGTGTAAAGTGTTTGATTAAAAGATATTAAAAAGTATAATATATATGTGTGGTCTCTCTGGTTTCTTGTTAGTAATGTAATACAACTTAAAAAAGCCAGATAATATATGTTTGGTCAAGTAGTCTTTAAGTAACAAAAGTAAGAGGGAGGGAGAGAGTTGAAGCAACAAGACCTTGGTAAAAGGAAAAGAAAAATCCTTGCGACCCTTGGCATCGACCTGTTTATATACGTATACCCTTTATTTGAACACCCATTGATTGCAAGATTGCAAAGCCAAAGCCAAAAGTCAAACTGTACGTGTATCCGATGTTTACTTTTACCCTCATGTATTTCACCCTCTCAACCCTGTTTATTCATCCACACGGGATTACTGTTGGAAATGGAGTCAAACAAAGAGATGTAGAGAGTATAACCCATACGTAAAGGTTAATGATAATAATGATGATTGTAATAATAATAGTCTTCTCTCCAATTCAATGGGGGAATGCACCAAACTACAATTGAAAAGGGGTCGGTGCTGTCTTCACAAAAGAACGTAGGACATTGCTGCTTTGTGAAGAAATGCACAACACGGCAAGAGCAACCTCTGTTTCGGCTGCAACAACGCTTACAATGGATTACTGACTACTCTCCTTTCAAGATTGTCAGGAAGAAGTTACGTTGTCTTTGTATTTATGCTAACTGCAGGTTCTGTCAAGTGGAAATTGTTGCTACGATAATCAAAAAGACGCTAGACTTTATTTTACAGATGCCCATCGCTAGACGTGGGATACAGCCAGAGTAAAGTGCGTCTTGCATACCTTAAAGGGAGTCAGACACTCATGTCATCCAACATTACAAGGGAGGGGTCTGTTACCTGAAGATTGCTTAAGCATGTCTGTTGCCCTGGTGCAAGGGGGAGGGGGAGAGCCCTTTCTTTCCCTTGCAGAAGTAGAGATGTTGTTACAGTTTGTTCCACTTCAACCTGGCTAGTCCCTTGATGCTAAAAGGGGTTTACTCATCCACCTCCCCAGTTGTGAATGAATTCGAATGATATTTGTGAGGTTGCCCAGTCTGAGATCAGAATAGGGTCATATCTGGTCTAATTGAAAGAAGGAAAGAATGAAAAAAAAAAAAAGACGTTGTTGCCCTTGTAGTGGCATTGGGGGAAGTATATGAGAACGATTCATAACTGTTTAAAGGGCACCGTATTCTGTGGGTTGAAATATACCAAACAAGGGTATATATAAAATAGATGACAATATATCTGTGGTGTCTTTTTCTTTCTTGATTGTATGACCATGGCATAGACAGCTGTGAAATTCTGCAACAAAGAATAAACAATTTACTAATTATGGTAGGGCATTTTAAAACAGACACAGATCTAGTGTTTGATGATATTATATACAAAGAAGCACATCCAAACGGGCTACAGCAACAACATTTTCTACATTCCACCATTGCAACATCTCAGGCTGTGTCGAGTCTACAGAAAAAAGATAAGTTACCAAATGAAAATAGATTGTACACGTCTCCATTCAGGTCAGATTTGGGCCAAGGTCAATTGTACCGGTCAACCAATAACAAATATAAAAGATACTCCCATGAAGTCGAGTATCCCGAGTTTCTGCATCTTTTGGATCAATGGCAACGTGAAGAGTTGAATGCATTGAAATCAAAGGAAAAAAAATTGGCATACTATAAAGCTTCACAAGAGATTACAAAGTATGATCCATCGAAATATAAATATATCAAACAGCCAATTCCATTGGAATCAATCCCAAAAGTACCTTATTTCACATACAAATCCACGAGGGAGAAACCACGCAATGACACAGCTTCGAAATTGATTGCAAAACAAAACCATCCATGGGCTACACCGGAAAATAAAGAGAAAATCATTATATATAAGGGTAAACTATACTCAAGGGCAGTATTTGATAATGTTCGGTATGACCAATTAAGTCACGATCAATACGTTTCTAATCAAAGGAAGAATTGTAATGCTAAGAAACAGCAGATTGAAAAGGATTATAATGAAAAAATAGGGGTAATAGAGAGCAAGATTGCTAAGACAAATGATTCAATCAAAGAGATGAAATCAAAACATCATAGCCTAGAACAATTTCATGAAAACAACTTAACCAAACAATATTTCGATAATATTGCATTATACAACAAGATAAAGACAGATAGATTGAGTCATATTTCCAAACTGAAAAAAGCTATTTCTGAAGCTCAAATGAAGGATGTTAATGACAAGGAATCATTTGAAAGTGAAATTGTTGAAGAGATCAAATATATATAAAGTTAAATAGATGTGTGTGTGTGTGTGTGTGTTTTTACTACTCAATTGGTTATGTATCTATTTAAAGCAAACAAATAAAGACTGAAGTAAATCAAAAAAAAAAAAACTGACCGAATGAAAGAAAAAAAAGAGAGAACAAGATAAATTGATCAATGAACTTTTAAAGATAAAGGTTTGTTATCAAACATATCCATTGGAAGAAAAGCACACAAGCAAACAGCAATCAACTATACATATTTACAATGTTCTCTAATTTTAGTCTTGACAAGTTGACTAACTCAATTTCTACTGCAGCCCACTCTGCTCAAGAAACTATCAACAACAAAATTTTATCGCCAGATGCCCAAACAAAATTACAATTCAAGAAGACCACTAGGTTTTTCCAAGAAATAGTTGGTGCTATTCCTGCTCATGAAATTTCTAAATTACCACAAGATTATCAGCAATTAGAGTTGAAAGTGGACGCTTTAGAAAAAGTATTAAATAGATTATTGTTTGTTTCCAAGACTTTTGAATTAGAAGGGTACGATTATCCACCAAACTTAACTGAAACATTAAACCATTGGTGGAATGAAGAGGATGAAGTAGAAAAGGTTGAAGAAGGTGAAGCATCTGACAAGAAAGATACTGTAGGTGAAATCGACCCAACCATCATAAATAGATCATTTGCCATTGCTATCAGTAAAGCTGTTCTTGATTCACAACAGATATACGTTAATTTGAAGAATAAGGAGGAGCAAGAGTTCAATAAAGGTGATGCTGCTGACGAGGAAGAAGACCAAGAGTTGAATAACTTGATCAAGACATTCCAATCCTGGAGTCAATGTTATAAGAACATTGATCAAAGTAAAAATGATATGGATACTATGATTGTTAAAGAATTCAACCAAAAATTGATTGATTTATTGGAGATTGATTTCAAGACTATTAGAAAGTTACGTAATAAGGTTCAAGAATCTAGATTAGAGTTTGATACCATGCGCTATGAAATTGAATTAAAGAACAAATTAAAGGAAGAAGCTGAGAAAAAGGCTTCTGAAACAAAAATGGTCAATGATGCCGATACTGTTGCTGCTGCTACTGAAGGAGAATCAGTCAAAGAGGAGACTAAGGATAATGTAGCAGTAGAATCCGACAGTAAAGAACAAAGTAAAGATGAAGTGACTTCTGATTCTAAAGAAGAAGAAAAAGAAGATACAGATGAGCAAGCAAACAAAAAATCGAGTAAAAGGGATAAGAATGTCGTAAAGAAGGAAGAGGAGCCAGTTGAAGAAGCAGCCAGTAAACCAACCACCTCCCTTACCCCTACCCCAGAAACTCATCACGATGATCAAACTGAAGAAGAAAAATTACTAGAGAAATTGGAAGATGAGTTTGTTTCTAATATTACTGCTGCTGTAGAAAACATGACTGCTGTCACCGACAGCGTTGAACTGATTTCCTTGGTGAAGTTATTCCAAAACATTCAATTAGTTCACTACAGACAGTGTGTCCAAGAGTTAGAAGCTAGTATGAAAGTATTAGACAACTTGCCAATGGATGTTGAAGAAGAATAGGGAAACGTTGCCCCGAGTCTGTATAGCCACGGTATATACTAGTTTCTCGTAGATGTTGATTTTATCAATCATCGTTCCGATGATATTTAAATTATAATAAACTCAATTTGTTGTCAATTAATCGGCGTTGCTAATTCAACGTAAATCCAAAATTTTCAAGCGTACATATCGGTTAACGGAAGCCACTTCTGGCTCCGTTTATCAAGTTGTAGTTAGTTGTATTGAGTCTTTTTGCATTTACAATTGTTTATTACCGAAATTAGTGGAATCCTTCTTTGATTGTAAGATTATATTGCTAAATTAACCTTATTCCAATAATAGAATGGCTTGGCTGATGGGTAAATGAGCCCACTCATTCCTAAACGGGGGGGGGGGGGGTCCCATTCCACAAGTTCGGACTCATCGTTCCTCCATTGCCAATACAAATGCAGCATTCAAAAGGGCATTGCTACAAAGCCTCAAGACATTGACTATCTCTTTTCTTTGTTGTTCGCCATAGTTATTGTTTGAAATTCTGAAATTCTGAAATTTGCCTCTATTTATTTTTGCAGCCTAAACGGGGCAAAGCTCGTTCAATTGCAATGCCAGATGAAAGAATAATGAATGCTGATTGAGTTTGATCGGTGCCCCCATTGATTAAATGAATATCACATCTGTGATCAAATTATACTCCTTCGAGCGGGCTGGGTGTAGATCATGTTGAGGCCCAGTCGTTTGTGCGTTTGTAAAATCAGATATATATAGGTGTGTGCGGATGAGAGTGTAGAGTGTGTAATCTTGGTAGGTACCCTTGTCTTGTAGATACATGCTAAACCCATTGCAAAAGTATAGTGGCTCTGTGGACAAATGATGGAGAAAACAAAGAATTCTTTCAGTAATTGGAAGAGACTGTTTGAGAAAGAGACTAATAAATCGAAGAAATCGTCAAGAAATGAAAAGATAACGAGACATGATTTGATCATGTTGAACTATAAACTTGAGCAATTGGAGCTGGAGACCACTGTTTCAAGGAAATTGTCACAAGTTACTGACTCTTCTTCTCAGTCGACAGGATGTTTTTCACAATTTAGTGCAAACTCGTCCGCAGATAGGTAATTCTTAAATCTGATAACAAAAGAAAAAAGATTACACTGGTAATTTGGCTTTAATCCCAAAGCAAAGGTGCCAGGTTCATGTGGTTGTTGGTGGTGAAATCATCCAATTGAGAAACTATTAAAGACTCTTGGATGAAATTGCATATCTACACAAGCAGATATATACAGAACTATATAAACAAAATAAAAAGATTTGGCAATAATACAATTGGGATTTTTATCTATATTCATTATATGACAAGATGTGTGTATATATATATACATATATATATATAATAGGACTAAGCTTCAACGTGTTTTTCATGAATCTTTGCGAATCTCCCGGAAGGATCTTCAGCACACCCCCAGTCAGCCTTTGGAACCCATCTCATGACGGTTGCCGCGGCGGTTGGTTGTGGGAAAAGAGCGTCGAATTTCAATCTGTACCAGTAAGCTTCCTTAGTGGTTGGAATATCGTTCCCCCAGTGAGGTTTTGGCGAGGCGAACATTTCATCTGAAATGACACGTTCGGCGGTATCCTTCAACCCATCGATCCAAGAGTAACCGACACCGTCGGAGAATTGTTCCTTTTGTCTCCATAGGATTTCTTCTGGTAAGTATGGTTTCACGCCTGGTTCATCGGAGGTGTCGAAAGCCTTTCTAAGGATATACTTTTCGATCTTCCCTTGGGATGGTCTGATCATCTTATCATTTGGATCGATGTTCATACAGTACTGCAAGAAATCGATGTCTAGGAATGGGACTCTAGCTTCCAACCCCCAGGCCATGGTGGATTTGTTGGCTCTTAAACAGTCGGCAAGATGTAAGTTTTTCACTCTCTTGACGGATTCGACATGGAATTCCGCGGCAGATGGGGCGGCAGCGAAGTATAGATACCCGCCGAAGATTTCGTCTGACCCTTCCCCGGAAAGGACCATCTTGACCCCCTGTGCTTTGATCTTTCTGGAAAGAAGGAACATTGGGGTGGAGGCTCTGATGGTGGTGACATCGTAGGTTTCCAAATGGTAGATGACGTCGTCCAAGGCGTCAAGCCCTTCTTGTAAAGTGAACGTGTGTTCATGATGGATGGAGCCGATGAACTTGGCTACTTTCCGTGCGGCTTGTAAGTCTGGAGCGTTGGGCAACCCGACGGCGAAGGAGTGTACTTTTGACCAGGTGGCGGAGACCAAGTTCCCGTCGTCGTCGATCCCTGCTAAGTGAGTCTTATCGCCTTCGTATTTGGAGGGATCGATATCTTTGTTAGCCTTTTCTGTTTCCCTAGTGGCGATGGCGGCGATCAAGGAGGAGTCCAGCCCACCGGATAGGAGGACACCGTAGGGGACCTCGGCCATCAATCTCTTTCTGACAGCTTTTTCCAAAGTGTGTCTGATGGTCATTAGGTCTACTGGGGTGGAAGGGATTATGGATTCGTCGAGCCAGTTTGGAGTGAAGTATCTAGTGATCTTGTCTGTTTCGGAGTCGTAGACGTGGCCTGGAGGGAATGCGATGATATCGTCACAGTCGTCGGTCAAACATTTCAATTCGGAGGCGAAATAGACTGTTTGTGGGGAGATGGAGGATCTGCCCATGTACATGGTGGTGATCCCGATCGGGTCTCTCGCGGCGACGATACGGTCCCTCTTGGAGTCGTAGATGACGAAAGCGAAGAACCCGTCCAGATGCTTTGGGGCGTCGATGTCATGTTTCAAGTACATGGGGATGATGGGTTCACAGTCGGATAAGGATTGGAAGCCGTACTCGGGACATTGTTCTCTCAGTTGGATGTGGTTGTAGATTTCCCCGTTGACGGTCAGGATGTAGTCGCCGCATGGGGAGGTGATTGGTTGAGCGCCGGAGTCTACGCCGACGATGGCTAGTCTTTCGTGTGTGAGGATGGTTGAGTTCTTGATGGTGTTCCCTGACCAGTCTGGGCCTCTGTGTCTGATCTTCTTGGATAGTTGTAGAGCCTTTGGTTTGAAGGCTTGGACGTCTTGATGTCTGAAGGCAGCGAAGATACCACACATGTTTGGGCTGTGTTGTTGAGTTGTTGTGGTGGGGTGGTTGTATTGCAGCCAAGATATAACTGTGTAAATGTATATGTATATGTAAGTATATATATATATATATATATATATAGCAAGATATGATTGATTGAATAGTGTTAAAAGCATCATCACGGCGAGTGTGAAATATAACGCCTCGAGCGGAGGCGATGTGACACTTTTCTTATTACATTGTGCTGAGAGTTATTCTATCAGCAATCAATCAATCAATCAATCAGTCAAGGAGTCTAATAATAAGATATGATAAGATACAGTGTTACGATGAGTAATGGAATAAATAGAGCCTATTCTACTGGGACGATATATTCTATCGAGGCGATGTATTTTACTGGGACAATATCCAATGAGTCAACTTTAATCTCAGATTGTACTGGCTAAGTGAGGGGGAAATTGTAAGTGTAGTGCAGTGTAATATGATATGATGTTTCTTATCGCAGTGCGCTGTGGCGGAGGTCATTGTCCGCGGGAGAGACGGACATTAGCCACCGCCATTTGCCAGATCCTCACATTGTATAATCATAGTACAATTGCTGTATGGTTAAATATTCTCAAATGGTCCAGCCAGGGAAAGCCAGGGAAAGCCAGGGAACGCCACGGGCAGCCGGAAATCCGGTGCCGAAAGCGCTGCGGGCGGCTCTGGAGAACAATAGCCGCCGCCGCCGCCCCTTATCAGCAACCGTTTCCGCATTGGGCGAGTGGCGGTGTCTGGGTGGGCGGGCATTGCTTTTTGTGTTTTGCTGTTACCCTGTCTGTGTGCGTGGGTGTCTGGGTGGTTGCACTGTTACATACTACACTACTACACTACTGTACTACTACAATGCTGTAATGCTCTAATGCTCTAATGCTCAAAGAGCAATGTCCCCGCTACACAGAAGTGGATACTATTCTCTCGGATTGTCTGCTCTGTCATATTAATATACTATACGATACTATATTTATACTATGTTATAAACATTACACGCATTCATCAAGCTCATATGGTATAGTATATTGCATAGTTATAGTATAATTATAATATATTATAATACACCATATAAGTGGGTGCTAATGGTTGCAGTGAGTAATGGAAGTATATCTTGACATTAATAGAAGAGAATAACCTTGTTTCCACGCGGGATTGTTATTATACATATATTTGTTTGGTTGCTTGCTTGCTTATCTGGTTGTTATTGCACTATTGCACTACTGTGTTTTAGTATATCTATATATTCTCTCTATATATCATACTCACAGACGCGGGTAACCTTCAACTTTTCAATGGTTTGAAAAATTTTGAGATGAGATGAGATAGATGCTTTTATAACTATATGACAATATGTATACATCAATACATCAATACATCAAAACAATTACACAATCACTCAATCACTCAAAGATGGCACTCGCAATAGATGAGATCAAGCACATTGCTAACAGAATAACTGCATCTAAGGAGAAAACTAACTATAACAGCATCATCAAACTCATCAATGAACTCGCCATCCCAGCGGACCAATCACTATTAACTCACGATACGGAAAGTATCGAAAAGACTTTGAGATTCTTGACCGTATCCTTATTCCAAATATTCAAGAAACTGTTCCAAAGAAACGAGTTGATCCTCATCAAGTCCACCACTAATAGTACAAATAACCAAGCAAAGATTAAATTCATCCAATGGTGTCAGAAACTATACAACTCCTTCAAAGTGAAACTGCTATCAATCATCGCAGACCTCTCCGTAGAAACCTCGTGGGCACTGGACGCATTGGATCTATACATGCAACTCATCGAACTGGAATCAGAATACATGTCCAACGGGCCCTTCTTCCCCAACAAGACTTTGAAATCGTTACTGATCGCCCTGTGGGAGTCGGACATCGAGGGCTCGGAAATTAACCAAACTACAGGACAATCGAACAATCTTATCCTGAATGAGTTTCTAAACAAATATTATACCAAATTCGCAGATATTCAATACTACACCCAATCTGAATTGAACCAATTGTTGTCCATGTCTTCCCCATCGCAATTAACCACCAAAAACAACATTGCCAAATGGTTGACTCTAATGAACCATGACAACCATGTCAATGCCTCGAACGATGCAGAGTTCGAAATATTCGTAGCTAACCCGCCGCAGATCGTACAGAACGTATCCAAATTCAAATCACTATTAGAAAGAAACTGGCTACTACAACTGAATCAAGACCTGTCCTTCAACCAATATAAGACCATCCTATTGATCCTGCATAAGAGAATCATCCCACTGTTCCACACTCAAACAAAACTGATGGATTTCTTGACGGATTCGTACAATCTCACCACAAAGTTCCCCAACGACAAATCTGTAGGTGTCATCCCAATCCTAGCGTTGAACGGTCTGTTCCAATTGATGCAATCCTCAAACTTGGAATATCCAAATTTTTACCACAAATTATACCAGTTGTTAACACCAGATCTAATGCATGTCAAATATAGACCCAGATTCTTCAGACTGATGGATCTTTTCTTATCATCTACACATCTATCTGTCCATCTGATCGCTTCGTTCATTAAAAAATTGGCAAGATTGGCTTTGACAGCCCCTCCTTCCGCAATTGTCACTGTGATACCTTTCATCTATAACATGTTGAAAAAACATCCAAACTGTATGATCATGATCCATAACCCAAGATTCATATCAACCCCATTCCAAACAACCGAGGAGAAATTACAATTGAAAACAAACATGGAACAATACACAGATCCATTCGACATGGACGAAACGGACCCAAGCGAGACTCATGCTTTTGAATCCTCATTATGGGAATTGGCGACTCTAATGGAACATTACCATCCAAATGTAGCCACGTTGGCACGTATTTTCAAACAACCGTTCAAGAAATTACACTACAACATGGAAGATTTCTTGGATTGGAATTACGATTCGTTGATCAATGCTGAATTATCAAGAAATTTGAAGATTTTACCTACTTTAGAATTCGAAACTTTCGATTACACCATTCAATCAATCAACACGAATAATAATAACGATGACGGCGAGGAAGCGAATGTTAACAAGACTACATATTTACAAAACGTTGCATGGTAATTTGTTTCAATCAATCAATCAATCAATCAATCAATCATAAAAATAGAAAACTGTATATTAGCTATATATATATATATATATATATTATAAACTTTATAATGTTACAATAATTTTTTTGTAAATTATTTTTTTTTTTTCATCACTATTTCTCTAAAAAATAAAAAAAATAAAACTCTTCGATAATTAAAGTCATCGCATTAAATCAAATCAAATCAAATCACTTCACTTTCAAAAATAACAACCCCACAATAATAATAATAATAATAATAAAGAGTCGATCCAATACCAACTCAACACGATGACTGAACCTTCCAATACTGATAAGCAAAATGCGATAAGTTTTAAAGATGAAGGTAACACCTATATCAAACAACAGAATTTCCCCAAAGCTATCGAATTATATACAAAGGCCATTGAATTAGATTCTAATGTATCCATTTTTTATTCTAATAGAGCTTTGGCTCATATCAAGATGGATAATTTCCAAAGTGGGGTCAATGACTGTAATGATGCCATTAAATTAGACAGAAATAATATCAAAGCGTATCATAGAAGAGGAATGTGTGAAGTCGGGTTATTAGAGTTTAAAAAGGCAAAGAATGATTTCACTATCGTCTTGAAAGTGAAGCCAAATGATGCTACTGCTAAGAGAGGTCTCACTATGTGTGAAAGATTCATTAGAGAGGAAAGATTCAAGAAAGCCATCGGTGGTGGTGATTCTGCAAAGATAAATTTCTGTAGAACTCTAAACTTAAGTTCATTTGATGCTAATGCTGATTTGGCTAAATATGATGGTAAATTGCTAGAATTTGAACAATTGAAAAATGATAAAGATGAAAATGATGGTGTTTGGATCAAAAATATGTCTCAAGAATTCATTTCCTTTATGGTTAATGATTTGTTCCTAAAGGGCAAACAATTACCAAAGAAATATGTTGCCGCCATTGTATCTCATGCTGAAAGTTTATTCCGTCAAGAACCAACTTTAATTGAACTTTCAAATAAAGATCAACCAGATGTCACCATCTCTGTGTGTGGTGATACTCATGGTCAATTCTATGATGTTTTGAATATCTTCAAGAAATATGGTAAGATTTCTCCAAATCATATCTACTTATTCAATGGTGATTTTGTGGATCGTGGATCTTGGTCCTGTGAAGTCGCTTTACTGTTTTACTGTTTAAAGATTTTATTCCCCAAAAATATTTATTTGAATAGAGGTAACCATGAAACAGATAATATGAACAAGGTTTACGGGTTTGAAGATGAATGTAAACATAAATATTCTGAACGTATCTTTGATATGTTCTCTCAAAGTTTTGAAAGTTTACCATTAGCCACGTTAATAAATAGCGATTATCTTGTTATGCACGGTGGGTTACCAAAGGATACAGAATCGACTATTGATGATATTAAAGCTATTGATAGATTCAAGCAACCACCAAGAGAAGGTCTGTTCATGGATTTACTTTGGGCAGATCCACAAGCTGCTGAAGGTTTTGGTCCATCTCAACGTGGTCTTGGTTTCTCTTTTGGTCCAGATATTACTGCTAAATATTTGGAAAGAAATAATTTAAAGAAAATCTTCAGATCTCATGAAGTCAGAATGAGTGGTGCAGAATTCGAACATAACAAGAAATTGATTACTGTCTTCAGCGCTCCAAATTATTGTGATTCGCAATTAAATAAAGGTGCTATTATTCATGTTGTGCCAGGTAAAGGTAAAGTTGGTGTTAACGGGAACGATGATGAAGATTTACATGTGGAATTGTTTGAACATGTAGAACATCCAGATATTAAACCAATGGCATATTCTAACGGTGGGTTAGGTTTCTGATTACATAATTTCAGAAATGTACTATTAAAATATAAATATATCACTACGATAATCATCAATTTGTAACAAAATATCTTTGAAAATATAGACTATGAATTTGCATATATATAAATGTGTATGTATATAAAAGAAAAGAAAAAATGAAACCTTGAAAGGTGAATAATTTCATATCTAGGAAATGTTCCATTCACAATAGCTCATTTTGTCTATGTTTCTAAACAAATAGGTGTGATTACTTTGTTATAATTGATTTTATTTGGATATATGCATTATAAATCTAAAAATAATGTACAGAATGAAATGGCCAGTGAGGTTTGCCTTCCCATTGAATGATTTTGTATCTATGAATAAATGATCGTGAAAAGTAGATGTTTAAATCTACTCTTCAGTAGCAGCAGCTTTCACTAAATCTAAGAACTTCTCCTTAGAAACTTCAGTAATAAGTTGTTCTCTTTCTTGTTTGTTTCTAACATCACCTAATTGTTCAGAGACTTCCTTGTCAGTCTTTACTTGAGTAGATAAGATGGCATTGAATAATTTAACAACACCCTTTTGAGCAATCTTCCTTAGTTTAGATTCCTTCTCAAGTATAGTTCTAATATCTTCACCTGAATCATCTGCGGCTCTTGGTAAAATATCTCTCTTTCTAACCTTGTCTAATAATTTCTTCTTCTCCATTGTCATAGCTTTCTTAGCCTTGGCTTCTAATTTGTCTGCATCATTTTGTTTCAAGACCTTCTTGTTTCTGGCCATAATAGGATCCTTTCTGTCATAAGCTTTCAAATGAGAGGATAAAATAGCAGACACAGCACTGGAGAATTCTTTGGAACCATCGTCATGCTTACTCTTCTTAGATTTTCTCTTTTTTGGGAAATCGTCATCACTGACTTCGGAAGCTTCTTCTTGTTCACTGTTATTTTGTTCAGAAGATTTAGCATCTTCATCTTCATCAGCAGAAGACACATCAGCTAAATCCAGTTCATCAGCTTCCATATTTTCATTTTCAGAATGAGAGACTTCTTCTAAACCTGAATCACTGTGAGATTCAGCAGCTTCATCTCTGCTTCTTTTCTTTGCGTTTTCCTTCCCGACTTTGGATAATGTTAATTTTCCTTTAGATGACATAATTATCACTTCAATTCACGGCTGTCTTTGTGTGATAACTATTCAACGTAAGCATTACTATATATGTTAATTATCACACTTTAAAACATTTATTTTAATTTTTTTGGGCATCGCAAATTTTCATTAATTTTGAAATTTCAAATTACCCTCCAAAATTTCAAAATATGATCTTTAAACACATCTGATCTCAATATGAAACATTGTTTACACTGTAAACATTGAGTCAATGCAAAACATATTATAGCATAAGCACAATTATATATAATATCAATAAGTGTCACCTAGTGTAATCTTAACCAGGGTTAAGATTTTAACAAAAAAACCAATTAAATTGACACATCTTGAAGGGGAGAATACAACGATGAGCAACATTCCGACAACGCCAGAAAGAAACCAATCTCAAGCTAAAAGAAGATATACAACGAGTCCTTCTCCCAAACTTTATAGAAATGGTATTCCAACTATATCATCCACCAGAGACATAAATGGTGAAAATCCAAATAACTCCAGCATAGATAGAAGATCATTAGATGGTCAAACTAATATCACTTCAACGGGTATTAAGTCAATAATATCCCGTATGCCATCATCACTTCATGGCGTAAATACAAACAGTATGTCACTTGGTGGTAGTGGTAATAGAACTAATCATTTAACCTCTTTCTATAATGAACAAATGAGGGAATTGAATGAGTTACAAGATACTTTAGTGAAGAAGAAAGCTAAGTTAGATGAGTTGAGAGATATTGTTTCCAACGGTAAGGAAGAATTCAATGAAACTAAGTTAAAATGGGATAAATTGAGAGATAGCAAAGTTGCCAAGGAGCAGCAACTAAAAGTGAAACAAAATGAAATGGCTAAATTAAAAGAGACCATTGAAGCGCGTAGAAATTTCTTGGAAGAAGGTCATAAACTACACTTGCAACAGATGGAAGTCGAAAATCAAACGAAGATAAACAAGCTGATAAATGAATATAAAGAAAAGATTGAAGCTTTAAAGAAGACCAAGATTAAAAAATTTGAAGATGAAAGAGATAATTTAGCTAGAGAAGTGGATAGTATCAAGTCAAAAATTGATAATAATGATGAAACCTTAAGACAATTGATGAAATCATTGGAGGAAAAATATGATAAAATCAAAGAAGATTGGTTAAATGAATACCAATTGGAATGGAAGAAAAATATTGATATTAATGAAGCTTATTCTAGAGAGATTGATGAAATTAATAAAGATATTGAAGAGAATTTGAAGCCTAAGAAACTTGATAGAGAAAAGGAATTGGATAGATTAAAAGAAAAGATTGTTGATGTAGAGAAGATTTTGCGTGATAGAAGAGATAAGAAATCACATTTGGAAGCCAAGATAAAGGAAAGGCAGATTAAACTATCAGATAATAAAGAACGTCAAGAAGAATTAAAACAATACATTCAAAAAACAGAATCAGACTTGAAAGAAATTAATGACATTCTGATGAAAGAAGAAACTTTGAGAAGATCTCTTCATAATGAATTACAGGAGTTAAGAGGTAATATTAGAGTTTTCTGTCGTATTCGTCCACCTTTACCAAAAATTGAAGATCCTGACACGAGTCATATCAAAGTTAAACCATTTGATGATGACAATGGGATCCAAACCATGGAAGTGATAAAATCCAATAGTTATGGTACAGGTAATGGTAGTAACAATACACCCCAACAGTTTAAATTTGATAAGATTTTTGATATTGGTGAGCCAAACACTGAAGTGTTCAAAGAGGTTGGTCAATTAGTTCAAAGTTCTCTTGATGGGTATAATGTTTGTATATTTGCATACGGCCAAACTGGTTCTGGTAAGACATTCACTATGTTGAACCCTGGTGATGGTATTATCCCATCAACGATTTCGCATATTTTTAATTGGATCGAGAATTTGAAAGAACGTGGTTGGGAATATAAGATTGAATGTCAATTTGTGGAAATTTATAATGAGAATATTGTGGATCTGTTAAGAAATGGTAGTGGTGAAAATAACACTACCGGTAATGGTAAATGTGAAGTTAGACATGACCATGAGAATGAAACCACAACAATCACAAATGTTACCACTTGTCAATTAGACTCTAAGGATACCGTGGGTAAGATTTTGCAAAGAGCTACAAAACTAAGATCAACTGCTTCCACTGAATCCAATGAGCATTCGTCACGTTCGCATAGTATCTTCATCATCCATTTGTATGGTCACAACAATCTAACAAATGAAAATTCCCATGGTATTTTAAACTTGGTCGACTTAGCAGGTTCAGAAAGAATCCATTCTTCACAAGTTAGTGGTGATCGTTTAAGAGAAACCCAGAATATTAATAAATCATTAAGTTGTCTTGGTGATGTGATTCATGCTTTGAACACGCCAGATAGAAATGGTAAGAGACACGTTCCCTTTCGTAATTCGAAATTAACTTATTTGCTACAGTATTCATTGACAGGGAATTCGAAGACTTTGATGTTTGTCAATATCTCTCCATCAAATTCTCATTTAAACGAGACTGTTAATTCGTTGAGATTTGCATCCAAGGTTAATTCGACTAAAATCGGGAAGTGATAATTTTAATAAAAAATCCACAAGAAATATCCTTTACTGAAAAATATACAAATGATCAAATATATATATATGATTAGGTCCTTTCCTGGCTCAAGCTTTTAATTATTCTTTTTCTTTTTCATATCATTATCATTACTAGTTGTTACAATTGATTCGATATTTTCTTGACTATCAGTTTTAGGTTTCATATTCAAAAAATTATGTAATCTCTTAATAGCCCAATTGCGGCCAACAAATCTCACATCTGGATCAGACTTCCCCTCAGTTTCCGTGAAGACTTTCCACCATTTATGGTCTTGAAACCTTGGATCTTCTTGTTGTAATTCCTTGTTCAATTGTCTTACTTCGGAGACTTGAGATCTTAATTCAGCGGCTAATCTACTTCTTAGATCTTGAGCTTCTGGGCCAAACTTTAGTTCTTCAGTTAAATCAGTGTCATCAGGTTTTGAATATTTGGATATTAGAGTTTGCCATTCACGACGATAAGATTCAATAATATGGTCTTGAACGGGTTCCCCGACAGTAACATTAACTGTTGCCCCCCAAGAATTGATGAAATGTTTCCAAGTGGGTAACGATTCATCTTCTGGTGCAATTTTTTCAAACCCTGTAGCGAAGATGGGGACAATAATTGGTGGTTTTGATGATTCTAGGATCATTCTTGTCACCCCCCATTTGAAATATCTCATTGAGGTGTTGTATGGTGGTTTTAATTGTAGGACGAATGCCTCTGGATAGACATGCATCCATGAGGAGTATCCATCTTTTCTACCGTCTTTACTCAATATGTTAATACCACAATCGATAGAACCTTGGAATGGACCTTTACCGAATCTTTCAGTGGATAATACACCACCTAAAGTGAAAAAATTTGATACAAATTTATTTTTGAAACAAATATTATGTGCACCTAGACAAAATCTAATATTTGATAAAGATTTATATAGTGACATGGGGAATGTAGCCCAGACAAAAGGGTCATCGACGGTTGATATATGATTCATGACTGTCATCAGACCACGTTTTTCAGTTTTCGATCTTTCTAACGACTCCTTTAAAGTGTTGAAATTGTTTACTTTTACATTATAGAATATATTTAGAATAATCTTTGATATACCAATGACGACAAAACTTGTAGTGAAATGTAACAATTTCCATAAATGAGAGTCTCTTGGGTATTGATGAAAGAATTCATCCCCTCTTTTGGCCACATCTGGGTAGGGCATCACTGTCTTCTTTGCGATGGAGAGAATTGCTTAGGGACAACTATTTTATTATATTTATTTATTCATTTATTTATTTATTCATTCATTCATTCATTCATTAATTTATCATCAAGAATTCCAAAATTTTTACTTTTTTCCAAATATTGAAAAAATGTGTCAAAAGGATTTTAGATCTTAAGAAAAGTGAAAAAGTTGAATAATTAATTATTAGAGAATCTTTAAAGAGAAAATTTGAATATATGAGAGTGAACCGCAAAAGATACCTAAAGTAACAACACACACACACACAACGAGGTATACGTTGTTTTAAAAAGATAAATGGAAAAATATACAAACTATAGAGATAAAGGTACGGGTATCTCTCCTTTCATTCCTGTGAATCCAACACGTCATGGTAAATTATACAAGACACTTCAATGGATAGTTTTTATTGTCAAATGTATACTATTATTGCCAGTATTACTATGTTTACTTGGAGTTTCCTTCAATGGGTCGATGATTTATCTTTTGATGAAATTGTTATTTGGATACTCTGTTGATGTTACTGTACAAGGCAAAAGGAAGAGAGCGATTAATAAGAGAGTGGATTACCCACACCGTGGGTTATTGTATATATGTAATTATACTAGTGCGTTGGATGCTATTGTATGTTATATTATTTCTCAGGATACGAATGTTTTGTATCTTGTTGTGAAGGATAATGAAGTATATGGGATGAGATTATACAATTTTTTGAATTATTCGTTGGGTCAAGTGGAATTAGTGGCATGTGGAGAGAAGATTAATAATTGGCAAGAAGTTTGTAATGATTACACATGTTTCCTGTTTGCCGAGGGGACCACATCGAATGGTAAGAGTGTGCTACCCTTTGAAATTGATGTTAGCCATTTACAAAGTTTCATTGCAGGTGAAGATGAGACTGTTGCCACTGCTTCTACTACCAATGCCAGGGTCAATAACAAGTTCAGTGAGGTCATCCAATGGGTGCAACTCAGACACATCCCTTCATCGCTGACCACCCCGTTGCCCATCACGAAGCCATCGTTCCTGTCCTTATTACTGTACATCTCGTCGCCTCAGACGAAGGTCAAGCTGGTGCCATCATCGGAGACGGGCGGCAAATCGCAGGATCTCGTCGCGAACGGCCGGACGCTGCTGAACGGCGGCCGGACACCGGTTGCCCGGACACTCGGCGCGGCCCAAAAGGCGGCCTTCCTCGCCGAGTGGCGCGGTGCACGGGCGTAGCCAGATCGGCCGATCTCGGCAAACCCCACTCCCCTATTATTTTGTCTTCCCGCAGCGCCGATAAGAAAACAGAGATAAGAGAACAATACACTTCTTATCTTGGTGTATTGTTCTCCTATCTCTTATCTATAATCTCTTATCTCCTATCTCTTATCTAAAGTATATTTTATTGAATGTATTGATTTATTGATTTATTTATTTATTTATTTATGTTTACTTCGTTGTGGCACACCGAAAATGAGGAAATAATACAGAGAGATAACATGAGTCGATCGATTGCTTAATCACTTAGAGGCTGTTGGTGGTTACAGTGAGAGAGAGAACTGTGATATTGTAGCTGGGCCCTCCTTACTTCATATATACCAAGTTGTGTTATTATTATTATTATTATTATGATAACACTATTATGATATTATTATTATTATATTATAATTTTAATTATAATAATATATTATCTTTTTATCCCTCCTTAAAGGCCCCAAACCCTACGGTTCCTTCCGAGATTCTGTGCCATTCTTCTAATTTTTTGCACCATCTGGCAAATTTGCAACTTGATAAATTTGATAAATTTTGAAAAATTGAATCAAGAAAACTTTTTCAATAGCGGTAATTTAAATAAAGAGTATTTTATCTTAAAGTCATCATATGATTCACAACAATTAATATATACCATTCGTAACCACGTCTGTTTCATTATCAACCAGTATACAATTCTTGAAAGTAAAAAAATAAATTAATAAATAAATATAAGATTATATCATCATCATATCTTTTTTATCTCTGTTTCTTTTTTTGCCTTATCAAAAGAATATATTCAAAACTATTACAGAAGGGCTTCAAGACTATATACTTACAATCACCATTCCATTCATAATTACAATCCATTCATAAATTACAACACACTCATACACTCATACATGGTTAAAGGTTACTTATGGAAAGAAGACTACGATGAAGCTACCATAGGGTTTATGCTCATATCTTCTGCATTTGTATTCTTTATGATCCCAGGTTTAGGGTTTCTATACTCAGGTCTAGCAAGAAGAAAATCTGCTTTATCCCTTATATGGGTCGTTCTTATGGCTACCCTGGTAGGAATGTTACAATGGTATTTCTGGGGTTATTCTCTTGCCTTCAGTAAGTCAGCCACTAACAACAAGTTTATTGGTGATATGAATTCATTTGGGTTCAGAAATGTTTATGGTAAAGTTAACAGTGAGGATCTATATCCCGAAATAGCATTTGCCACTTTCCAAATGATGTTCATGTGTGTCGCCTTGAGTATTGTCTCAGGCGCCACTGCTGAAAGAGGTAAACTGTTTCCTCATATGATCTTCCTTTTCATATTTGCTACTCTAGTATATTGTCCAATATGTTATTGGATATGGGCTCCAGGTGGATGGGCGTATCAATGGGGGGTCCTAGATTGGGCAGGTGGCTTTTTAGAAATCGTATCTGCTGTAGGCGGGTTCGTTTATTCATACTTCTTAGGTAGACGTAGAGAAAATTTATTAATTAATTTTAGACCACATAATGTCTCCATGGTCACTTTGGGCACAGGTATCCTTTGGTTCGGTTGGCTCTTATTCAATGGTGGGTCCACCCTTACTCCAAGTCTCAAATCAGCCTATGCTTTCTTAAATACAAACATCAGTGCTGTCACCGGTGGGATGACTTGGTGTATCCTCGATTATAGATTGGAAAGAAAATGGTCTACTGTTGGGTTATGTTCTGGTATAATTTGTGGTCTTGTCGCTGCCACACCTTCATCAGGGTGTATCCCATTATATGCTTCTTTGATCCAAGGCATCATCGCTGGTGTGGTATGTAATTTTGCTACCAAGATAAAATACTATATGAACGTCGATGATTCATTAGATTTATTGGCAGAACATGGCGTTGCAGGTATTGTAGGTCTGATATTTAATGGGTTCTTCGGTGCTGACTGGGTCGTCGGTATGGACGGCGCTACCGCACATGAAGGTGGTTGGTTGACTCACAATTGGAAACAAATGTATAAGCAAATCGCCTATATCGCGGCAGTGGCAGCATACAGTACAGTGGTCACTGCTTTGATCTGTATTGTTTTAGAACATATCCCATATATTAAACTACGTGTCAACGAAGCCGCTGAAGCTCGAGGGTTAGACGAAGATCAAATTGGAGAATTCGCATACGATTATGTAGAAGTAAGAAGAGATTATTATGAATGGGGGGTCGATACTGATAATATCCATACACCTTCTGTAGACGTTCAAGCCAATGCGGATGACTCTGAGGATTCAGATGATACGGATAGTAATTCCACTGTCGCTGATACCACTAATTCCTTGTCACAAAATAATAAAATTGATGAACAATTGGAAAAAAATAACGATCAACAGTCATCACATTAACGAATACTCACACTCACACACTCACACACACAAAAGGACCTATGATAAGATAGTGTAAAAAAGTATCTTATCATCACATTGCATTATTTATTCTTTTATGGAGAGTTACCATAATTTTATATTCCTCATTTTATATATTATCATATATTCATTTAATCTTAACTTCAACTCAAATAAAAACTAATAGATTGTTTTAATACTCGATGAATGGGTACATAATCATATGATAAAATGTCAGTGAAACACACGTTAAGTGTACATTTTCGCTAAAGTTAAAAAAAACTTGAAGAATTAAGTAAAAATAAAATCGACCCCAGTGAGGGTTGAACTCACGATCTTGCGATTAACAGTCGCACGCCTTAACCAACTTGGCCATGGAGTCGTATTTTACATTTTTTTCTTTTTTTACACATCTTTTTCAATTTCAATAATTGTGACCTAAAATCTTCAATTTCTTTTTATTAAGACTAGTTTACCCACACCTATAAAAATACTTTGTGTTAATCAATTGTTATTTTTTAAGAAATAGGTTTTTTTTTTGGAGAATTAGAATTTCTTGTTTAAGATATTTTCAAAATATTTTAACATTTTTTATAAAAGTTGAGTTTTAGGTGACTGTTTCACAAGTCACCCCCCATTTTATAAAATAAACAATTATTAAAATAGAATTATTATGTTTTAACTTTTATGCATTTATATGTTCTTTAGAAGAAGCATAGTTGTGTTTACTTATTTATTTTTATACAATTTTATGTCTATTTTTGCTATCTTAAAATGTTGTTTGTTCAATGACTGCAGAGTAAATACCATTTCTACCACCTGGAATATGACCGTTCCATCTACCCAATCTATGCTCTTTACTTACACTCGCCAATATACGGAACTGTTCTCTACCATGTTTACCAGACTCAACACATTGGATCTTATTTACCAGACCTTTACAACCATTCAATTCAGTTAATAAACTAAATGATCTCAATGTTTCGTCTAATTTCCATACCTTTAATGAACCATTCAAAGAACCAGATATAAATATATTAGAATATGGGATTGCATGCACTGCAGTAATCATGTATGGATGTGCCAATTTATCACCTTGTAATTGTTGTTCTCTTAAGTCAGCATCAGTTTCACCTGATATTTGATCACTTGTTGGTGCTGGCATACAACCATGTGCAACTCTTTCAATGTGAATTGGCTTCTTCTTGGAAGTAGACCAAAGACTTAAATTACCATTATCTGAACCTGTAACAAAATGAGAATCATCAATCATAGAAACAACATCAATACTACCTTCTGAAACAAAAGTTGGTGCTTTTGATTCATCTGGATATTCCATTGTACCATCTTCCTTTTCAACAGCATTATCTCTCATCCACTTCTTTAACATTTTGTTTGAATCATCCCCACCTCTAAATGCTAGTCTTGTTTCATCTGGGATCTTCCATAACATAGCAGTTCTATCACGAGCACCAACAGTAACACATCTTTCCATGGCTAAAGCTGATATATCAATAACAATATCATGATGACCATATAAGGTTTCTAATTGGGAAAATTGGTTAATGGAATATGTTCTAATTTTAAAGTCTGCACAGGCAACATATAGTTGATCTGAATTCTTTCTGAATGCTAAGGATAAAACTTCCCCATGACGATCTTTAGTTGGAATGACTTTAATTGGGGCCAAAGATTCAGTACTCCAGATAATTAATTTTCTATCTCTACCACCAGTTACAATATATTTACCATCTGGTGATGCTGCCACAGTTAATATTTCATCATAATGCCCCTCGGAAATATTATCAGCTGCTTGTTTAGTTTCTGGAATATATTTAGAGCCACCTCTGGTGTATTTCATCTTTCTTGGTCTTTCATTAAAATTGGTAACATCATATTTAGTTAATTGCAAGTCTTTACTCACAGTGTATGCAAATATTTTACCTTTATTTTTGGCTTTACCAGTCTTTGGATCTGTATCAAATTTGTTTAGGTCTGGTTGGTAACAACTTAATCCGGTTAGATTTTTGTCACCGACTCTGGTGAATGTAACCTTAGCCTCACTAACTAATAATTTATCAGCAATGAACCTGTAGACACGACCTTGCTGTTCTGCAACATCTTGTTTTAATCTAGTAGCAATGATATCTTTATCTAAATCGGCAGCATCAAAACTGTTATAATCATCTAGTATTTGTTTATTCTTTTGATCAGCAGCTAGTTCAGTTTGGTCGATATCGTTAGCCTCAGTTTTCAAATTTTCAAGATATTGTTTGGCTAATCTTCTTCTTTTATCTGCTGGATTTTCACCTTCAAATTCTTCTTCAGAATCTAATTCATCCTCATCTTTACCATTCAAGACATCATTGCTGTTATCTTCAACTTCACTGTCTTCATTTGAAGATGGATCTGTAATTTCTTCATCCACAGGAGGTTTGGAATGTTCCTTGGAACGTTCTCTTTCATCTCTGGTTCTTTTGGCCATTTTAAAGTTTGCTCTATACGTTTATCAATTGACCTAGTTATGTGGCTTTTAATGACTCCTACGTTGACTGTCGCTTATAACCAAGTTATCCTACTATAATACTACTAATATCTTCAACTACAAAATTTTTCAAGCTCATCGCATCTCAAATTTTTTTTCTTTTCACTTTCAAAAATTTTCGATATGGAGGGTAATTCAAATAAGTGACAATATAATCAGCTTGTAATAAAGGACAAGATGAGCAAAATGGGTACTGATCACAGTTGATTTATCAGTTAATAGTCTATTATATATCGGTCAATTACATATTATTCATTTCTTGTTCAAATCTCGCTTCTCTCATTTCGTTGATTTTCTTCATTAAGGTCATCATTTCAGCACGCTCTGCAATCTTGGCGGCTGCATTCAATGCAACATCTTGTTTCAGTTCTAATACTAAAGACAATGCCTTTTCTGAGTTTTGAGATGAACATGCTGCCGCAAGTAGCCTCAAGATAGCTTTATCATAGGAAAGTTTCAATTGTGTGACTATTTCACCTTCGTTACCATATAACTCACCATCATTCTCGATAGTGTCTGTTAAAAGATCTGTAAGAACCTTATTTCTGACACTTTCTTCTTCAGCTTGCATTTCCATTGGAATTTCAATGTTCTTATCATCATCATCTTCCACAATGGCGTCAACTCCTTCTTGTTCTCTTTGTTCTTCTTTTTCTCTTTCTTTTTCCAAGTGATATTCCCATAATTGTTTCTTCACGAAGATTGGAACTCTCAATTCCATATCTGAAGGTAATGGTAATGGGAAACCTGGCCATATTTCTTTACCCTTGACAAGGATACATGTGAATGAGGTGGTGGTCAGCCCTAATGGCCAAACATGAATATCATTTGTATCTTTACCACCACTCATTTGCCAAATTTCCATTTTACAATCTAATATTGGAACCCATCTACTTTCTCTTGGTCTTCTCCATTTATTTAAAATAAGTAAAATATCATCTTTACCAAATATACATGGATCACCGTATTCAGAAAAGAATAAACTTTTAATACCCATTGGATTAAATTTGTCAAAAGTTGAATGCTCAAATTCAGTATTATTAGATGTACCAGCTTGTGGCAACGGTATAGGTAAGGAAGATTCTCTGTGGTAGTAAATCGTAGTTTTACTAGTTTGTTCAAACAATGAAAATGAAATACCATGAAACTGTGAATAATGAACAAGGAAGACTCTGTAATCATATGCAGTTAGTGCAACCACAGGTGACATCTTTTCGACACTTAATGGAACACCAAATTGATTAAATATTCTAACGTAACCAAACGAGGTACCAACAATAACTCTTTTTGGAGTTGCAGCAACAGCTGTAATCACTTCACTTCTATTCAATGGGATAGTCTTGGTCCAATTTGAATGCATAGAGTCATGCGGCCTATATTGGATTTGACCTGTCTTGGATTGTGCAAAAAGGGCACCCCTATCGTTTAAGAAACAGGCATCAAATCCAAAAAGATCTTCAAAATGATATTCACTGAATTTACCTGTATCAAAGAAAGAAACAGTTATACTGTATTGTTCATTGTTACTGACTGTACTCACATACCCAATTGTGTTCATTGTTAAATACCTTCTTTCACCATTGCCTATTGGTGTGGCACCAGGCGAGATAGGTTTATATTTAAATCTTGAAGCACTCGTAGTCAAAATTGGAACATTGACTCTCTTGTGACTTCTTGATTGGGGCTGATGTCTTCTTTCAACCACATACCCAGCACCATCATCATCTTCAATGAACCCATCCCTATTATCATCTGCAATTACACCATTATTTTCATCATCATCAATGGCATCTTCATCTTCATCGGCATATAGTTTTCTTTTCTTAGGATTCTCTTCTTGGGTGAATAGATTGTCAGAATCGTTGGCTTCCTCATCATCGTGATCTTGTTCAGCCATATCATCTAGCATACCATTTGCTTTCTTTTCATTATCACTGTTAACTAGCCCATCAAGGTCTGATTCATCTGAACCCACGAATAGCCCATTGCCTGTCTTCTTTGTGACATGAGTGTCTACTGTATCGTTTATAGTGGAAGCTTCACGAAGTAATGGAACCACATCAGCAACATTCTTAATATTAATAATAGAACCAACCCAGGTACCAATAATAAGATCCAATTTTTTCTTATTATCATCTTTTGAATCGATCTTCCAAACCATGTTTGTCACTTGAGATTTCAAATCCCTTTCGTAAACAACTTTAGAGACTTTCCAATCCCAAATAGTTAGTTTATTTTTCAAATCTATGGCAGCAAGATACTTACCATCTAGTGGGTCAAACTGCACATCAATAAATCTGGATTCAGTTCCGTTAACTTCTAGAGTCTTAGTTGGAGCATAGTCTTTTAAATTGAAGACTTTAATTTTCATATCATAACATGGGACTGCAAAATTGTGTCCAGATGGCGACCAAGCAACACGAGTAGAAATTCTATTTTCGTCGCAAAATTCTTTATCAGCAATTGATGCCTCGTCCTCGTTATCACTATCAAGATCATCGCGTGTGATATCATCCAAGGCATCTAATTCGTCTTTATAACTGGCTTTTATAATATACCCATCTAATTTCTTGACTTCATTTGGTTGTGTGGAAGTTAAAGAGTAGAAATGAATATTACCATTAATTAAAGATACAGCCAGCATGTTGGTGCTTAAATTGTAAGATAACTGATGAACTTGGTCTTGAACATTCAAAATATGAGTATTTTTGGAATTGTCTAGTTCAACCATAGTTAGTTGTAAATCATCACCGCCAAAAATAGCAGTATTACCAGAATGGACCAAATCACAAGCGCGTAATGGTAGTGCACTTCTTGTTAATAATTTTGAAGACTTAGTCTTTGTGTCATATAATGAAGCATCACCTTTCATGTTAGTCATAATAAATCTAGTCTCTGAGACACTCTTAACGGAAGTGATTTGTTCTAAAGTATCTACAAAATCGGGTTCAGTTTCTGGATGATCAGTCTGTAAAACCTTAGTGATAGCATTCTTATTAGCCGCGTAAAGAATATTGTATTTGCTGTTCTCGATCGAAAGTACGGTCTTGCCACCACTTTCAAACACAGTTTCTTTATTAACTACAGCAGACATGATTGTTCTACCGAGTTTCTGATTGCAATTGTTGATCTTGGCTTTGTACTGGGTGCTATCCATCCCTCTCACTGTTTCAAATCGTCTTGAATCTTTAAATCATTCATTTCCAAAATTTCTTAGAAAAAATACGCCAAATCTTGACGCGTTGTTACATTAATGAAAGAAAGGTTTAGAACAACGATATAGGAAGCATAAACTGTCACCAATATAGTTGCATGTGTAAATACGATTAAAGAAAGAGACAAGTTTGGATAGACAGTTTATTCCAGATTAATCTTGTGTATTTTCCTTATTTTGTTGTTTCAATATTTTTTGTTGTCCTGGTGTTGATTAAATTCATTCTACCCAGACAAATATGCCAAGCCAGGAAACAAACATCCCAGAAAATAGCAGGATGACACAATTGCATTGGGAGTAATTAGAATAACCCGTTTGAACGGTATACATAGGAAGCTTGGAATCTCACCCAGCCGGGTGACCTGGCGCACTGTGTCGCTGCCAGATCATCTGCCACGAAACAGTGCTTTTTCAAAGTGAAATTTCAAATTTAAGCCAAATTTTTGAAGATGAGTTTAAAAGTAACAATTCAATGTGAGTTGATCCCTCTAAGACAATCGAAATTATTCGTGGTATTCACTCTCCAGGGTACTCAATTGATCAGTGCAAACGTTTTTAACCGTCCATTGCATATATAAACCAACTTTCCAATTCTACTTTGACTGAAATCGAGCCATGTTTGGAGGTGCTTCTACTTTTGGAGCAAATAATGCAAACAACAATGCTGCAACTGGGACCATGAATTCTGGGTTCTCATTCGGCAATAATAATAACAATACTAATACTACCACAGGCGGTATGTTTGGTCAACAACAACAACAACAACAACAACAACAACAACCAGCAGGTGGTGCCGCTGGTGGGTTATTTGGGAATAATCAACAACAGCCAGGCTCTGCGCCAGGTGGCTTATTTGGTCAACAGCAACAGCAACAGCAACAACAACAGCCATCAAATGGGGGCCTTTTTGGACAACAACAGCAGCCTCAAACTTCCACTACTGGTGGGTTGTTTGGTGCTAAACCAGCTGCTCCGGCTACAGGTGGATTATTTGGTGGTCAGAATAATGCCAATGCTTCAGGTACTACTGGTGGGCTGTTTGGTGCCAAGCCAGCCGCTCCAGCCAGTGGTGGTCTTTTTGGGGCACAAAACACTGCTGCTCCGGCCAGCACTGGTGGCCTATTTGGCTCCCAAAATACTACTGCTCCAGGTACTGGCGGTCTATTTGGTGCTAAACCAGCTGCACCAGCTTCCGGAGGCCTATTTGGCTCGCAAAACACTGCAGCTCCCGGTTCAGGTGGTGGTTTATTTGGTGCCAAACCAGCAGCTCCGACTACAAGTGGATTGTTTGGTGCTCAAAACACTACTGCCCCAGGTACCACTGGTGGCTTATTCGGTGCTAAACCTGCGGCTCCAACTTTAGGCGGTGGTTTATTTGGCCAACAACAACAACAACAACAACAACCATTACAATCTCAGCAACCAACTTTGACAAACCAACCGTCCTTTGCTTGGTCCCAAACTAATAACAGTACACAACAAAATCCTCAACAGCAAAATAATTTGTCTTTCTTACAACAACAGCAACAACAACCAAACCAACCTTCGATTTATGCATTACAACAACAACAAACAACAGCAAATTATCCACAACAAATTCAAGAACAAATTATCAAATGTAAAGAATCGTGGGATCCTTCTTCATATAAATCCAAATTACGTTCATTTGTTTATAATAAGGTTAATGAAACTGATGCAATGTTATACACCAAACCACCATATATTTTACAAGAAGAATGGGATCAAGCTATGGAAATGAAACCAAAGGGTAATTATAGTGTAATTCCAATTCAATTAAATGGGTTTGATGACTTAAATCAAAGAAATCAATTGCAAATCGAAAATGTTGCTCAAATTAGATTAATCTTAAAGGAGATGTTAGATAAAAACACACAATTACACCAACGACATGAATTAGATACCGCAGCAAGAATATTAAAGGTTCAATCAAGAAATGTTCAAATTGAAAAGAGAATTTTGAAATTAGGTTCACACTTGGCCATCTTGAAAAATAGAGGTTTACCAATGAGTATTAATGAGGAGAAAATGTGGAGTCAGTTCAAGACTCTGTTGAAGAGATCCGAAGATCCTGCTGGTTTAGGTAAGACCAATGAATTATGGGCTCGTTTGAGTGTCTTGAAGGAACGTGCTAAAAATATTTCTGATCAATTAGATAACACACTAGTCATTCTTAATGACAGTAATAAAAATGGGAAAGATACTACTACTGGCTCTAATCTGGTTGGCAATGAAAGCAATAGTATCGATAAGATTGCACATATTCTAAGTAATCAACAACGTGGTATAACATATTTGAATTCTATTATAGAGAAAGATAATCAAGTTATCGATAAGATAATAAAACATTGAATGAAATCATGAATGTATCTATCTAATATTAAACGTATTTAAAAGAATAAAAATTGTAAGAATATTTATTATATATGAATGAAATCTTTTTCTTTGCATTATTAATTATTTTTTTACGTTATAGTCCCTTAAACCCATGAAGTAAAACGTCTAATTGATCATTTTGTCTGGGATTCAAGTCTAGTAATTTATCCCAATCTTGACTATATTTAATATCCCTTAACCATAATTTCATATCATTAGGAAGACCATTTAAATTTGTGAATATTTCAGGTTTCAATTGAATTATATCAGGTTCAGTAGAATAAACTTGGTGTGAACCCTGTGAGGATGGATGCCTCACATTATCATGGTTCCATTTAAATTCATACTGGTTAGAGTCATATAATGGAACTTTTTGTTTTAAATAACTGGCAATAGTATCATTTAAATAATTTGAATCGTTCAACTCGAGATATCTAAGAATGGGAGAATTGGTTGAGTTGTCATGTAGGTTAAGTAAGGCAGTTTTTAAGTTTTGATCCTTCTTGGACGTATCCATATCAAACAATTTAGAAGATACGTTCCATTGGGATGAATCATCAATTTGTTTATTTGAATTCCATCTTATACCTTTAACATTAGCCAGCACCTTTAACAAGACACTCAGGTCACCTGTTCCCAGGATCAAAAACAATTTGGGATAGTATGGGCCTTTAATCTTCCTTACGTCTAGGGGGACTCTTGATGGGAATTGACCCCTGGTATAAAGTATATTACAAATTTGGCTTAAATCTGAATGAAGAGAGTTTGATACTTGAATCAACTGAGTTGGAGTGATTCCTCTGGGCCTTGCCCACTTAATTTGACATATCACACAGTGTTTAGTAATATATTCAGCCCAAGACATGCTGTCGTGTTACTGTTATTTCTGACTGTTCATGTCTAGTTGAAATATGTATATTCATTAATCTTTTAGATAGAAGTTATAAAATAATATAAATATATGTAGATCTATGTCGTCAATCAGATATTTACAGGTAGAAGCGAAGAGATTATATATATGTATATATATAGATATAGATTCAATGTAATATTACAAGTGAACAGACCTGCTTATTGCCATTGTTTCTTGACGAAATCCCAAACCACGGGAGAAATCCAAAGGACTAAGGATAAAGCAACAGCATTTTTCAAAGTGCTGTTGGCAGCTTCTTGGCGTAACTTCTTTTCTTCTTCAGATGGTTCTTGTTGTGGGATACCGAACATTGTTGTTGTGATTATTGGTGTTGTTGTTATAGTATTGATGTGTCTATTTGTTTATAACAGGGTGGTTTGTTTAAAGTAAACTGTGATTTTAATGATCATACTAGTTTTTTCATAAAATTGAAGGAAAAAAATTAAAATAATCTTAATTAATTTGAAAGAAAAGGTTGAATACACTGTGATGTGAAAAGAAGTACAGTTAGAAAAGGAGAGGGAGAGAGAAACCGAGGTAGATCAATCAGAAATGGACACTACCGACGAAACACATACCAATAATGTTGTAGACTCTACAACTTCTACGGATCAATCCCCTGTTGTGAATGAAGTCACTACCAATAATGAAATAGATCCTGCATTTAATGAAAATACTGATTCAGGTGATGATGTGACCGGTATTGCTTCTGCTGCTGTGGCTGCTGCGTCTGTTCCAGAACAATCTGAACAATCTGAACAATCTGAAAAAGCTGAACAAACCGAACAAACTGAACAAACTGAACAAACTGAACAAACTGAACAAACTGAACAAACTGAACAAGCTGAACAATCTGAACAGAAGGAAAATACTGATAACACTAATATAAGACAACGTAGACGTATAAATGATTCTGATGATGAAACAGCTGATGCTGCTATAGATGAGAATGTAATGAGACAACATAGAGATGCATACGATGGGGAAAGTCATGATAATTATTCCAAACCAATATCGTCTCGTCAAGCTTTAGAAGAGAAATTAGATATGTTATTAAAGAAACCCAAAGTGAAGAGATCAAGAAGAGATGAAGATGATTTGGAACAATATCTTGATGAAAGAATCCTTAGATTAAAAGATGAAATGAATGTTGCTGCACAATTAGATATTGAAACTTTAAATAAAAGAATTGAAACTGGTGATACTGGCCTAATTGCCATTCAAAAAGTTAAATTATTGCCAAAAGTGGAACAAACATTAGCTAAAGCTAATTTAGCAGATACTATCTTAGATAATAATTTATTACAAAGTGTTAGAATTTGGCTAGAACCATTACCAGATGGATCTTTACCCTCCTTTGAGATTCAAAAATCTTTATTTGCAGCTATCAACGGGTTACCAATCAAGACTGAACATTTAAAAGAAAGTGGTCTTGGTAGAGTAATGATTTTCTATACTAAATCAAAACGTGTGGAACCCTCATTAGCCAGATTAGCTGAAAAATTAATTGCTGAATGGACAAGACCAGTTATTGGAGCATCAGATAATTATAGAGATTTAAGAATCACTCAATTAGAGTTTGATTCAGAGAAATTAAGAAAGAAGAATGTTTTAGATTCCGCTAAGAGAAAGAAGAGAAAGGGTACACCTGCTAGTGATTCTGATTCCCGTGAAGGTTCTACCGCACAATCCCTATATGAACAAGCGGCTGCCAGAAGAGGTAGAGCAGCAGCTCCAGCCCAAACTACTACTGATTATAGATTTGCTCCAGTGTCTAATGTTATACCAATGAACACAGATGCTAGAACCACTGGTGTTGGGTCTACATTGAATAATAGTGAATTATATAAGAGATTGAATTCCAGACTTACAAAGAAGAAGTAATCAAGCCATATAATTATTATAGGATAGTTTTTTTAAATATCTTTAGTTGATTAATTTTGTAAACAGTTTTTTGAAATAAAATATATGTATAGTATGATTATTATTATTATTAAAATATACAATAATGATATTTATATATTAAAACATGATTTTAATAGAAGTGAAGTTATTGATTTGGAAAATAAAATAGAAACAGAGATGTTAAAATTTTGTTCAAGATAACTTATGATCTTGGCTTTTCCTTCTTTTCCTTCCATAAAGCTAATAAAGAGACACCAGAGACCTTGACGACCTTGAATCTAACACCTGGAATATCACCCTTAGCCTTACCCTTTCTACCGAAACCAGCTAATAAGACTTCGTCATTTTCATCGACATAGTTTAAACAACCATCGTTTGGAACGAAAGCGGTAACCTTCTTACCATTCTTAATTAATTGAACTCTAACACACTTTCTGATAGCAGAGTTAGGTTGTTTAGATTCAATACCTAATTTTTCTAAAACGATACCTTTAGCGTGAGAAGAACCACCGAATGGAGAGGACTTGAAAGCAGTACCCAATAATCTCTTCTTATAGTTATTTTCGGCCCAACGGCTGGATTAAAAAATATGGTGGTATATTATAGTAATGATAATATAGCAATTAAATTGTTAGTATACTTTGTTTATTTTGATAATCTTGCAAAAAACCTTTAATAATATCGATAATAACTATTTTTATCATATTATTTTGTTCCAAACGACTCATAATGATACATACTTGTTTCTTCTGTGGACACGTAACTTTCTAGCGGAATTCAAACCTCTTGGCTTACCCTTACCCATTTTTGGTTATTTTAATTCTTACTGATTTGTCTAACTTGTATGTTAAGAGATAACCTATAAAATAATAATAATAATATATAGTATAATATATGTAAGCAATTAACTATATTGAAATTGATGGAATTGATGAAATTGCATGGTGGGGGGGGGAATGGGGACCTAGAGGCCTTGTGGAAAGGGCCTACATTGTGAGATGTCTCAGAGAGTATAGGCTGTGGGCCTGTGGGCTGGGTTTGCGACATGTCCTGGTGGAAGACCTGCGACCTCCAGGCCCAGGCGGTGGAACTGGTGGGCAGAGGGAAAGTTGCTGGAGGGAGGACTGGGAACCGCACCACACTGCAGAAACGTTCCTCTGCCTGGGCCATCGCAAGTAAAGCGAGCCCGTGCAACCGCGTGCGCTCTGAACACCGGGGACGCAAACAAGAATCCAGCTTTCCCAAAAATTACAAAAGTTGCGTCCCCCGCGGTTTCTTTCCTAAATAGGAAATCTACAGATCGGACTGGAAAAACTGGATCAGGGATGTATGGGTGGTGAAAATACAGACAGTCATGAATATTTACTATATTGAATATTTGAAATATTGTAATATTGACATATTGTGATATCGAGATGTGGTCGATATAGATATGATCGATATATATGCAAAGATGCACACATTCATAGCAAAGACAACAATTGCAACGGTGCTATGTCCTCATATGAACCCTTCGAGGCAACCGACCTGTTGCATTTGAACAATGTTAACCTAGACACATTGACTGAAAACTTTCCATTGGATTTTTATGCAGAGTATCTAATTCTATGGCCAACATTATTCTTTAAATCTATTGAACATTGTTCAAATATCATATCTGGTTATATGATGGGGAAGACTGAAGGTAAGGGTCAAGATTGGCATACACATATCACCGCAGTGACAGTGGCATCGGACTTTAGAAGAATTTCATTAGCATCAAAACTTTGTAATACGTTAGAAGAAATCACTAATACATCACCACATAATGTCAATTTCATAGACTTGTTTGTCAAATGTAATAATCAATTGGCTATTAACTTATACGAGAAATTGGGGTATTCTGTATATCGACGAGTCGTAGGGTACTATAACGGTCCAAAAGAACCTTATCCAAACGATCTTAAATCTCTGAATATTGACAAAGATGCTTTTGATATGAGGAAAGGTATGGCCCGGGATAAAGGGAAATCTACCAGAAAGGATGGTAGAAATCATAAATGTTATCCTCATGAAGTAGTATTTTAACCCATTTTTTATATAAGTATAAATATACATACTTTTTGATTATTTCAATATTTCAATTACTTATCCTTCGAAGAAAACATACACTACAGAGTCAATCCTAACCCCTCCAACGAAACACATCATGGCCACGTTGGAATCAGCTATCACTGGTGCCATTGCTTCAGCAATGGCCAATACAGTGGTATATCCACTGGACTTATCAAAGACACTTATCCAGACTCAACATCATGAAAAGGATTCAAAAACAACCCCATCCAAGAAATATAATAATGTTATAGATTGCATGAAAGATATCTTCCAAACAAAGGGGATCAAAGGTCTTTTTCAAGGCTCTACTACTTCCATTGTAGGCACTTTCATAATGAATTTTTGTTATTTCTTTTGGTATACCCTTATAAGAAAGAGATATATTAAATTTAAACTAAGATCTTTTAAGGTGCCCTTAAGAATCTCTACCATCGAAGAATTATTAATTGGTATCTTTGCAGCTTCAATGTCACAAGTTTTCACTACTCCAATAGCTGTTATCTCCACGAGACAACAAACTATACAAACATCAGAAGATGCTAAATTTGTTAACGTAGTGAAGAATTTATCTAAACAAAACAACGGTGATATTACTGCTTTTTGGAAAGGTCTGAAAGTTGGGTTAATGTTAACTTTAAATCCATCAATTACTTATACATCATACCAAAGATTGAAAAAAATCGTTTTCAAATCAAGTGAACAATTTGATAGTGATTCATTATCCCCTTGGCAAAATTTCTCTTTGGGTGTAGTATCCAAATGTATATCTACAATAATCACACAACCTTTGATCGTAGCTAAAGCTTCTTTACAAAGTGTTGGATCCAAGTATCAAAATTTCCAGCAGGTTTTATTACATCTTTATAAACATGAAGGGTTAAAGGGTCTTTGGAAAGGCTTATTACCACAATTAACCAAAGGTGTGATTGTTCAAGGACTGCTATTCATGTTTAAAGGTGAATTGGCCAAGATATTAAACCAACTATTACGGATCTTATCGGTTATAATGAAACGTAAACTAAAATCTTCTTCAGTGGCTTAATGACATTGTCTTTTTATAATCTCACTATATTCATTATGTTATTCTATCTGCATATATAACGATTAGAAACATAAAAACTTAAACTAACTCATATCTGTCACCAGCAGTTTCAAAATCTTTTAAGAAGTTGTTGATCTTAGTAAACTCTTCATCAGTGATATTTGTCTTAGCGTCGTTCAGATTTTCATTAACCTTGTCGACTGTTGAACCGGATGGAAGTGGAATGAACTTTGCACCTTTAAATTCTCCAGCATTGTTCCAGTGTTTAACCCAACCTAGAGCTAATTGAACTAAAGAAATTCTCTTTTCACTAGGACGTTCTTGAACAATACTGTTTAGGAAATCAATACAAACTTGGTTCTTAGTTAAAGCATCCTTATTGAATCTTTTCATTGAAGCTCTGATATCACCTTCTTTTAAAGTGGTAGAGGGAGTAATTTTACCTGTCAATAAACCTCTACCTAATGGAGAATAACAAATAATGATTAGGCCCAAGTCGCTACAGGCCTTAGCTACACCATTACGTAGAATATGTGGACTGAATAAAGATAATTCAACTTCAACACAGACTAAGTATTTTTTCCAATCTGCTGCAATGGCTCTAACTTGAGATTCATTAACTTCACTAAGTGAAATGGCACCAATCTTACCTTCATCAACTTTTTCGGCCAAAGCTCTGAAAGATTCTTTAGCATACACATCACCTTCTTTCATTAGAGACTCATCGATTCTAGCGACTTCAAAGATATCAATATAACCACCGATGGCTTTCACAGAAGAATCCACATTAGCTAGAACATCTTCATATTTACCTCTTGGAGTTATAGTTGCACCATCCATACCACCTTTACAAGAAATAATAACATGCTTTCTTAATTCAGGGTATTTTTCAAAGAAATCTCTCACAAGGATTAGATTAATTTGATTTGGACCATAAAATTCACCAACATTGAAAAATGCTTTAGTATTTCTTTCTAAAGCTAAGTCAATGACACGTTTCATGGGCTTAAAAGCATCTTTATTTGGAACTGGATCTGGTCTCCATGTTAAACTCATCAAACCGTAACCGGTGTCAATCTTTTGTAATTCTGAAATAATTTGGGAAACTTTGGACATGTTTTCTGTTGCCTTGAGGGTGAAGTTACTTACTGCTGCGTTATTCTTCTTCTTTTCTTTTACACTACAATATATACGTAAAAGCAAAAACTGGAATTGATTCTAAACAAGCCTCTACTCTTCCTTTTATACCATTTATTTCTTGAAGGTAGCCATCTCCCTTATCAGAACAGGTTTTATTTTATCAATTTACGTTTTATTTTCTTCCAGCAAGGTGAAAAAAAAAAGCTCGGCCGAGCTACGTTCCGCTTGTTTCTGCCTTTTCCATGGAAATACGGCTTAACTGGGTGATTGATTGTGGGGTAGCTTATAGATAATGTGAAAGTTCGGCCGAAGTTTCTTGGCATTTGCTATATGTACCATATTCAGTATAACTAACATATTCCGCGGATAATATGAAATGCGACCTGGGCTGGAACCACACTCATACAATCCACGACAATTTATTGATTAATTATTCAGTTGGCTGTTAAAATTATCGTTGGGCGAATCAGAGGGGCAATTTTTTTTACCAATTACTAATTTGATTCACTTTTTCAAAAGATATGAAGTAATACATTAGGTTATTAAACCTTTATTATTAATAAAGTACAAGGAGGGCATATTTCATACAAATATCATCGAGAATATGTTCCAGAACTCCTATAAGTATATTCCTCCCAATATTGATCTGTCTGAGGGGCAGCTTTTAGAATTTTACGATAAGTGTAGTAGCTATGGGTGTTCTGTTTGTAGACAAAATATAAGTCGATTCCACTATATGCCTTGATATTCTCACATAATGATGCTAATGTTTGATGTTACACCTTCAAGATACTTACTTGTATATCATTGAACTAGGATAATTGACTATATCATGGAATTGACCGAGCCTCTAGCCTCATTCTTAAAGTATTCGCTAAGCGCAGACATTTTGATCTCATGACACCGTAATCCTATCCAATTTTTTCTTTATCTTAGTAAAAGCACTACAAGATAATCCTGAATACCAAGAGAAGCTTATCTTATCTAGTTGAGGTCTGTAACCTCACTATCTAACTGTATGTTGCTTGAAATTGAATTATTGACACCTTTCCTGTAGTATTTTTCTGTCAGAGTTAATGAAGTTTCTACGAGGGACAAGTGTCGTTAGTTAAGTGTAAGCACCGTTCAATTACTAGCAAATGATATATAAATTCTAAATCAACACTTCAATTATCCCAAGAGGTGAAGCAGATTATATGTCAGGAGATGCCTCCAAAGGTATTTTGGTTGAACACTCTCGCCCCCACTTCAATAGCGTTTACTTTCTAGTAGAAACATTGCAAGATCAATATGCTGCCATAAATAACTGTTTGAGTTTTGCCAATAATAGACATTTTTCCACATGAACCAACTAATGGTCGAAGCTGATTACGTTATGTTCATTCTTTAAGATTAACTACATTGATTACAGCTGTACTAAGTAAAACTCAATATTAATTGAGGATTCAACCAATATATCCAGAAATCCGTGTAGTATTCAATGCTCTTCGAGTATTCTACCTCAAACATGTAAAAATATCTTCGTCCAAATGGCATAGTTTTAAAATCTTGAAAATTTCCCAATTCAGTAATTTACACGATTTTTTTCAATAATATCTTAAAAATTATATTTATCACCTTCAGTTAATAATGGGTATTAGAGGTATCAATAGTCAGAAGGAAGAGTGATTATAACTTCATTCACCTAGTTAATCAATAGCATTGATATGTCAAACTGGTCTAAAATTGAAAATTATGATATTCAATTCCAACTTCCCTTTTCATACAGTCATCGAAGCAGCAAATTATGTAGACTGCCCAATGGCCTTTTGACACTACTAGTTTCTGACCCAACTGACAAGTCAAGTATATGTTCGGTCACTGTTGCCACTGGTAGCCATAATGACCCAAGGGGGGTACCCGGTATCGCTCACCTTTGCGAGCATATGTTACTAGCCGCCGGGTCAAAAGCATATCCCGATCCAGATTTATATCACACAATGTTAGCCAAGAATAACGGTAGTCATAACGCATATACCACCGGTGAACAGACTACTTTTTATTTTGAGCTACCAAACATGCATCAGGATGGTGAAATGGAGTTTGATTCAGTAATGGATATTTTCTCATCATTTTTCAAAGATCCGTTATTCTCTACTGTTGCACTGAATAAAGAAATGTATGCAATTCAAAGTGAACATGATGGGAATGTGTCAAATATTGATAAGATATTATACCAAGCAACAAGGATTTTAAGTAACGAAAAACACCCATTTAATCAATTCTCTACAGGCAATATTAATTCATTGAATAATCTTGGTGGATCCAAGGCAAAGAGTGCATTAATGAAATATTTTAATGAAAATTTCTGTGCCAAAAATATGACATTGGTTATTAGAGGTCCTCAATCCGTTAATATATTGACTAAATTGGCAATGGCAAAGTTTGGCGATATTAGGACAAATTCAATTATAAGATCAAGAAATACATTTAGTTCAATCAAAAGAACTCCATCGAAGAAATATAATACATTTCAAAAGGAAAAATTTAAAAGTATTGATCACTCAAATATACTCTCTGATATTTGGAGTAAGAAATATGGTGACACGCAGTGTTTCAACCCTGAAGAAGAAAATGTTATATGTATAAACTCTAAAAAGCAACCCACCATAAGATTTCTATTTCCTATCTCAAGTATAGGATCCAAATTTTCCACTAAACAAATTCATATCTTCAGTTCAGTTTGGTGTGAAATGTTCGGTGATGAATCCAATGGATCATTATGTTTTAATTTTAGAAACAATGGCTGGATCAATGAATGTATTGCTTATAAATCCACATTTGCAACTAATGAGATTGGTTTAATTATTGAGTTATCCTTGACCTCAACTGGGGTGACGCATATTATGAATATCATGTATGAGCTCTTTGAAAACATGATTCGGGTCTTTACTACAAAATATCTTGACAAATTTTCTGTGTTTTTATATGAACATGCAATAATTGAATATATCAATTATCTCTATAAAGGTAAAGAAACATCTTCTTTGGACTTTTGCTCAGATCTAACCGAATGTTTACAGTCAAATTTATCTGACTTAAACATTGAGTTTTTATTTAAGTTAACACCAAATTTGATTGAATTAAACACAGAGGGGTTTGAGAATTTATTAGGTGTCAATGAGTGGTGGATGGAGCAAGCAAAGCAATTCATGGATTTTTTGAAAGAGTTTATTAATAAATCTAACTTGAAGATAATTGTTTTAGGATCCAATGCTTCAATGTTCCCATTCGTTGCACGATCAGATAAGAAACCAAATTTTAAGAAAGATTTCTATTTTGAATTTGAATATTTAAAGAGGAAAGTTTCAATTGAGAAGCTATTAAATCAATATCGCCAAGACAATCCCTTCATTAAAAGCTCTTGTAAATTTTATCCACCTGAACCAAATAAATTTATTCCACATAATATTATCAATATCTCCAGTTTACAACAATTATTTATGGAATGCTCATTAAGGTCAAGATTTGCTACATTACAACCTCATTTACAAACTGATTTGAATATGGGGACCAAACCTCGATTAGTCAATAAATCAATGTTTTATGAAATCTGGGTAAGTGGCGTGACTAAAGATACCACAATCTCATCTCAAACAATCAAAGATAGTGATATGATTGGCAAAAGTATAGTAAGTTTTGAGTTATTGTCATTGAATTTACCTCCTAGTGTAGAGAACACAATTCATTTAGAGATTTTTGCTGAGGTTTTAGATTATTATCTATCTAATAAACTTTATTCCGCATTGAAATTAGGTTATTCATATGAGATTGTGACATCGATAGAGGGACAAGTTAGAATTGGGTTTATTGTTTCTGGGTTTAATAATGGTGTCTTGGTGATAATAAACGAAATTCTGGATATGATTAATTTAATCAATGATATTAATAATGTTAACTTGCCTAGTAAAGAAGTGTTAAGAAATAGTCGTGTAAAAGTGAGGAACAAATATATGGAGGCGTCAAGTGACATTTCAGTAAAATTAGCTACCATGGGTCTTTTGATTGTGATGGAGAGACATATGTGGACTTTAGAAGATAGATTGGATGCATTGGAGAATAGTGACATGATACGATTTAAATTATTTGTTCATGGATTTATTGGAGGTGTTGAATATTCTCAACAGATGACACATTTAGTGTTGTTTGTGCAAAGTAATGATTTCCATATGTGTGATGAGATAAATTTCTTGTTACATAATAAACTAACGCATCATCTAAATATGAGTCGTTGTGGGACCCCCATAGAGACGTTTCAATTATCCACAATCAAACTGGTGAAAGGTACGAATGATTATGTAGAATATTCTGGTGATGAAAGTGATATTAACAATAGTATAGTCTATTTTATTCAAACTGGGATGAGAAAAGACTCTTATGTTTATACATTGACCAGCTTCACAGAATATATCATGTCTTTGACGTTAGTCCCTGATTTACGCTATAAGAAACAGATTGGATATGTGGTTCTTGGTGGGATGAGGCTTCTGGTTGATACAGTTGGCGTTCATATTACAGTAATGTCTAGTAGTGATCCTGAGACTTTGGAAGATAGGATCAATGAGTATTTAGGGTATTTAGGGAGTGTCAAGTTGGGACAAATGACGCCAGGACAGTTCGAGAATGAGTTTTTGAAACCATACATTAGATTGTTGGAGCAGAAGGGTAGTGATTTGATTGAAGCTACAATGGGTGGGCCTCAAGATATAATGGAGGAGATTCCGCCTAGTATAACTCATGGTACTAATGACCTTGTACAAGGACCAGAGATGAAATCACACCGGAGATACTTGAACCAAATCAATAGAAGGGATTATGAATTCTTAAGAGGCCACGAATTGATTGATATGGATGTGATTAATGAACTGACTTGGAGAGAGTACATGAAGTTTTTCAAAGAACATATTAGTATTGAATCCAGACGCCGAAGTAAAGTTTCGATATGGATCCGTAGTCCCCTTGATGTTGAAGAAATCACTAACAAGACTATGTTCTTACAGATCGAAGCATTTTTGAAGATGAAGGGGTTGGCCGTCGACTCTGACACTTTGAAACAGATTGTAGCGGAATCCAAGGGATCTCCAGGTAAATTGCTCAAATCCTTGATGAAACACTTTTCCTCCCGAGGAGAGACCTGGAAGCTTTGTAATATCATTGCTAAAGAGTTGGGACAAGCTCTGGCCCGCTCTTTACAAATACACAGAAGTGGCAACGGTGGCAGCAGCAGCAGCAGCAACATTACCAGTCCAGGCACATATCCCCAGCCAGTCCTACCCCTGCATAGACTGGCCTCTCCCAACAGTTACCGCTCCTCATCCCCATAAAGATATCACTAATTGCAAAGGAAATAGCCGCCCAACCCGTGTTTTGTTTTTTTCAAATTTGAAAAAATATGCTCGAGCAAATATTGCGAAAACGCAACGATAATTGCTCTCGAGGCAGGATCTCGGAGCTGGAAAGAGAGAGAGACAGTAAGATAACAATAAGGAAAGGATAAGGGCCACGGATAATATGGTGTAGCCATGTAATGTCAACTGAATATATATATATATATATATAAGCACACACATATACGTATATATGTATGAGACCCCAGTGGTAACCTTCCTCAATTATATTCGCCTTAGTCAATAAAAATAGTATACGAACCCTCTATTAATCATGGATATGAATATGGGTAGTATGGCACACAGTATGGCCACTAAAACAATAAGTCATGACTCCAGTATGGCAATGATGGCTACAAATACTGCTAGTATGAGTATGGCTATGAGCAGTGGCAGTAGCATGGACGGTATGGGTGGTATGGATGGTATGGATGGTATGGATGGTATGGACGGTATGAGTATGGGGATGAATTCATATCTAACCAGAAACTACCTGAAATATCCTGTTGTCTTTGAAAAATTATACGCTACAACTGATAGTGAGGCATTTGGGATCTTTGTTCTCATCCTTGTGGCAGCATTTGCTTACAAGTTTCTGCTGTTTGTTAATTGGACATTGGAGATACATTGGTTTAAAAAATGGAATAAGACAAGAAAGAGACAAGACGTCATATCCTTAAAAGAAAATGCAACTAATGCAAACAACTTTGTTAGATATAGTACAGAGTATGATTCTGATGCCACCCAAGTATTTCAAGATCAAAATGGGTTACAATTGGCAACCCCTTTACCACAATTACCAAACTTAATGTTCGATATATTTGCTCCAAATATAATTGATTTAATGCATGATTTTATTAGAATATGCATAATTTTCACATCTACAATGATCATTTATATGCTAATGTTGGCGGCTATGTCCTTTGTGTTAACATATGTGTTTGCTGTTATCACTGGTCTTTCATTATCTGAAGTGTTCTTCAATCGTTGTAAAATGGCTCTTTTACGTAGGTGGGAAGTTCAGAGAGAACTGGAGAAGATCAATAATTGTGTCGGCGGAGCCAATTGCAAATGTGGTAGGCATAGACGGGTACCCACTGATCCTCTTTCTAATGAAAAAAATAATATTAATATTGATAATGATAATGATAATGATGAAAAATGTTGTTGTGATAATGAAGGAGTTAATGAAAGGGCTAATCAAGATAGAAACGTTGAGCGTACAATATCTGAAGCTACAAAATTACAAGAGCAAGGTGGTGATATGGATGCAAATTTGATGCCACCACAAGCTTATTTAAATTAAAATCTCTTCTTCTTTTTAAAATACATTAACTCCTTGCATCGCTGTAAATAACCAAATATATCCTAGAGATATTCAAATATATAACATTATTGCTAATTGCCTTTTTCTTTGAAACAAGCTTCCTCTTCTTCTAATTCTTATTATCTATAATACACCACAATGCTATAATAATATATTTCAAAAGTTCAAGTGATCTTCAAACAGTGATCTTGCAAGTTTTACCTCAAGAACTAGTATCAACATGAAGGAGGAATGCCGATAATATGGAATGGTCCAAAAACTTCAATGATACCTCTTTAAATTGACTAAAACCCATAGAAACTAAAAAAAAAAAAGCATAGTTTAGACACAAACGATATATATGTATGTATGTATAATATTGTTAGAACTGTAATATGGACATGTAAATATAAGATAATTTGCCGCCCAATTACACATCATAATCTGGATACTTTGCCTTAAGGTAACTATCCACACTTTGATTGTAAACATCTCTAGCCTTTCTCATATATCTGTCAATATCATAGTCTTCAAAGTATGCAGATGTATCTGCTGGAGTTGCAGTATTCCCGGTAGAGTTTCCAATAGTAGGTAATTCATTAGATACTTGGTCAGCAGAAGATTTAGGAATACCTAAATATCTTCTTAGAATTATAGTTCTGAAACAATTATAAGCTGATTTGCCATTATAGAAATAGAAAGGGGTAGGCCAATATTCGTTTTCATACAAGAAATTATTCATATTTTGACTTATTATCGACCAAGAATCCATATCTAAATTAGGTTTATTTGTAATAATCTCATTACAAAATTTCAGTTTGGAATCTATGTTAAATATTGGTTGAGAATAAACTGCAAGGGGTAGGAATGCAGTAAGGCACATGGTAATTGAAAATATTATCAATAGAACAGTGAATAGAGAGTCATCGTCATACCAATAAAGATCCACAACAGTAGTCGATAGTGTGATACATGCCACCAAATACCAATAGAACGCCAGAGGATAGTGGTATAATTCGTAGCATAGGTGCGTGAACCGGTTCCTAAACACATCTTGTGTAGCCACTAGATTGTTTTCGTTAGATACTATTTCATATTTAGGGTCTCCCATGGTCTCTTTGTTAATATTAACTTGTTGTTTTTATCCTTGTCTCCTTGTCATCCTTGTCATCCTTTTCAAACTTAATCACTTGACTCTTAAACTCATTTTATTTTAATTTTTCATTTATTCACTGTAAAGTCTAATGGAACATATAAAGAATTGCAGAGAGTTAGGAGGTGGTATTCTCTGGCACATTAAAGGTATCATCTTCGTAAAAGAAACTAAGACTTGGTCAGTCAGTTGTTGAAAACAGAGTCCTTTTAAAATTCAGTATATACTTCTTTAATGAATGCTTTAGCCAAAAATACAACACTATATGGTCACTAATTGAAACAGTAAATGCCTTGTGAGACACACTGATCAGAATGAACTATTAAAACACCTTATACCCCATGTCAATGCTTGTGGGAACTTGAACTAAGGTAGCCATATATATCAAACATACTATAGAAACCAATCTTGGACATTTACCCTCCTTTACCATATTTTTATCCACTTTTTCAAAACAGAAGTTGAAAAATAATGGAAACATTAAAGATTTAAACATATATTGAATGATGAAGAAGGTTAAAACGTACAGTAAGCCCTCTTAATTCATAGCATTGGAAACGCTGTATATTAATCCAGATACTCACTACCCACCGTTTAATAGTGCTGTCAAGTGTGTGTGTGTTTTCTATTTATTTTCCCTTCCCATTTGACTGTTAGGTAACGTTCAAACAACAAAACAACAACTACGCAATGGAAACAGAATATACAGTTAAAAGAGACGAAGAGCAAGAAATTATTGATCATGAGAAGGATAACGATGCCCCCAGTGATGAAGAAGAGGGGGAAGACGTCTTTGATTCCTCTGAAGAAGACGATAACCTTGACGATGATGAAGATGAAGCTCGGAAAGTGAAAGAAGGGTTCATTGTCGATGATGAAGATGAGGAAGACGAAGACACTACTTCTGTAACAAATAAAAGAAGAAGAAAACATAAGAAGAGAAGCAGAGAAAGAGATGACGAGGAGGTCGCCTTATCTGAAGATGATCTAGATCTGTTGATGGAAAATGCTGGGGTTAAACGTCCTACTGATTCCACTGGATCTTCTGGTAAATTGAAAAGATTAAAAAGAGTAGGAAGTGAAGATAACGCTGATGAAAGCAATGAAGCTGATAGGAATAGAAATGCCACCACTGGTACTTCCCAATTAGATTCTATCTTTGCTGATGATGTTGAAGATGAAAATGATATTTCCAGAGATAGAAGAGATGACTACGATAATGAAGGCTATGATGACGAAGATGATACACATACTAGGTCTCGTAAAGGTGGTATTCTAGATGAATTAGATGATTTTATTGAAGAAGATGAATTCTCTGATGAAGATGAAGAAACAAGACAACAAAGAAAAGCTGAAAGAAAACTACAACAACAACAGAGATTAAATCAACCCACTAAGATATCTGGTTTATCTTCTGAAAAGATTGACGAAATGTACGATATCTTTGGTGATGGTCATGATTATGATTGGGCCCTTGATATTGAAAATGAAGAAATGGAGCAAGGTATATTGGCTGATGCTGTTGATGATGAGGAGAAAGAATTTGATGAAGAAACTGGTGCTCCAAGAGCTTCTAAAAAATCACAGCTGCAAGATATTTTTGATTTAGAAGATTTGAAAGAAAATCTTCTTACTGATGAAGATATGTTGATAAGAAAGACTGATATTCCGGAAAGATACCAAGAAATCAGGGCTGGTATCACTAACTATGGTAATCTGTCTGCTGAGGATCAATTATTAGAAAAGAATTGGATTAGTGACAAGATTTCTGTCGACAAGAATTTCGAACCTTCCTACGATTTAACCGAATTTAAGGAGGCCATTGGTAATTCTATAAAGTTTATCAGTCAAGATAACTTAGAAGTTCCATTCATCTATGCATACCGTCGTAACTATATCACTTCTAGAACTGCTGGTGGTTTTACTTTATCAGAAGATGACTTATGGGAAATTGTTAAATTAGATATTGAGTTCCACAGTATCATCAACAAGAAGGTCTACGTTAAAAAATTCTATGAAGAATTGAATATTCATGATAATGATATTGATGATTATTTCAAGAACCAAAATGCTTCTTCTGTCACTGAACTAAATGCTTTACAAGATATTCATAATTATTTGGAGTTCAAATATGCTCAAGAGATTAATGACACTCTCCTAAGTCATGTGGAACAAAACGGTAAGAAACATTTGAAGAATTCTAGTTATGAAAAGTTCAAGTCCAGTCCCTTATATCAAGCCATTAAGGAAGTTGGTATTACAGCAGAACATGTTGGTGAAAATATCAGTGCCCAACATCAAATCCATACTGCTGTTGATCATGCTAGTTTAAAACCTGCTGAAATTATCAGTGACATCATCGATGAACACTCCAAGGATCTTCAAATATTCTCCATGAACAAGACACTTGCCATTGATACCGTTAAGAAATATTATTCCCTAGAATTATCCAAGAACATCAAGATCAGAGAAAAGGTTAGAGCAGATTTCTACAAATATTATTTGGTTGATGTTGTCTTGACCAAAAAAGGTAAGAATGAAATTCAAAGGGGTTCCTTATATGAAGATATCAAATATGCCATCAATAGAACTCCCCTACATTTTGCCAGGGACCCAGATGTGTTTTTGCGTATGTTGGATGCTGAATCATTAAATTTGATGAATATCAGATTGCATATGTCTTCCCAAGATCAATATATTGAGCATTTATTTCAAATTGCATTAGAATCCACTAATACCTCGGAATTAGCCACCCAATGGAATAATTTTAGAAAGGAGGCATTCAGGGAAGCATTAACTCATATTTTTGCCGATATTTCTGGTGAAATCAAAGATGAATTAACTAAATCTTGTCAAAAGAAGGTTGCAAAGACTGTTCGTCACAAATTCATGACTAAATTAGATCAAGCTCCATTCATTCCAAACTTAAAGGAACCAAAGATTCCAAGAGTGATTACTTTAACCTGTGGTCAAGGTAAATTTGGTTCTGATGCCGTTATTGCCGTCTACGTAAACCGTAAGACTGATTTTGTTAAGGATTTCAAGATTATCGAAAATCCATTTGATAGAACAAATCCACAAGCATTTGATGAAGTACTAGATCAAATTATTCAAAATTGTCAGCCAAATGCCATTGGTATCAATGGTCCAAATCCACAAACTGAAAAATTCTACAAAAGAATTCAAGAAGTTATGCATAGAAAACAAATTGTTGATAATAGAGGTCATACCATTCCAGTTATCTATGTGGAAGACGAGGTTGCTCTTCGTTACCAAAATTCGAAGAGAGCTCTTGATGAATTCCCAAATAAACCACCTTTAGTGAAGTATTGTATTGGTCTAGCCCGTTACATGCACTCTCCTTTATTAGAGTATGCCAATTTAACTGACGAAGAATTATTCTCCTTAAGTATACATCCATTCCAATCCTTATTGCCACAACAAATGTTGAAGCAAATAATAGAGACTGCATTTGTCGATATTGTTAATTTGCTTGGTGTTGAGGTTAACAAAGCCACGAATAATGATTACTATGCCAAATGTTTGAGATATATTGCTGGTTTTGGTAGACGTAAAGCTTTAGACTTTGTTCAATCGTTACATAGATTGAATGAACCATTATTAGCTCGTCAACAATTGATCACTCATAACATTTTACATAAAACCATTTTCATGAATTCTGCTGGTTTTCTTTACATCTCTTGGAATGAAAAGAGACAAAGATATGAAGATTTAGAACATGATCAATTAGATAGTACCAGAATTCATCCAGAAGATTATCATTTAGCCACCAAGGTGGCTGCTGATGCTCTTGAATATGATCCAGATGTTATTGCAGAAAAGGAAGAACAAGGTACTATGAGTGATTTCATTGAATATCTAAGAGATGATCCGGATCGTAGAACCAAACTAGAGTCCTTAAACTTAGAGAAGTACGCTGAACAATTAGAAGAAAAGACCGGTCAAAGAAAGTTAAACAATTTAAGTACTATTGTCCTAGAGTTATTAGATGGGTTTGAAGAATTAAGAAATGACTTCCATCCACTACAAGGTGATGAAATTTTCCATGCTTTAACTGGTGAAACTGAAAAGACTTTCTTCAAAGGTTGTATTGTTCCAGTTAGAGTGGAAAGATTCTGGCATAATGATATTAAATGTGTTACCAATTCTGGGGTTGATTGTACTGTTAACGCCCAACGTCATGCTGGTGCACAATATAGAAAGCCACCTAATGAAATCTATGAAATTGGTAAAACATATCCAGCCAAGGTTGTTTATATCGATTATCCAAATATCGCTGCTGAAATATCTTTACTAGATCACGATATCAAGCATGAATATGTTCCAATTAATTACAGTAAAGATCCATCTATCTGGGATTTGAAGCAGGAGATGAAGGATGTCGAAGAAGAAAAGAGGATTACTAATGAAAAGGCTCGTGAAAAGAGAACACATCGTGTTATTAACCATCCATACTATTTCCCATTCAATCATGTCCAAGCTGAAGATTACCTAAGAAGTAAAGAACGTGGTGATTTTGTCATCAGACAATCTAGTCGTGGTGATGATCATTTGACCATTACTTGGAAGTTAGACAAGGATTTGTTCGAACATATAGATATCCAAGAATTGGAAAAGGAAAATCCACTGGCTTTAGGTAGAGTCTTAATTGTTGAGAATCAAAGATATCACGATTTAGATCAACTGATTGTCGAATACTTACAACACAAGGTTAGATTATTAAATGAAATGATATCAAATGAAAAGTTCAAGCCAGGTAATCCAAAGGAAGTCAGAAAATTCATTGAAGACTATTCCAAGGTCAATCCAAATAAATCCGTCTACTATTTCAGTCTCAACTATGAACATCCAGGCTGGTTCTATATTAACTTCAAGATCAATGCCTCGAAACCACTATATACATGGAATGTCAAGTTAACCAACACCGGGTTCTACTTAGTCAATTACAACTACCCAAGTGTGGTCCAACTGTGTAACGGGTTCAAGACATTGCTTAGAGCCAACAGAAACAAGCAAATGGCCGCTGGTCAACGATAGAGACACACCACAACGTATACTTATCTCTGTTATTCTCATATCCTCTATATCTATATATATATATATATAATAATGTATTTTAAATTCACATCATTGTAGTATCCTCATGTTATAAATCTAACCGTTAATGCTCATCTGAGCAACCAATTATCACTTTGTGACACCGTTTCAATGGTCCTGCTGTCTTTTTCTTAATCTCTCTCTCTCTGTGTGAATAATATTTTTCGGAATTTCACGTTATCTCCAAAAATTTCTCAACCTTTTTGAAATTTCAAAGGAAGAATCGTTGATGATCATTCCATTGAATTAATTTGAATAAACTTGGCAATCGTCGAAATCCACCCAAGAAACCACATAAAGAGGTCGCTAACACTTGTTTCAACTCATACATAAGGGCATATGAACTAGATTGTTGTACAAGCATTTCAGAAACTAGTTAAGAAAGAGTTAGGATATTCCAAAAAAAAAATGTTGTCTGCATCATTGGCTAAAAGAGTCATATTGAGAAGACCTCAACCACAATTAGCCACCGGATTCGTCTTCACAGGTATACCGAATACCCGCGGTTTCGATGCTGTTCGTTTCAACTCCACCAAAGTCACTAAGAAGGAGCCCGCTACTGGGGCTATAGAGGAGAAGAAGGCTCTTGTTCCAGTGGTAAAACCACCATTATGGGTTAGAATTAAGAAAGAGGCTGTTCACTATTGGGATGGTACAAAATTATTAGGATTCGAAATGAAAATGTCGTATAAGTTGGTCACTAAGATGCTTGCTGGTCATGCTTTAACACGTAGAGAGACTATTCAAGTGAAGAGAACCACGAGAGATGTGATCAGATTAGTCCCATTTGCTGCTTTTGTCTTGATCCCATTCGCTGAATTACTGTTACCTATTGCATTGAAATTATTCCCAAATTTATTACCATCCACCTATGAATCTAAGAAGGATAAACTATCTAAATTAGAGAATTTAAGAAAGACTAGAGAAATGGTTGCTGGTGTCATCAAAGAGAAGAAATCTCATTTCAAACCAAGCAATATTACGGAAGAACAAAAGCAAATCTTTAACGATTTCTACAAACATGTTAGAGAGAATGGTGAACCGGAATCTCGTAAACAGTTGATTGAAGTCGCCAGACTCTATACCGATGATACTGTCTTAGATAATTTGACCAGACCATATTTAGTGGCTTTAGCCAAATACATGAACATTCAACCATTTGGTACAGATGTGATCTTACGTTACCGTATAAGATATAAGATGTTAGAATTGAAGAAGGATGACTTCTCCATTTATTATGAAGATGCCGAACAATTAAATTCTGCAGAGTTACATAGTGCATGTGCGTCAAGAGGTATTAGAATTAAAGATGTCAATGATTCTGTCCTAAGAGAAAATTTACGTATTTGGTTGAACATGAGGTTAAAGGATAAGATCCCATCTACTTTATTGACTATGGCTACCTCGTACAATTATGGTGCAGCTTCGTCCAAAAGATCATTATATGACTCCTTATGCGATGTGCTTACTGCGTTACCAGATGAATTATACCATGAAGTGAAGATTAATGTTGTCAAGGAAGATGAGGCTTCTCCAAAACAAAAGTTGCAACAACTAAAGGAACAAGAAGAAATCATGAAGGAGGAAGAAGAACAAGACGAAAACTCCAAGGTCAGAATCACGGATCAATTGAGTTTGGATGACTTGGACAAGCAACAAGAAAATGTTACGAAGAGTATAAAGCCACAAAAGTCCAGGGATGCTTTGGCAAGCAACAAAGACAAGCAATAGATTGTTTCTGCCCTTTCAATCTGTAAATACACAACTATATATATTTAAGCAAAGAAAAAAGAAAAAAAATTCAAGAACAAGAATAAGAAACATTCACTACTACCTTGTTGTTGCTACCATCGTTGCTGGAATGGTTTGGGAACCCATATTTCAGATGAAATATCACTGATATCGTCAAACCATTGCCAAACAATGCAGAATCACGAACTGTAAACAGACGCGTCAACGAAATTTGTTTATTATTCGTTTTTATATTTATATTTATTTTTTTATTTTTTTCATCTGTTTGTTTTTGGTGTTTTTGCCTTTCTTTAAAGATTGAGACGCGCTTTGAAATTTAAATGCGAAAGCATCACAAAGGTTTGTTAGCAGATCTTCCATTTCAGTTTGGGATAGAAGTGAACAAAGTTGTCTGAAAAATTTGTATTTCTTCTCAGATATATCAATTGAGAGTTGTGAACATCATTATAAGGAAAGCTGGAGTTCAATTGGTATAAGTTTGCAGGTTCAATTGGTGTGACTATCTTAAGCAGCCGTTATAAAGGAACATACCTATATTCAAACTCTTCTAAAGGACATATTGAGTAACAATGAGCACATCAGAAGGACATAGGGATGACTCTACCTATAGAACTATTGAGAACAGAAAGAACCAGCTGAGTAGAGCTACATCTAATTTGAAATTGGTCGACAGTAAAAAAGGGCTCCCCAGAGAGAAAAGAACCGCCTTGAGTGATATTGGGAGTCAAACGATCAACTCAGAACAGAAAATACATTCAGATGATTCTTCAAGAAAATCACAAGATGAAGATAGGAAATCCACGATACGCAGGGAAGGTACTGATTTGATATATACTGCTGTCAAGAAAAGAAAAATTTTGGAAGATAAAGATGTTGACGATACATCCATAGCAACTGTTGTACCAACCATTACCACACCACAAGATCACACATGGCAAGATTTGGATACACCTGAAATGGATGATGTTTTACTCGTTGCAGAATACACAAATGATATTTTTGCCCATCTTTATTCAAGAGAAGCATCAACTTTACCTGGTCACAATTACACATATAAATCTCATGAGCAATATTACAGACCCTCGGTGAGAGCTATACTGATAGATTGGCTGGTAGAAGTTCACGAAAAATTTCAATGTTTCCCAGAAACATTATTATTGGCCATAAATATAATGGATAGATTCTTAGCCAAAACCACAAAGGTTAATACAGATAAATTACAATTAGTGGCAGTGACGTCTTTATTCATTGCCGCCAAATATGAAGAGATACATTTACCCAAATTGGCGGAATATGCATATATAACAGCTGGTGCTGCATCGAAGACCGCTATTAAGCGAGCAGAACTGTTTATCCTAACAACACTAAATTTTGATGTAGGTTGGCCAAATCCATTAAATTTTGTCAGAAGAATTTCCAAAGCTGACGATTATGATACTGATACAAGAAACATTGCTAAATATTTACTTGAGTATTCAATTTGTTCATTTAGATTTATTGGTGTAAAATCATCGATACTAGCTGCCATGTCTATGTACATTGCTAGAAGAATAACAAACAGAAATAATGAATTATGGAATCCCACATTACAGCACTACAGTGGTGGTATCAATCCATTGGAAGATAAGCAATTTCAATCCTATTGTAACCAACTAATTGAAGGTATTGTCCATCCAGTAGCACCGATTAAATCTCTAGCAACCAAATATGAAAACAAAGAGGTATATGGTGATATTTTAACATCTGTAAATAAATGGTGTGTTGAACAGGTTGATAATGGTTTTGATAAATTATTTTCGTTGTAACATTATAATAAAAAATATAAAAGAAGATAATTTTTTTTGATAATAAATTGACACTACCTGCATTGTTTGTTTGTTTTCTGTCCTCCTCTGTCATTGATAAACAAAATCTTATAAGATAAATAGTATTCTTTTGCTCTCTTTTAAAAATGTTATATAAAAATATTAATAAATGCATTAAATATAATTTTTTTATTCGAATCATGAAATGATATCATTACAAATATTTTTGTTTCTATATTATTATTACTATAAACTATTTCTGATCTAGCTAATATAAAAAAAAAATCACAAGCATTTGTTACTTTTATAAGTATATTATATGGGTTAGCCATGTTTGCGCAACAATAAAAGTAGGTTGTGAAAGATAGTGTGGTTATTTGGTTTTGTGGTTAATATAAGTAAATATCATCACTATTTCTATTTGGTTACTAATTTCAGTTAGGTTTGAATTGATTATTCTAGAATAATAGAATAACTATGTGGAGGGGGGGGGGGGGGGGGGAATAATGTACAGGGTATCAGTTTATTGTATTATTGAAGCATTAATATCAATGTATATGGTGAGAAGAGTATTTGGAATAATGGGGTATCGGCTGGGAGGAGGTTAGGTTATGATTTCTAAGTAATTTCATGTAAAGTCATTATATCATAACCGTTCTTCCTTACCTTAAGGGCCCATTGAACAGATATCACTGAAGCCTTCATGAATCTTCTTGACTGGTATTTTCTATGGAATTCGTCATGAACAATTGGGCTTGTTAAGTAATCCATTATCATGTGGCATACAGGAGCTAATTGAGTCTTGGTGTAACCGCCTGAGTAATGTATTAGATTTCCATCCCATTTACCTTTGCCTAACATTTTTCTCGATAGGAACATAGCTGCTGCTGCACATAAAGATGGTAAAACGCCAATGAATCTAAAATCAACCAAAGAAATTTCCAAAAGAAATTTGGCCAGTGTTCGGGACTGTATATCGTAGTCATCAGCTTTTGATATTCTTCTTAGGAAATTCATTGGATTTGGGTAATTTAGATTGAATTCAAGGGTCTTTAAGATAAATTTTTCACCTTCTTTTATCTCATCTTCAGTACAAGCACCATCTGTTTCAGATGCAAAATGTTTAATACTTGGGGAATAAACTTCTTCATATTTGGATGCAATGAATAAACATGAGGTACCCACTAATTGTAATTTGTCTAATTGAACCAATTCTTTACAAAGAAAACGATCCATAATGTTAATAGCTAAATATAAAGTTTCTGGTAATAAACCAAACTTATTATGAATCTTAACTAACCAATTGACCAAAATATCTCTATTTTGTCTGATGTTTCTATGCTTGAATAAGTCTTCCTTTCTTGGTAAAGTGACAACTTCTAAATGATGTAAATAACCGAATACATCGTTCACATATTCACTAACCATAAAAGGGTCATTAACATCTTCAGCATCTAAATCTTCCCAGACATATTCTTCTTCGCCATTTTCATCACAAACTTTGAATTTCTTTGGTTCTTCTTGTTCAACCACGGTAGAGATTGGTCTTTTCTTGTTATCATCGAATTTATTTTCTGGGATTTCCAAAGTTTGTTGTGTAATTGGAGCAACATTTTCAACATCATTAGATTTTATAAGTTGTTCCTTGTTTGATTGTTCAGAATCGTTTTGATCTGAATTAGTTAAAAGAAGGTCGGTTCTATGATAAGGATCATTATTTTCCTTATCTTCTATAAATGCAGAGGGTTTGTCGTTATTATTATTAGTATTAGTATTAGTATTATTAATTAAATGGTCATTAGAAGTGTTGTTATTGCTATCCTTTGATGGATTATTGATATTTTCTTGAATATTGGTACGATTTAGTATTTTATTAGATGTGCTAGTTATTGTGTTATTCTTTGTTGTAAGTAAAGAAGCTTTCAAATTTTGTAAATTAGAAGAGGATTGATTTAAAGAGTTTTCTTGTTGTAAAGTTTTGTTTGTGACATTATTTAAAGCCAATCTTTGAACATTTCTTGATAGTTTTGTAGAAGTGCTCTCTATGCTGCTGTTACCATTGTTATTAGTGTTGGGATTTTTTGATTCTGTGGCCTTTGTCAAAAGATCAGTTGAAGTCATTTTAAAATAGATAATATTCTCAATGTAGATTTTAATGACAAAATTGTTAAAAAGAAAAAAATTCACAGAGATCAATTAGAAACTAGTTATAAAATGGGGAAGAAAGGAAGGAAATAAAACCGGAACAGGATGATATTAAATGCTATGGTATAAATATGAATTATTAGAGCAAGCCAGGTTCAAAACTATAATTTGCTAATACAAAAAGAAAGTGGGAGCCTATGAGGTAAATAGAATGGGTGATGGGGAAAGTTGGAATGAAATGAATGATTATAGTTTTTCCCTCGAAGTATTACCTTAGTGGAGTATAGAGACGGTAGAAAAAAAAAATTAATGTAGCACACTTCTTCTTGGATCGATCAATTTAATATAAATATATTAAATGAAAAAAACCTTGTAGAGAGTTGTAAAAGAGTATCAGTCTTATAAATGAATTTGAGCAGAAGGAAATGATCTGTTGTAACAGATTTTGCAGAGGAGACCAGTGAGAAGGAGATTGAGTGAGAGAGAGACAGAGAGAAAAGAAAAAAAATCCTTGTATTAGCGAAGTTTGAACAAACAGGTAGAATTTTCCTGATCTGTAAAATTGAAAATAAAACAAATTTGGCAAATATGCTACAATATTGAAATGAAAATAGGAGTATGATACCTGTCAGCCAGTAGGAGAGATATTTTGTTGTTGTTGTTTTCTCTCGTATTATGAATATCAAAAGTGCATAAAAAATATAAAAATAAAACCACCCAGGTACAACAATACTGGTTTCTATTTACTTCTAAAAAATGCCTAATTTGAGCTGCAAAGCTTTGTTGTCTTTGGAGGATGGCACAATACACTTGCACAATGTTTGAAACCCGTTGTAACAATGCCGTCGGTAACTTTTCTTTCCCCAATGGATATGATTCCCTCAGTAATGAAGAAGAGCAAAAATAGCCTGGTCGTCTTCATTTCTTTCAATTCTTTCATTCTTTCATCTTTTTTGGTTTTGTTTTGTTTTGTTTTGAAAAATCGTTTTATTTTTTTTTTTAATTTTAGAAAAAGAGATCTACATTTTGGGGGGAAACAATGGGGAACAATAGGCAATCAACAGAGAACAATGGATCTTGCAGTTTTGTTTATGTCTTTCCCAAATAGGCCGGCAGCGCATTTCCTAATTTGGACACGGGCATTGGCCGGATTAGGAAGCTGGTTGCCCAATGGGGGAATGTGTCAACACACTGCATCGATCCCCGTTGCCTCTTTGGGACACCGTCTGTTTGTGTACACAAACAAGAGTAATACTAAATGGTGCTAATATCTGCTTTTATTCATTGAAAGTATCTGAGATATTTGGGAAAGCCATCAGATTAATATTTGTTACAGGGTGGTTGTTTCATGTTGCTGCTGCTTGGAGGCAACTGCAAGGAGTCTTACTGGGGGGGCAACGGGGGAGAGAAGCTTGTTAGTGGGGTTAGCACCAACTTCGTTCTTTACATTTGTAAACAGTGTGAAATCGTTGCATGTGTATTTGTAAACAGAATGAAATCATTGCATCTGTATTTGTAAACAGAGTGGAGTATGTGTTTCAGAAGTAGGTCGGTGTTTTGGGGGGAGGTAAGGGAGAGACTCCATTCCATAGTTATCAAAAGTTATTACAATCGTCATATATTCACTATTGAGGTAGCATAACTTTATTAATTGCGATTATTTATTCCTCAGTATCTAGTGTGTTAATGTATTTGATAGTTGTTTTTTTATGTGTAACCTATGTAAACTACATACTTCGATCTCTCTTTATTACAGATATATCTAATCTTGAACTATTTAAAACAATGATTCTAAGTTGAATTGACCATTCTTGTCCTTGGTAAAGACACCTTCTTCGGTGACAATACCATCAATTAAGTCATAAGTGGTGATATCAAAGGCAGGATTCCAAACTTCCATTTCTGGAGGCGCAATACCAACTTTAGTAGAGATTGGTTCATTCTTTTCATTCAGCACTGGTTCTTCAGTAACATAGTCAACTAATGTCCCTGTGACTAGCTTAAATTCATTGGCTTTACGTTCTTCCACAATGATACCATCACCAGTCTTAGTAACATTATCAATTGTAGTTCTTGGTGCCACAACAAAAAATTTAATACCAAATTGTTTACAAATTATGGCTAATTGATAAGTACCAATCTTATTTGCAGTATCACCATTACGAACAATTCTATCAGCACCTACAAATGCAGCTTTAATTGGAATTGGACTGGTCTTGATCCTATAAGCAATAGAACTATCAGTGATTAATGTAGATGGGATCCCTTCTTGTGTTAATTCATATGCAGTTAGACGCGAACCTTGATTGTATGGTCTCGTTTCTAATGGATAAACATGAACCATCTTGGCCTTGTGTGAGCCAGATTCAGTCTTAACCTTCTTCGATTTTCTTTCAGATTTCAATTCAGAATCCTTCCATAGTGAACGAATAACACCCAAGGCAGTACCATAGCCAGAAGTCGCTAAAGAACCAGTGTTACAAATAGTTAAGACAGCAAAATCATCTTCGAACCCGGACTCCGTTAAACTATTTAATAAAAAGTTGGCACCGTTGTCACCCATCTTAACATTATTACTTAGATCTTCATCGATTAATTGACAAGTGTATTGGAAAACTTTATCATTTAAAATGGCAATTTTGTCAGACTCTTTAACCAATTTAGTAATAATTTTTAAAGAATTGGATAAATTGACAGCTGTTGGTCTACTACTTAAAAGGAAATCTAATCTTTCCAAGAATCTAGTTTGGAAACTAGTCCAAGTAGAAACATCATAAAAATATTGACTCTTAACAAAAGACTCATCTAACATTAATTGGGTTTCTAATAAGACAGACAAGGCACCAACAATGGCAATGGCAGGTGCGCCTCTCACTTGCATAGATTTGATTACACCATACCCATCATCGATGGTATGAATTGGAATGTATTTTGTGGTGTAAGGTAACAGTAATTGGTCGAGGACTTCAACTGAAATGGCTTTCTTGTTGGATCTGTCAAATCTAATGGCTTCTAATGACATGTTGCTGTTGTATTGTAGTGATCCCAGGAATCTTAGTAGGATGACATCTCTCTTCAAAAGTGACTCTTGGACTATTTGTATTTTAGTCAATTTTTATTCTTTCAATAATTTTTCAAAGCTCATCGAAAATTCAACGATCTTTGACAGATTACTAATTAAACCCCATAGAGTTGAATGCTGTCGTTTTATATTAGACATTGATATGTTCCACCGATTGTGTTGGTTCCTAGGATATTATACTTTCTAGTTGGATCGGTCTCCTTTGACTCAAAAGTAATAAAATGTTGTTTCTAATCAAGAAAACCAATGTTGGATGTGTAAGTGTAGCTACTTTACCCGTATCGAAGATGATATGACAAGATATTGTCCCATTTGAATAGCTACGCACTGCAGATACGATTTGTCTAGCACCATTACTGAATTTGAAACAACTTAACAAGTAGCACAACTGTCTTGATGCATAACCTTCAATAGATGGACTTTATCTATTTTAAACCATTTGCTAGGGTCATTTTTTCGTTGTGGCCTAACAACTAAATTCAATATTAGATCTTTGCCAAAAATATTATTTAATCCTCTATACTCTTGACGATGTATTAGCTCTTTTAATATAGAGACACTTTTGTTTACATATTTAAGAATTTCTTATAAAAAAAACCATCAATTCAATGTTTTAGTACTGAACTAGCAACCTTTACACCAAAATAAAACAAGAGTATAGATTAGTTATGCTAGTTATATGATGAATCAAGAGCACCAATCTACAATTGAGGGATTTATTTCTAACCCACCACTTTTGGTGCATTCCTCTTTATCCCAATTACGCTATTTAATATTAAGTGAAGGTTTACCTGTAGAATCGACAAAGAGTTCCAAACGACTACGTGCTTATGTTTGGTCTATATTATCAAGAACATCCATGGATAACTGTACAAATGAATATGTCGATATGCTGAAACTAGGACCACCACAATCACCGATTTATGATAAAATTATAAATGATACTGGTAGAACACTTCAAACGGATGAATCATTTAAACAAACAGTGACTGAAGAATCGTTGGTCAGATGTCTTTCTTGTTTTGCTTGGCAAACACAAGAGAATGAAAACAGAGTCGAAGTTAGTACATATGTACAAGGCATGAATGTCCTTTTAGCTCCATTATTATACACTTGTCCCTCAGAGCCAATGGCTTTTAAAATATTTTCCACTTTATGTTATTCAATAATTCCTACTTATATCACACATAATTTGATTGGGGTGGCAAATGGTGCTAAACTGTTAGATATATGTCTAAAACTTATTGATCCAAAATTAAGCAAATTTTTAAGTGACAACTTATTAACAGCTGAGATATATGGTACGCCATCGATATTAACTTTATCAAGCTGCAATAAACCATTGAAGCAGGTCTGTAAATTGTGGGATTTTATGTTTGCCTACGGGTTCCATATGAACATATTGTTTATTATTGGGATGCTAGTAAAGATAAGAAAGAAAATATTCAACTCGGATTCACCAATGAATTTATTAAAAGATTTACCACCATTTGATGCAGATGAGATTATTCGAGTGGGAATTGGATTTTTACCTAAGATTCCTTCAAAGATCTACTCCCTGTTGGTTGAACACTTGACGAATCCTGAATTAAGTATAGGTTAATATATTCATAGAAAAGGTGATAAAGAGAAAGGTTTTGTTAAGACTATCATTAATTGAATGTTATAAATACTTAACTGCTAGAATGATCCAGGAACTAATATTCCCCCACAACAGATAATTATTCTTGCTATGATGCTATATGTGAAGACTCTTAAACTATACCATGTCTCTTGAACGCATACAAATAATTAAATCAAACATAAGTCTTGTCCAGGATTGACATATAAAAGTTAGAGAAAGCAATATCACACTTAGAAGCTATCCCACCTATATATATCTAAATAACCTGTTTCTATGAAAATATTTAAAGATATAAGAACAGATATATATTTTTACAGATAAAAATAGCCGTCAAGGTCGATATTATTCACTGAGAGTAAAATGAACATTCTAATTTATTGGAATTTTATTCTTAAAAGAGATCAACCTTTAATCACAAAAATGTTTTGGTATTAGATTATTGTAGATTTGTTCTACATAATCTTCTTTAATTGACCGTTATTACAGAATATCCATTAATTTTGTTTTTTAATTTTTGTTGATTTGTTTGACGATTCCAACGTTAACCCAACCTGCTTCCACACTAAGGTTTTTGGAAGTAAATAATAAAAGTCAAAGAAAATAAAATTCTACTGGGATACATCTAGTTGCAACCGAACTACTTGCTGGATTCGCATCCCACTTTTAAATGCTCAATGTTATAAAAATTATTTACAAATGTCTATGTCATTATACAAATATAAACTATATTAATATCTGCTTATGTATGCCTATAAACATCACTCAGGATAAAACGGTTTAATATCGTCATCGTATTCTGAATATATATCTTTAAAGCTTTTGGAATTTCCAGTTTTCTTTGAGCTTGATGTGTCATTTACGTTTGATTTGGTATGTTTCAAAAGAGAAATTGATCTCGATTTAGATTCTTTACTAGCAGAATCCACTATTTGAGACATATCTGTTTTTATCTTTGATTTATTTTCTTTCTTATGTGGAATCAATTTATTACCAATAATACTACCTAAATGATGAACAACGATCTTCACAATATCATGTTTTAGAACAGCAAAAAATTCATCTCTTGACCATAGTTTGTCATGATACGATAGTTCTGGGACATTAACCGTTAAGTTATTTACATCAGTTAAAACCTTCCTAGAACCTTTATAAGAGACTTGCACAACTGTTTTTTTGATAACAATGGACTGAATATTAAAATATAATCCGGCTCTCAGTAACATTTCGTTAAAGAACCTTTGATTTTGCTTCAACAATGTATTTGTAACTTCCATTTTTTGCGAGGAAGTCCTTTGTCTACCTGTCTCCATCAAAGTTGAATCAATAATATGACTACCTAAATCCCAAGAATCAACATCTTTACTTTCTTGGATGGAACTACTATCGCTGTCATCTTTATGCATTGAACTGGAAAAGCTAGCCCTGGGAGAGTACATATGAGTAGTCTCAATTGAAGGGCTAGTACCACTAGTAGCAACTTTTTTCTTCTCTTTTTCTGAATCGTGAGAAATTTTTGGAAACAGATAGTTCATTAGTTTCTTCCCCGTCGTGTTATCCATTTTAAATATTAAGGGCTGCAGTGTTACAATAAGTTCTACTAGGTTAGAGATACCACCAACAGGAGGGATTTGCACCCAACTGATATCAACCATTGGTGCATTGTCCTGATATAATGAGTGCTCTTTAAATGGAGCCAGAAGTTCTACAAATATAGCATTCTTTTGTAAATTAAAGCATTGCAGGGACGATATAGCAACACGATTGGTAACCAAGCCCTGGGATGCTTCGGTTCTAGTATAGGTAGATGGACCCAGTCCAATAGTGACAAATGGCGAGTTTTTATCATCATATAGTTCCCAGATAAGTTCGTCAGTCTCGACCTGCCATTTCAGTAGCCTGCTACCTTCATCTGCATTCCCCAATCTATCATGATTCTGCTTAATAGCTTTCATTAACACCGTCAATTGCAATAAAGATGTTTCAATTTCTTCCAATATTACTTGTGAATGCGTGGCGTAGAGTTTAGGATTGTTGACTTTCAAAAACGCTCTTGTATAAAATAAATCTCTCACTTTATCTTGAGAATCAGTTATGACTGATAAATCCAATTTATCCAGATTATTTCTAATCTCATCTGCCAGCAAAGTCTTAGTCAATCTTTGAACCTTTTCCTCAGTGTTCAAATTAAATGATAATAAATCTTGAATGATCGAATAGAATGAGTTATATTGACGAGATGTAGATTTCAACACTAAACCAGGAAAACCAATTCTACATTTTGAATCATTAGAGAACCCAGATAATTCGTGATTGGTTAAAAATAGTGGGTTAGGAGCAGTGAATGTCAGGAACATCGACCTTCTTTTCAAAAACATGTGCTTTTCCAGTAAGGTTCCATCAAAACACATTTCTAAGGGAATCCATGGTGGCCAAAATCCAGACCACTTTTCCATACCATAACCATTCTTATGAAACGAGGAGCCCACGTGAGAAGCCACATCTTCTTTGAATAATGTGAATAATTGAACATCTTTTGCAATGGTACAGTATCTGGTTTCGACAATCGTGTCAATGTCCATAACAATCCTTTTACCATCACTATCTGTTACTCGAAGAACGTCAATTATACCCACCTCAATATCTCTTGCAGATAAAATCACTGCCGTTGTTGGTTGCTGTTCTGAGCTAATTTGAATTTGAGGAGATATTAATCTGAATAAGTAACTATCAATAGCTTCGAAGTTGTCATCAGGTACCGCCTTGATCAATTCTTCAAATTGTTCAATAAATTCGGCATTCGTAGAAAAAGTATCAGAATCCGATGTGGATGACTGAACTTTAGCCAGAGACTTCGTTTGACGAAGAACACCGCTTAGTAGTTCTTTGAAGATTTTCACAGATTTGAATGTCATTGAATAACGAATGAGTCTTCTTTCATGCATATTCGAGGCATATTCTAGCAAATGGTCTCTAAGCCGCTTATCCAGGATAAGTTGAATATTATGAACAATAAACCTATTATCATATGTAGATTGAGATCGAATAGTCGATGCCTTTCTCATTGAAACAAAGGACTCGACTGTGCTGGCACGTAGCAGGGAAATATTAGGTGATACAGAACCGACATTCAACAGAGATTGGTCATCATTGTCAATTGAGCTAGCCAATGAATCTATTTCCTCTTCATCATCAGTGCTGCTGCCCACGTATGTGTCTGGAATACCAATTGATACTTTCAAATCATTTAAAATATTATGGATGATGTGGAGCCGCTTTTTAAGATCATGAAGCCTCGTATGCAATTCATCCAATACTTTTTGATCAACCTTTTTAATGCTATTATTAGAATAAGCCAGATTATCAATCTTAAATTCAACCTCTTTTATTTCAGTTTCTATTTCGACCTTTCTTTTTTTGGCCAAGTGCTCCTGAGTTTTTTCAGGGTGATTTTGCCCAATAATACAATCATGAGAGTTTTCTTCTCCAAATGGATAAGCGACCTCCATACCTTCTTCATTCAATTTCCTAAAATATGATATTCTGGGTGAATACAACAGAGGAATGGCCTCGAGCTTAATCGGAAAGGAGTTCAAAAATGAGAGTTGATTTAGATCTTTATAATCATCATAATCATACCATTCTGATTCACGTAATGCTTCTAGATCAATATCCCTATGTTGGTCATAACGTTGTTCTTTTGATGATGAGGTTGGCGTCACAATTCTCTCATATATTGACTTGTCAAATATTGTTGATAGAACTCTGACATCAGGTTCTGTACAGTCCATTTCACCACTGGACATTCTGAATTTCCAAACAGGTTTTGTCCTATTCAATTTAGCGTTAGTATGGGTCAGCTTCAATTTCCTTTGGTGTAAATCAATTTTCAAGGAATTGAATCTACCTTTTATACCAGTGAACTCCTTTCTTACCCCCTTTCGAGCGACATTTTGAGTTAAAATATGTTGATAGACATAAACAACATTAAGTGGTTCGACGTGTAATTGATATTTTAGTGTGAATAGAGAGCGTCCAAATTTAGTTTTGTTTTGAAGCAAATCTGTGAATAGAGGCCCTTGTCTAATTGGTCCAGACGTGTAGGTATTGAATAAATTCCACCACTTCAAGAAGTGACTTACTGCTTGAGGTGCCAAATATATACTGTTTGATGAGCCCTCTTGATACGAATACACCCCAAATGACATATGGATAAATCCACTTCTGAAATTTGCATAAGAATCGTAGTCTTTGATATCAGTGACTAATCCAGGATTAACTAGATGGATGTTATGATGTGGACGAGTTGGTACATGTCTAGGAGTTTCCCCTGCTTGCTGAAGAGAGCCCTTCTCAAAGAGCATACCCATTTTCCACACCACATTACCATTCAATTTCGTTAATATTTTATCAAACTTGTTTGTGACAGTAAAATCGCGAATTCCCAGTTGGAAGTTCTGAGAGCCAATCTTTATAAATTCTTTAGGGTCAGAAGTACCATGTATATCCAACGTGGTATCACCATTCCAGCAAAATGTTAAACCAGCCCCATCATCTGCAATTGTGTAGGGATTATGAGCACCTTTAATGTTGAGATGAAGGCCAGTATTTCCGGCAAATTGGTAAAGCCATTTACCATGGAACAAGTACCTCATTTTATCCCAAAAACCTAACTTGGGAGAGGGATCTAATCTTGGTTTTGTAAGATAATCAAACCAAAGCATTAAAGATTCAATACCTGGCTGAAGAGATTTACCCCATGTAATATTTACTGGCTCAGTTGAGTTGGTTGTGGTGGTGCAGTTGGCGAAAGATTTAACAGAGTTCATGGTTCTTATGATATGCGAACCATATATAGAGTTTATCTCTGTATATTTCCCAGTAGACGTAGACTTTACAAAAGGAACGTACACAGTATGATATGCCATATCATCTGGCATCTGTTCACAGAATATGACATCACCTTTAGTAGAGGTGTTTGGGAATGACAGCACAGGAAGTGGATAGTCACGCAACCTTAACTCCCAAAGATCTGTTTTAAAGTTTATCCCCATAATAATCAGCAATGTGTACATTGTATCCTTAGGGATCCCTTTACCATATTCATAGAGGAAGTCACCATACGAATCAAGTTGGAATGAGGGGGCACTAAACTTTAAGTGCATATTTTCAATTACTAAATTTGCCACAGTTGATGTCTCTTCTCTTGAGAAAATAGTGTAGTGAATTCCCAATTCTTCATTAAATCTTATTTTAGAAGGCATACCTTGGAAAACGTATTTGGCTTTTCGGTATCTTGTTATCCATGATGTTGAAAAATGCTCCATGACTTTATTGTATGCAGTTTCTTCAAATTTTGGATTTACTGAAACTTTTACTCTTTCGTCAATACTGTAAAGTACACTCCCTTCTGGTGTGTTGTCTCTTGAATTGAAAGCTTTAAGCTGTTTATCTAGCTCATTTAACATATGAAGCCTTTCTCTTTGTTCTAAAACACCAACTTTAAAGATTAAACCCAATTCTTGTTCGAATGGATCTTCTTCAATATCAATCAAGAATCTATCTGACAGTAGCTGGATATCTGGTAATGCAGCAGGCTTCTGTTGTGCGGGGTATACTCTTTTAAATTCACTAGTATTAGCAAAAGAGGATCTTAATTGTTTGAAGGACTTGTAAAATGTGACAACATTATCTGTAATCGAGTAGATCTTGAAATGATACTCAGTGTGAAAACTGATAGTCTTAGAATTGATTACAACAGATTTATTTTGTAGTGCTTCCCGTAAATTGACCAGTATATTTTCAATTTCTAGTAATGTCACATATACCATTCTATCCTTGATGTAAACAGACTCTACTTGGGTAGAGAGAGATGAAATCGTTAATGTTGTCTTTTCCCCAACATAATTTATGTGCTTAAGAACAAAAAGAAGTGGCACATCATCAGGCAAACTAATATCTAACACAATCTTACTAATATCAACATTTAATTTATCTAGCATATTCTGAGAGCCTGATTTACTTGTTTTGTTAACTGACAGTTTCTTCTTTGGTAGATGATTACGAACAATATTGGACATATAAAAAATTAACCATAATGCGTTAACATCGAACTTTATAAGTAATATTGGTAGAGCAAAGAAGAAGTTACTGTCTTTATCAATAGTGATGTCAAATTTGGAAAAGTGTACCAAAGTATCTGATACACTTTGGTGTTCTTCATCATCCATGATTCTATCTAAAGAAGTATCAATGACAGATATATGTTTACCATTTTCATCTATCTTTAATTGAGCTTCATGGCAAGTGAATTTGATACCTCTTTGAACTTCTGATAAATTAAACCCGCCTACTTCTAATGGATCAAGTATTTTGGGCAGGTATTTAGCCAATACCATCGATATGGAGATATCTTTAAATCTGAATTTCAAATCCCATTGGAATGATTTCAAAAATGTCACGTGAGTAGATTCTTTTTTGTTGTTGGTTGGGGCTATATCTGTATGTGATTTCAATTTTGGAATCGCTTTATGTAGTTGACTAACAGTTTTACTCAATATATCTAAAACATTTAAGTTATCAAACGATGAGTAAAAATGTCTTAAGGTAGATTCAACACTAAGCTTTTTCTTGTCCATGCCGTGAACAAATGTATCAATTCTTTCGAAACCAAAGATTGGAATAGATACGACTGTATCATCTTTAGATGTTTCCATATAGGAAAACTCAACACCTACAATCTTAACAAAATTAGATAATTTATTAAATCTTGGACTAGTTGCAAAATACGTTTTGTCACATGCAATTATTTCAAGGTTGTCACTTTTTGCTATGTTTTGTGGATTTGAACGTGCTAATAAAGCATGGATATTAAAAATCTTGAAAACAAGGCTCTTATGCCTACTTAATTGAAGAATTGAGTGGAAATTAGAAAGAGCTAGGTCAAAGGAAAAAGTTGGATGCGATTCTAAGGACCACATATATTCAATTAATTTGATAACATGATTATCCTTTGATTTTGGTGTGATATTTGTCTGTTTTGGAGAAGAAAACCTTTTCAATAAATCATCATATGACTCAATAAGATGAATAATTTGATCCAAAGTAGCAAAAAGTGATGGATTGATGATGTTAGTATTACAAGATATTATTGTTTTAGATAATGGCAAATCTTCTGCAAAATGTAATAAGAGATTACTTGTTATTATTATATTAATTAGTGGTATCCTTAAAATAGAAATATTATCAACTTTAAGGACAAGAGCATTGGTAGCAGCAGATATTTCATATTCTCCCCATGGGAAATATGCCGATGGTAAAAGAGATCTTGAAATACCGTTGTTAAGTATATCAATGGTCTTTAGAGAGAGTTGCATGCTGGAAATATTCAAAGAGAATGCATCTGCAAAGCTTAATTTCAAATTCTCAATTTTGATATCGATGATATCTAAAGTTCTAAATACATGTTTGAGAGATTTGACAAATTTTGTAGCTTTTAGATATATGGCCTCTCCTCCTAAGGATACTAACTCTTCTTTCTCCATTTTTGAAATATCTTTGTCCTTGGGTTTATTCAATGATGCTTCCAAAGGAACAAACAGTCTCGTTTCACCTAATTTGAACGAGCAACTCCATCTTAGCAAATTAATTTCCGTCTTTTTGTGAAGTTGCTGAACACCCTTTTGAACGTCACATTTAATATTAAGTCCAACATGATGTATCCTTTCATTGTTCTTAGGAATTCTGATCTTATAGAGGAATATCTCTGCACCAATTTGTTCATCAATCTTATCAATTACAGCCACGGAGATCATGTTTATATTTATTAAAGTGCCATCTTGTAGTCTTATATTGACTCTACGGAACAAAGCGCCTACAGCTGATACCATTCTAATGATCTTCAATTGTCTGTCAGTGACTTGGAAAGAGAGAGAATCTTTCTCTGTATTTGAATTTTTAAATGATTGTGAGGATTGTGCTTGCTTCTTTGTAGAATGATCTGTATTATCTTTTAATAATGTGATATCTACATCATGAAATATGATTGTTGGATTCCAACTGAACGAAAGTGATATTCTGCCAATGCTTAATCTGAATGCCTTAGATGACAGGTTGATCTTTCGAATAGATGGACCCAAAATATATCCAAAGGAAAAGTTTTCTAATGGGATCTTTGTAAATCGCACTAAAGCCGATAACGTGTATCCTACAATTGATTGTATCACAAAGAATCCTATAAGAAGTATCACCGTTATTTTGAAAAGGTAGAACAATTTCGCTGAAATATATTCAAACAACATGACTATCAATTCTGGTGGTTATTAGTGGTTTTTTCTTTCTCTCGTTACACCTAAATCTCTAAACTGTTTCTTATTCAATGGAAAAATAAATAAATGTGGATTGATAAAATAAGGAAGTTTACTATAATTATCTTAGCGATTATGGTCCTGATTCAAATGAACATGAACAGCAGCAAAAAAGAAAGCGTATATATATATCTTTAGACCAGAATAGCAGAGTGGCGATGTTTTAATATTTGTCTTAACTTGAAGTTCTTTCGATCGATATTTACCTCATCGTTGCCATAACTTTTCATCAATTGGTAATTAAATCTTTTTGAAGGACCTTTATTTTTTTTTTTTCGCACTAAAACGGCAAAATTCCAATCTTCGTTGTTTTTTCCCGCAAAAGCTTTACAACCGCTCAGACTCTGGGCAAAAATCCTCATCGGAAGCGATTTGAGAAGAATGCTTTACTTGTTTAATGGAACTATCGATTATGCTGATGAATGCTGGAATTGTTACTGGCTGGAGGAATGGGTGTTCAGTTTGGCTGGAGGAACTTCAAGACCTTGTACACTTGGATCAAAAGGGCAATATTCTCCCTGGAAAGAATGTGTATGGAGTCACCTTGCCAAGCCTTATGCAAGGGCTCGTAGGCGTCTAGAAGCGAAAGGTTGAAGCAGAGCTGGATACTTCCCCTCGAGTTCTTGGCAAAGAACACTGTTTGGTTGTTATTCTTGTCATATGTAAGCGTGATATCACCGTCTGGGTTTGGTTTAAGACATGTTAACTGCTTTGTCAATTCTTGTAAGAGTTCAGCCTTATACGAAGTTAGCATTGTTTGAGTATCCATTTTCATACTCGATAGATTGAGTTTCCCAGATGAAAGCACATGTAATGGTAGAAGAGTAGCTGCTGCTTTTACATTTTTTTGCAATATTCTCAATGGTGTTAGAACATAAGAGTGTTGTTCTTTCAGAGCTTTACCAGCTCCCAGTTTCAAGTCTTTATCCTTTAAATTCAGATTTATTTGGTTTAACAGTAATCTAGGTAATCTGGTCTTACTAACACGATCCAATCTCACTGGAGAAGCTAATATGTTAGCAAAGACATTATTTTGTAAATTAATAGGCTCAATTTCGCTCCTCTGTAATTTTATCTTCTTACCTGACCATTTCTCGAAATTGGTAATTAAAGGTGACACCAAAATTGAAGCTTTGCTAACGGTCCTCTTCTTGTTTATTGGAATTAAGATTTTCTTATACAATTCTTCACTGATTGGCATAGTGCTTAGATTCTTAGATGTCCACCTTCTCTTGTTCGTATGCTCTTGTTGGTGTGGGGGGAGGAGAAGCAGATAGTCATCGCTTGCAAGATCAATTTTCTTAAAGTTGTCTTTCATTTTTAATCTTTTTTTTGCTTTGTTTCAATTGATCAATGGATGCCAAATGACAAAATAATTATAGATCAAATTCTAGAGATACAAAAGACGTAATGATTTATTTATATATATTTATAGATGTAAGATTTAAATAAAGCGATTTCTTATAGCCATTTAATTATTCTTTTTTGTCTTTTGATTGCTTCTTTTTGTCCTTGGAACCAGTCAAGACTTGCACAGCAGTCTTAACCATCAAAGAGAACCAAACGATATTTAAGACATCAATTGTTAAGTTACAGGTTACCACAACAACTGTGTCAATCAGCATAAATCTAGGATCATTACGGACAACCCAGAAATCATAGATCAACATATATGTTTGATACCAACCCCATAAGATTCTAACGAAGAAGAAAATTAACATTAAGATTAAATTGTTAATCATTAAGATCACTTCGCTGATCTTGTTATCAGATGGGAAAAATTTTAGACCGTACCATCTAACATTTAAAAATGGATTGGATAGTTCGAACATTAAAAACACTGGAGCATAGTATTGTAAATATGGTTTCATACCAATGTAATAAGCACCAGTGGAAACAATACCATGTATAGCAAAAGCTAAAGTAGAATGAACAGCAGAAATGTATGCATCCCAAAGGAAATAGGCTAAACCAAACAAACAAACCAATTGCGTTTCACGAACCTCGCCAAATATTCTAGAGTCAGAATCAGGATAACTCTCTTTACCAGAGATTTCTTTGTCTAAGAAAAACGCAAAGGAAAGATATAAGACGACTAACGTTTGTAGAAAAGAAATGAAATGGATTGAGGCCTGGATGGATAAGTTTGTAACCTTCTTTTCACGAGTGTCATGGATATGACTTCTAATCTCTTCAGTCTTGGCATGATTTTCATCATATGTTATCTTGAATCTGGATAATGGTGGGAAGACAATATATGCACCAATTAAATAAACCACATGGTAGAAGCAAACTGTATATAAAATGGTGTGTAAGTTATCTAACACAGATTTAGAGGTTAATAAATTATGATCTAATAAAAAGGGAATCACAGTATCTCTAATAAAACCAGGTTGAGGCAACCCTGTTAGGAAATCAACCAAAACCTTCATTCTGTAAATAGAAAAAGATGCGTTAGAGCTTTATCCAATAGTTATCTCTTATCTTATTCCCAGTGTTTCTTTCGCTTATGAATAGGCCCTTCGAACGATGTGAACCCTCTTATTCAATTAAGCATGATTTAAGATCGACTCGAAGATATTTCAATATTAACATTTGGGAAATTTGGAGGATCAAGAAAAGAAAAAAAAAAAAACCGCGCGGTAAAAACAAAATCAAAACATTTTCATGTAAATAAATATATCAAAAATATCAGTAATATAAGAATTCGTTACATATATAATACTTCATGCTGTAGTATATAGGAGCTAGAGTTTGGGTTAAAATAAAAATGAACTAAGAAATGAGTGAAGTCTGTGGTTAACACTGCTTAATTATTTCTCTTCCTTCTTGGCATTGGCAGCTTTGGCATCAATGTCAGCTAACATTAAAGCGGCTCTTTGTAATTGAAGAAGATTGGCAAATTGTTTGAATAAGTAGAATGGGATACTGACAATGCTGGTCCATTTACCAAAAGTGAAATGGTTTGCAAAGGTCATCATGTATAACCCAGCGTAGAAGGCTTCATTAAAGAAGCAAACGATGAATAAAACTTTTCTGTTGGTGTAGTATAAGTGTAATAGTTTAGAAGACTCAGCAGAAACTTGCTTGTGAGACGTAGCACCCTCAGTTAAAGAAGCGTACATGTGCATGTAATGACTGGATATATCAATAGCTAATAAAACTTGGAAAATAACAGCGTACTCTGGATAGGCCATACATAAGTAGCACATCATACCAGAAGTAGTAGATCTATCAGTAACCATATCTAAAACGGCTCCTAACCCACTACATTGGTCGTATTTTCTAGCCATGGTACCATCTAAAGCATCTAATAAACAGGAGGTAGTATATAAGAATGCAGTAGCAAGCGGATGGTTTTGCATAGTCATGAATGAAAGGATGGCAGTAATAATACGGGCATAACCGATTTGGTTTGGAATATACCATAAAACGTCTTTAGTGGTAACTCTACACTTTTCTTGTTTAAGTTCACTCATATTTTATAGGGTAATCGGATAGCGATGGTGGTGTGGGGTGGCTCAAAGTGGGTCGTTTCACAGTCAAATCAACAGCTCAAAATGTATTAAGTAATATTTCACTCGATATTTCAAAGTGCAAAATATGAGCTGAAATCTTCGACACTTGCAAAAAACCGGGTAAAACAGATTAAAATAAACAGATGGATATTTCAGGGACGGATCCATCAAGGATAGGTCCATACTGTTATCATATGTATGTAAAACTTACCCAGGGTCACTATGGTATCAAGCAAACTTTTTAAATAATTGCACTAATATATTTTTTTGTTACATAGTTAGGCTATCTACATAGCATCTATACATTAAAGGTAAAATAGAAATGGAAAAAACACTTTATTAATTTAAGTTGAGAAATCTATAACTTTAAACGCTTTAAGTTTTCGATGGTGGATTCTAAACCTTCAATTTCAGCAGTAGCGTTTTCAAATTTAACCTTGTTAGCTTCTTTGGCTTGAGCATTGGCCTTGGTATCATAATCCTTACTGTTAATGGTCTTTTCAATGTTTTGCTTCATTTTAGTAGACTTTTCTAATTTCTTTTGAACCTTGGCAATTTCAGCATCAATGTCAACATGACCCTTAACTAATAAGTGGACATTGACATCTGGGTTAACAGCCTTTAGAACACAACCTTCTGGAATTTCAGCAGCAGAAGAAACAACTTCAACTTCATCAATAGCCTTAATCAAAGAAACAATAGAGTCCTTTTGAGACTTGGCATTTTCAAATGATTCAGCATGACCAGATTCAACGTAAACCTTACCATTCTTGATAATGGAGTATTCAGCTAATAAGGAACGAGCTTCCTTGGTGATGTTTAAGACTAAGTCATAAGCGTTAGCAGCAGCAACATTTTCATATTCCTTCTTGTAGACTGGGTAAGAAGCCTTAACAATAGTGACAGCAGTTTCAGTGGAACGCTTTGGTAAACGTTGCCACATTTCTTCAGAAATGTATGGCATGAATGGATGAATTAATTTCAAAGCATTGTCTAATAAAATGTATAAAGTATCCTTAGCAGATTTTTGTTCAACTTCAGAACCTTCTTGCATTAAGTACTTTGAATTTTCAATGAAGACATCACAAACTAAGTACCAGAATTCATAGATAGCACTGGTAGAGTTTAAGAAATCACGCTTTTCTAAGGCTTCGTTAACAGTCTTGTTAGTTTCATTTAAGTTGTGTAAGATCCATTTTTCAACTAAAGATTCGTTACCAGAAAGACCTTCATTAGCAGGTGGTTGGTAATCATCACCTAATCTTAATAAAGCAAATTTAGTGGCTTGGTAAATCTTGTTACAGAACTTTCTGTAACCTTCCACACGTAAAATATCTAAGTTAATATCACGACCACCGGTAGTGTAAGCACACAAGGCAAATCTCATGGCATCAGTACCACATTGTGGAATACCATTTGGATATGATTCCTTTTGACCTAGTTTAGCCTTTTCGACTTCTCTTGGATCTAAGTTACCTAATAATAATTTGGCATGTAAGTCTTCTAATTTGATACCACCAATAACATCTAATGGATCAACAACATTACCTAAAGATTTGGACATCTTACGACCTTGAGCATCACGGACTAAAGAGTGACAGAAGACTTCCTTGAATGGAACTGAACCAGTTAATTTCAAACCTAATAAGATCATTCTAGAGACCCAGAAGAAAAGAATATCCCAACCAGTTTCTAACATAGAGAATGGGTAAAAGTTTTCTAAATCTTGGGTCTTTTCTGGCCAGCCTAAAGTGGAGAATGGCCATAAACCAGAGGAGAACCAGGTATCTAAGACGTCTTCATCTTGTTCTAGAGTGAACTTGGCACCTGGGAATTTAGCTCTGGCTTTAGCTTCAGCTTCTTCTAAAGTCTTGGCAGCGACCCAGTTGTCGTTAGAAGCTCTGTCACATTCTTGACCTTCAACTTCAACAAAGTAGACTGGACAACGGTGACCCCACCATAATTGTCTGGAAATACACCAATCTTGAATGTTGTTTAACCAATGGAAATATTCAGCTTCAGAAGATTTTGGAGTAATGGTAATTTCACCATCTTTGACAGCTTTAATAGCTTCCTTGGCCATATCACCTTGAGCAACCCACCATTGTGGTTTTAATAATGGTTCAATAACATCACCAGATCTGGAACAGGTTGGAATGGTCATTTCATTGTCTTCTTGACCAATGTATAAGCCCTTTTCTTTCAATTGTTCAATAACCTTGACTCTGGCATCGAATCTCTTCATACCATCCCATTCTGGACCACAGTTTTCATTTAATAAACCGTCATCAGTTAAGATGTTGATGAATTCTAAGTTGTGACGTTTACCGGTGTTGTAATCGTTTTGGTCATGAGCTGGAGTGATCTTAACAGCACCAGTACCGAATTCCATATCAACAGCTTCTTTGTCTAAGACAATTGGAATTTGTCTTGGTAAGAATGGATGTTGAACAAATTTACCATGTAAATGGGTGTAACGAGAATCATCTGGATGAATGGCAACACCAGAATCACCGAAGATAGTTTCTGGTCTAGTGGTGGCGACAATCAATTTTTCATCGGAGCCAATAACTGGATAAGCAAAAGAGGTTAAGACACCAAATTCAACTTTTTCATCATAGTTTGGAACATTGATTAAAGTTCTACCCTTGATATCCTTGTTTTCGACTTCCAAGTTGGAGATGGCAGTGTTTAATTTAACAGACCAGTTAACTAATCTGTTAGCACGGTAAATGGTACCATCATCATGTAATCTGACGAAAGCTTCTTCGACGGAGTTTGATAGTTTTGGATCTAAAGTGAAAGCTTCACGAGACCAATCGTAAGAAGCACCTAACTTCTTAATTTGGTTCTTAATCTTGTTATGGTATTCATCCTTCCATTCCCAAACTTTACCGACAAATTCTTCTCTGGAGAAATCGTGTCTAGTCTTCTTTTCCTTGGCCCAGATTTGCTTTTCAACAACAGATTGAGTGGCAATACCAGCATGATCGAAACCTGGTAAGAATAAAACAGTCTTACCCTTCATTCTGTTATATCTAATCAAAGAATCTTGAATAGCAATGGTCAAAGCATGTCCGATATGTAAAGCACCAGTGACATTTGGTGGTGGGGCTGGGATACAGAATAAACCTTCTGGTTTAACTTTACCGTCAGCGGTGAATTCTGGGTCAAAAGCACCAGATTTAACCCACCATTCGTACCAAGATGATTCGACATTGCTTGGGTTGTAAGCCTTTAAAGCCGGATCATCCAAGGAGACCAAGACCTTCTTTTCACCTGGAACGGTAGTGTCGACGAAATCTGGGATTGGTTCAGCTTCCTTCTTGACCTTCTTGACCTTCTTTGGAGCATTACTGCTCTTGGCAGCAGCCTCAGCCTTTTTAGCTTGTTTGGCAGCGAACTTCAATAATTTTTCAGCCTTCTTCTTCTCCTTTTCAATTTCCTTTGGAGTCTTTTCAGTACCATCTTCCTTTAATGGGTTGATGATAATTTCACCAGTCTTTGGATCCACTGGAGGTAGCTTATCTAAATCACTCATTCTCGATAAAGTTTTTGTGTTTGGTTCTGTGGGATCAGTGGAAATATGACCAAATTACAAATATACAAACCGAGCAAGATATATTGTAAATACACTCACGGACTTCCAAGAGGTAAGACATCATCGACCATTTCCTGGCAATTACTCACTCGTGTGCTTGCGATTGATGTCTCCAGAATTGAAACTTTACGCATTCGCACTTTGAGAAAATGTCGAGCGCACAAGAAAAAAAAAATTTTTTTCTTTCTTTCTGTAAGAATAAAACGCTGAGATCAAATTGAAAGCAGTTTTAGTGTGAGATCAACGATAAAGTACAGGATAACTGGGTCGTTACAGCTCTTGTGAAGTGTTAAATGGGGTAGAACCTTTTAGAATGATTGAATTGTAGTATGGAAACTTCTTCAATTCGATTCCTTACCTTGGAAACAGCAAATAACGGCACTTGATCTTGAAATGGTCTACTGACACATTCCCTTTGGGGATACATTTTCCTGTTTAGAGTAGCTGCTTCCCGTTTAGGTAAGACTGAGTTTGGGAAATTTTGAAAATTTTTCCAAAATTAAAGAATCTTTAAATTGAAATTTCAAAGCTCATCTCATCGCAAGATTGTACTATTGAATAAGAGAAGGTTAGCAAGAGTCATACACACTACCAGGAAAGACAATCACTACCAAAGGAGTATCGATACAATGTCACGTATTATTGTGAAGGGTCTGCCAGTTTTCCTTACAGATGACAAGTTGAAGGAACATTTCAACCAGAGATTGATTAAGAAATACAATACATCTCAACCTGATTTTATTACAGATGTGAAGATTCTTAAAGATAGAAATGGGACCAGTAGAAGGTTTGCCTTCATTGGGTATAAGAATGAGGAGGATGCAATTGATGCTATCAATTATTTCAACGGATCGTTTATCAACACTGCTAAGTTAGAGGTCTCCATGGCCAAGAGTTTTGCTGATCCAGGTGTACCACAATCTATGAGGGAAAAGAAAAGAGAAGCCTACAAGAGAATGAGAGAAAGAGAGGATAAGTTGTTAGAAGAAGAAGAAAACAAAAATAAGAATCATAACAAGAAAACAAAGACCGAAAAGACCTCTATTGATGCTGAAATTGCGAAGAATAAACAACTACAAGAATTTATTGAAACCATGAAACCAAGCTCTAAAATGACTTCATGGGAAAACACTGGTGTTGTGAATCAAGAAACTAACGTAGAATCCACTGAAAATGATGAAGAAGACGTTGGTGCCAATGCATTATTAGCTCAAGCCTTAGCTATGAAAGGGGACGATGAAGAACAACCTGATACTGCAAAGATTCCAGATCAAGCTAGTGATGATGAATATGAAGATTTCAGCAATAAAAAAGAAGAAGACGCAGAAGAAGATGAAGATGAACCAATGATGACTCTTGATCAAATATCTGCCATTGATTCTACCACCAAAGAAGAAGATAATCTAGCTCAAGATGAGAAGGTCTCTGATTTAGATTGGTTCAAACAACGTCGTGTTAGAATAAGAGAAGGTGAAAATGAACCTGCCAAAAAGAGATCCGAAGAAGTTAAACCAGAAAATGAAGAAAGCACAGAACGTCAAGAAGAAGAGCAAGCTAGGGATATTGAGCCAGAAGAGCCACCAAGATCTAGTGAAGAAGTTGCCCTAGAAAAAATCAAAGCCACCGGTAGATTATTCTTGCGTAATATTTTATACACATCCAATGAAAAGGATTTCCAAAAATTGTTTAGTCCCTTTGGTGAATTGGAAGAAGTCCATGTTGCCTTAGATACAAGAACTGGTAAGTCAAAAGGTTTTGCATACATCATGTTTAAGAATCCAGAAGATGCTGTCCAAGCATATATCGAATTAGATAAACAAATTTTCCAAGGGAGACTATTGCATATATTACCTGCTGATATCAAGAAATCACATAGACTTGATGAATTTGATTTAAAAAATATGCCATTAAAGAAACAACGTGAATTGAAAAGAAAGGCTACTGCATCCAAGCAAACATTCTCATGGAATTCCCTATATATGAACCAAGATGCTGTGCTAAGTAGTGTGGCCAATAAGTTAGGTCTACAAAAGTCTGACTTAATTGATCCAGAAAATTCAAACTCCGCAGTGAAACAGGCATTAGCTGAAGCTCATGTCATTGGTGATGTCAGAAAATATTTTGAAGATAAAGGTGTTGATTTAACCAAATTCGAACAATTAAAGGATCCAAAACAAAGAGACGACAGTGTACTATTAGTTAAAAATTTCCCATATGGTACTACAGTGGAAGAATTAAGTGATTTATTCCTACCTTTTGGTAAACTAGAAAGATTTTTAATGCCACCTGCTGGTACCATTGCCATTGTTCAATATAGAGATTTAACCGCTGCTAGATCTGCTTTCACAAAACTAGCCTACAAAAGATTCAAAGATGGTATTATATATTTAGAAAAGGGTCCAAAGGATTGCTTTACTAGATCTGCTAAGAATGATGAATCTGTTGAAAAGGAAGAACCTGCTCCAATAGAATCTAAAGTATCCGTTAATGATATTATGGATAGTAAACAATCTTCTGAATCTGGTGATAAAACTTCATCAGATACTCATGGTGATGATGACGAAGTTGCTGATGGTCCAACAGTTTCCATCTTCATCAAGAATTTAAATTTCTCTACTACTTCTGCCGAATTAAATGATAGATTCAAGAAATTCAGTGGATTTGTTGTTGCACAAGTGAAGACTAAGCCAGATCCCAAACATCAAGGTAAGACACTATCAATGGGTTTCGGTTTTGCTGAATTTAGAACTAAAGAACAAGCCAACGCAGTTATCTCTGCGATGGACGGTGAAGTCATTGATGGCCACAAGATTCAATTGAAATTATCCCACAGACAAAGTGGTAACAATAATAATGATAAAGACAAAGCCAATAATAAGAACAGTAAGAGTGGTAAGATTATTGTTAAGAATTTACCCTTCGAAGCTACCAGAAAGGATGTTTTCGAATTATTCAACTCTTTTGGTCAATTAAAATCTGTACGTGTTCCAAAGAAATTCGACAAATCTGCCAGAGGTTTTGCGTTTGTTGAATTCTTGTTGCCAAAGGAAGCTGAAAATGCCATGGATCAATTACAAGGTGTCCATTTATTAGGTCGTAGATTAGTCATGCAATATGCTGAGTCAGAAGCTGTTGACGCTGAAGAAGAAATAGCTAGAATGACCAAGAAGGTTAGAAAACAAGTTGCCACTAGAGAAATGTCCACCTTAAGAGGTAGCGGTGGTAGACGTAAGTTAAACATGGACGATGAAAACGAAGAAGAAGGATTCTAATTCTAAAACTATTTACTCACCTATCAGGTTTTTTTCCATATAATTTATTCAAGATATCATACATTTTTTTTTCTCTCATTATAATTGTATATACAGCATTCACAGTTCTAATACAAATTTCGATGCATTCAATACTTTCTTGCCTTCACTTTAACTGATAAGTTATCTGTCATCGACGGATCATTAATGTGACAGAAACTCCAGGATAGATTTAAAACCGGGTAAAATGAAAAAAAAATTTTAAAGTGAAAAATTATTTGAAATCGCGATGAGCTTATAAAGAATTGAAGTGGAAATTGATAATACAATTCTATTCGAGATACAGATACAATTCGTCGATCCATAAACTGGTGAAGTATACAACAAAGCATGTCCAATTTAGTCGGTATTGAATACAATCGTGTTACCAACACCACCTCCACTGATTTCCCAGGTTTCTCCTCCTCCGGTGAAAACAGTTGGGATATTGAAAAGTTCAAAGAAACCTTTGACATCCAAATCTCCAGTTTGACTGAAAGAGAAGCCAATTTCGATTTAGTTCATGTTGATACCTCTATTGCTAATGCTTTCCGTCGTATTATGATCTCTGAAGTCCCAGCCGTTGCCGCTGAATATGTTTACTTTTTAAACAACACTTCTGTGATTCAAGATGAAGTTTTAGCTCATAGAATCGGTTTAATTCCATTCAAGGTCGATCCAGATATGTTAACATGGATTGATCAATCTTTACCAGAAGAAGAAAAGTTCAATGATGAAAACACCATTGTCTTGACTTTAAACGTTAAATGTACTAGAAATCCAAATGCTCCAAAGGATTGTACTGATCCAAAAATCTTATATAATAACGCCCATGTCTACGCTCGTGACTTGAAATTTGAACCACAAGGTAAACAATTGGAAACCTTCGCTAACTGTCCAGTTGTTCCATGTGATCCAGATATTTTATTAGCTAAGCTAAGGCCAGGTCAAGAAATTTCCCTAAGAGCTCATTGTATTTTAGGTGTTGGTGGTGATCATGCCAAATTCTCCCCAGTGGCCACTGCTTCTTATAGATTATTGCCACATATTAACATTACTCAACCAATCAAGGGCGAATTGGCTGAAAAGTTCCAAAAATGTTTCCCACAAGGTGTCATTGGTATCAACGATGATAACGAAGCCTTTGTTAAAGATGCTAGAAAAGACACTGTTTCTAGAGAAGTATTGAGACACGAAGAGTTTGAAGGTAAAGTTAAATTAGGTAGAGTCAGAGATCATTTCATTTTCAACGTTGAAAGTACTGGTGCTATGACCCCAGAAGAAATCTTCTTTAAATCTGTCAGAATCTTGAAGAACAAAGCTGAATACTTAAAGAATTGTCCAATTGGTCAATAAGGGGAATGAACAATCTGACTATTCACAGGTAAACTAAACACATACACAAAAAAAAATTATTAATAATAATAATAAAACCACAAAAGCATATACATAATCTGTGTATAGATATATAATGTACTTTAGAATTTCAATATAAATCTTAGATATAAAAGAGAGAGAGAGAGAGAGAGATGCATCTATTGGTATTGAGTAATGTCATAAGGAATTTCGTTATATAATATATGTAAGTTTGCAGTTTCAAGATAAGAATTCATCCAATGCGTCTATGTAATTTACCTGAGTGGCTATTAAAAGTCCATCGTAGCCATCACTCTTACCATATCTAATTTCTTTAGGCTCATGATATCCCAATTTGGTGAAATTGATAGTAGTTAATGTTAATAAAGTGAATTGACACAGCAGTACAAAGAAATCAAGGAACCATATTTGTAAATTAGCAAACAGATTGTTCGTAGGTAATCTTTCACCGATCAATTGTATTGTTAACCCACCTCTCAATTCACCTTGGTTGATGCCACCTCCATTCAAAAATGCGGAGGGAGTATTAGTCAGTCCACTGTCATTTAAGCCTTTACCATTGAACATGTCCACAAAATCAATTGGATTAAAGATACGGTATATGAGTATGGAGACATTTATTATGATAACGGCATGAAATAAGGAAGATCTTAATCTTTTCTTAAAATCCATAACATCGTGATCAAGATCATCTGAATTTGAACTTATGGATCCGTTAATTTCTTCATTAAATGCACCGGGTATTGATGTGTTCATATTTGATTCTGGAGATGGTTCGGTTATATTAGTGGTGACACTTTCTGAAGTGGCATTTGTAGGGGGATTGTTATTACTTCTCACTCTTTGGACGACCCTCATTAATTGATTATCAGCCGGGAATGGATTGGCAATGATGGTTTGTAATATCAGGCGAAACAGAATGATCCATGATGATGTGTTGAATTTGATATATTGATACACTATAAGTATGTATCCTAGTAATGCAATATCCTTTGTTAGATGTTTTTGAGCATTTTTCTTCCTCAGTTTGAAAAGCTTTCTAGGGTAGTAATCTGTGGATGCACTACCTAGTGAGGACATTGTTAATGGAGTGGTATTGGATCGGTTCTACTTTCCAATTTTGGTTCATTGACCACTATATTATGTGGAAATATATATATATATCTATATAGTTAATAATAATAAATTTGAAACCTGTGAATTTTGAAAATCTGAAAGTGATTATAGAGTCTTTGATAATTGCTGTGAAGATATCTTGATCTTAACAGAGAGAGAGAGAGAGAAAGCTGTTTGTGTTAGGATACAACTTCAATTTGTTGGTATTGGAATGTGATTCAAACCAAACATTACTTCAAACGTGAAGAATTAAGAAAACATTGGAAATTTAGCAGAATTCCACCTAATTTTCAATAAATTTGATTATGAAGATATGTATTTTCTTCTAACTATTAATCCCACCACAATTAATACATGTGAAGTTCAGTGATATGATCAAAACCATAATGGTTAACGTTAATATGATATCATGTTACAGTTCTTTGTGACACATGCAAAAATAAAAAAAACAATTGCCACTTGTCAGAATTGAACTAACGACCTTTGCATTACAAGTGCAACGCTCTACCACTAAGCTAAAGAGGCAATTTTTCAATTTTTTGAAAAAGTGACATTTAACAGGGACAAAGTTACAGCGTTGTGCATTGTCCGATTGTGGTACAGGAACAACACACAGGGAGATATGCCGTAGACTAAACAACTTAAAGTGCTGTTATTTTAATATAACAAATCATAAAGAATCTCCCCCCCCAAGTTTTAACAAATAGTTCAGGAAAAGATGATCTTGAAATTGGTTGACATTCCACAAAATATAAAAGAAATAATAAACAATTCTTCACTTTGCTCAAATATATTGTAAATATACACATATATAATATATCATAGTATAATAATGGTATTACGCGACACGATCATCACCGGTCAATTTGACAGCTGCCGAGTATTTCTGTAATTTCGTCAACAAGGAATCCCCATTTTTGATCAACAGTTGATATTGCGAGTTTTTATTATCGGGTCTATTAGTCTCTACGATCCCATTGACTCTATCAATGATACAGTTCAATTTTTTGTTTGGGATGAATTTGGATAGATCGTTATCTAAGAATTCCACGGAGACGTTGAATGAGTTGGCCATTGATTGCAAGGACAGGGTCTTGTACGAGTCTAGTAGTTGGGCATAACATTTTCTTCTCATTTCTCTGATGAAATAGTTAGCATGTTTGTTCAAATATTTGGATGGGATCAATACGTTGTTATACGTTTCCAATAGATAGGGGAAGAAACTTGAATAGTCCGAGGTGTATAGAGCGATGGTCAGGGATGTGATGGATTGCAACGCTGGGGTGTTGTTCATGATGGATAACAGTTCTGGCGAGTCGATGATTTTATTTTTCAATTCGGTTCTTTCCAAGGAGAAGAGACCCGCGACGGAAGCGTACATGGCGACATTTTCATACGAGGTCAATTCGACGGAGGTGAATGTTGCGAGGGAGTCTACTAGCAGCTCTGCGGCTTTGTTGAAATCTCTAATGGATAGGAGATAGATGCCCATGTATGTTTTGAACCTGTTTCTTCTTTCCCAGTCGCCTCCCTTTTCGATCAACGATTCTATATGTTGTAGTTGTTGTTTGATGAAGAGTTTGTCATCGTAGAAGAAGCCGAGTCTGACGACCATGAATAGGATATCTATTTTGGCACCCAACGAGATGGCCGTTTTGAAGGCGCTGTTCAATAGGGTTGTTTTAGCGTTTTCGAAGTCGCCAATTTGGGTGTAGTAGGCGCCGAGATTGTTGTAGGCGATGGACAGTTCCAAAGTGCCCTCGTCTTTCTCCTTCAAATCGTTGATGGTTGCGTTCAATTTGTCTATTTGTTCGTTGTTCGACCTGACCAAATTGTCATACTTGTCCTTGTTGAAGGGTAATAGTTTCAACGAGTTGGAGATATGAAGGTAGAAGGGTGCCATCTGGTCGCTTTCTATCAATTGGAGTATTTCCTCCGCGATAGATTGCTTATCCTTTTGCGAGGTCGATTGCAAAGAGAGCAAAAACGTTTTATCTGAAACGACGAAGTTAGGCACCATTAGAACCTGTGGTTCCTGCACGATATTACTTTCTTCATTGTCACTTTCTTCTCTGGTCATGTTGCGTTGTGTATTTGATTGTGAATAACTGTCCCACTGTATATAAATGCAGGGTGGTAAAGTTCATTGGAGTGGGTTTTTAACATTTTATTTAATAATTGTACATTGAAGTGGTGGGGTGGGGGCGGGTAACGGGCGGGGGCGCCTATTTCAAGAAAAGTATATATAATTTAAAGATTGCAAAAAGTGGAATCGGTAATGATTGATACTTACAAACAGATCAATATAGATAAAGAATACAAATCAACCACAAATGTCGGTAATACACCCTGACACAGCCAACTACCCGTTCCGATTCGAGCCCTTCTTACAGCAGGAGTACAGTTTCAACGGGGACCCGGACCGGCCGGTCTGCGAGCACTACGACCCGAAGGTGGGCCCCAGCTCGTGTCCTTTAAACACGCAGTGCCCGAAGAAACACATCCTGCCCAACTTCCAGAACAAGATCGTGTGCAAGCACTGGCTGCGGGGCCTGTGCAAGAAGGGCCAGCAGTGCGAGTACTTGCACGAGTACAACCTGCGGAAGATGCCCGAGTGTGTCTACTTCAGCAAGAACGGGTACTGCACGCAGGCGCCCGAGTGCCAGTACCTGCACGTGGACCCGCAGGCGCGGATCCCGCGGTGCCGCTACTACGACCTCGGGTTCTGTTCCGCGGGACCGGCGTGTCCGCGGAGACACGTCGAGCAGCCGGGCGACACCGTGTGCCAGCTGTACTTGAACGGCTTCTGCCCGCGCGGGCCCGCGTGTCCGGAGCAGCACGCCGTGTTCTACGACAGCGTCCTCAGCGACCCGGCCGTCCGCAAGCGCGTCTCGATCCGCCGCGACTACGAGATCCACACGCGCAAGCAGGACGAGGAGATCGAACGCCGGCTGAACGCCATGCTGCACTGAGCCCTGTCTGCCGAAGCCCTCACTGCAGCACCCGTCAAGCCCTAGCACAACACGGCAAAGCCCTAACTGCCACGCAACCAAGCCCTAAAGGGGCAGATTGCAACAGCGCACTGCAAATTACCAAACAAATTATTAAATTATTGCAAAATTATTGCAGACAACAAAACAGACTGTTGAAGGGAAACTTGCAACGGGTCCACATCGCTATATAAAGGGGCTGCATCCCATCTGTCCATCAATTCATTCTCTTCCCTGTCGCAGACATAGTTTCTTCTGCAAGTTACAACTATACCCACCCATATCGACAATCAAACTCCCAAATGCACAAGACTTATTCGCTAAGAAACGCTAGACTGCCCACCCAATCCCAACTGCAAAACCCCCCTCCACCACCGGCCTCCACAAAGAGCAACAACAAGTTCTTCGGCGGCGGCAAGGGCGGGCTAGCCTTCGCATTCAGGAAGAACTACGCCGGCGCCCTGGGCCCACAACTCGCAAGGAAACTGGCCCAACTGGTCAAAATCGAGAAAAACGTCTTGAGAGCCATGGAAATCGCTTCCATGGAAAGACGTCAAGCTGCCCAGCAGCTGTCCCTGTGGGGGCTCGAAAACGACGACGACGTCTCAGACATCACAGACAAACTGGGCGTCCTAATCTACGAAATGTCAGAGCTGGACGACCAATATATAGACCGCTACGACCAATATAGACTCACCTTGAAGTCGATCAGAGACATCGAAAACTCCATCCAGGGCTCCAGGGACAGAAAGGACAAGATCGACGACAAGATCGCCTATTTGAAGTACAAGGACCCGGGAAACGTCGCCAAGATCGAAATCCTCGAACAGGAACTCGTCCGTGCCGAAGCAGAATCCCTCGTCGCAGAAGCGCAATTGTCCAACATCACTAGATCTAAGATGAAAGCCGCATTCACCTACCAATTCGACTCCATGATCGAACATTCCGAAAAGATCGCTTTGATCGCCGGCTATGGGAAAGCTCTATTGGAACTATTAGACGATTCCCCTGTGACTCCAGGTGAAACTAGACCTGCATACGATGGCTACGAAGCCTCGAAGCAAATCATCATCGATGCAGAACACGCTCTGAACGACTGGACTCTAGACAACGCTCAAGTCAGACCAAATCTATCCTTCCAAACCGCAGAACAAGACTACGAAACCGACTCTTCAGATGAAGACTTGAACGTTCAAGAAAATCAATGGATAGACGATGAAGATGAAGAAGCTGCCATCGATGATGATGAACAACATCATGTCCCTGATCAAGATGAACGCATTGACGAGGGCGCTTATAACTACAAAGAAGACGATCTTCAAGATATCACTACTAATATCCAACAATCGTTATAATCCTATCTCTTTTACCCCATTTTATATCAAAGTTCTTTTTCTATCCTATTTTTATCCTATATTTCACTACCTTAATATCTTAATATGTATATGTGTTAATATTTAATTACTATATTCTCTATTTGTATTCTATTCTATTTTATTTTATTTTATTTTATTATTTTTTATTTCAAAACTATTTAACAAAATAAATAAACACATCATCCATTAATGTATCTGTGCGACAACTCAACAACTCAACAGCACAATTGCACAATTGCACAACTGCACAACTGCATGATGGACCTAGATTCAATCTCAGATGATCAATTATCCAAAAATTTGGCTAAATATTCTTTGCTCCTAACCAAATTGTCAACTTTATCACAAGTTAATAAACTATCAAATATTATCAAAGCAGACCAAACAGATCAAAATAAATCGTTGAAAAATTATATTAACGATACCCACACGGCACAAAATAAACAGATTAGAAAATTGGAATTGAACCGTACAGATCTAACCTCCTCCTTAACAGAATTCCACACCATCTTATCACTCATTGCCAAATCAAACCATTCCGCTCAATTGATTCATGATGATATTTATAATAACGACATGGAACATAAATTCTTGCATGAAACTTTATCCTTCTTGGAATCCACCAGATCGTTGAAAAATAGCATCACTCTTATCGAATCAGCAATCAATGAATCAAATTATACCATCGCCGCAAGGGGGATCCACGAATTAAATCAATTACCTTCACACATCCTAGAATCAAATTTCGCACAAGCAATCATCCCGACCCCAGAATTACCTTATTCAGTGAAAGAATTGATGGAAATGTGGACCACTCAACTACGAGACATTTTCACCCAAAATTTCAACCAGGCAATGGTCTCAAATGATATACCAAGATTAACCGAATTCTTTCAATTGTTTCCCTTAATCAATGAACCCACATTGGGGTTATCACTTTACTCCAAATATGTGACAGATATGATTTCACAAGAAAATCAAAAATTCACCATTGGGTCCATGAAATTAGATTCAAGATTCGATTTGATTCTTTTACAATTATTCAAAATCGCATCCACAATCATTAATGAACATTCAAAGATTATCGCAAAGGCATATGGCCAGCATTATAGAACGTTTGTCATGGAAAAGATCGAAATTGAAGTAGAATTACAATGTAGTCTGGTTTGGAATTATTTTAAAGAAGAAAAATTATCAACTAATTTGACCCAGGGAGGGAAAATTGATTCCATGCAAAATAATAATAATAATAATAACAACACCTCGTTAAATAATTTGAAACTGTTAATCATTGAATTCTCTTCTTTCTTACAAAATTGGTCAATGTATTGTAGATTCTTTTCCGTGAGATGGGCTGAATTTACCTCCTCCAGTGACGAATCCTCCACAAATGATGATAATAAAATCAAACTTTCAAAGGGCAACGAACAATCAAAAAATGAGGGCAACACTTTATCAATGGCACCACCAATTATCAATGGTAGTTTCATAAGAAAATTACAAGAAGAGAAATGTATCACATTGTTTCAAGGATTGAATTATAATTATTTATCTTCATCATTCCAAAACAGTATTAAATTAGAAGAATTACCTTCACTAAACGAACTAATATCGCCAGATCCAATAAGACATAACGACCCATCATCATGGCCAATAAGTTCCGTACTAGAAGATTTAACTCTACTATTAAGACAAACTTTGGTCAACAGTGTCAATACAGGTCAAAATGTAATATTGGAAGAATTATTATTACAAATGCCAAGATTCATTCAAAATGAGTTCTTGATCAAATTCTTACAAAATAAATTTAAAATCTTACAAACAAAATTAAACACAGGCTCTTTGGTCCCATTGAAAAGATATATACCAAATGAAGTATTACAAGATATCAACCAAGATAATGTTTCGTCACCAAGAAACTCCATATCAAAATTATCTAATTTACAAAATAATAACAATAATAACAATACTGCTACTAATAACAAATTTAATATTAGAGGCGCTTTCGCTAATATTCAATCCAATCTACAATCTGTGGTGGCAGCTGATGAAGATAACATGGATTCGATCCTTGCACTTCATCATTACCTCATTTATGTGAATACATTATACTTGGTTGTCATGGTTTTGCATAAATTATTAATCAATGAAATTATTGACGATAATCCAAAATTATTAATGGATAATTTCCCCTTCAACAATGAATCACAAACCATTAAAGATTTATTAATAAATTGTGAAACCAAGATAATTACTCAAGTTAAAAAATTACAAGCTTGGTCAATAAAATATTTATTTCAAACCATTTGCTTACCAAGATTGAAAACTTTATTAGATGATTTACTAAACAATAGAGCCGAGAATAATTATATTTGTGGTATTGATGATTTTGAAAACATGAGTCTCATAAATACTTTTGTTCATAAATGGAATCAATTCATGGTACCATTCCAAAATATCCTCTATCAAGATGCTTATTCTGAATTATTGGGGGTTATTGTCACCTTCATTAAACAAGTCATTGAAAAGAACATTTGGACATGGAAGGTCAATGAACTGGGTGCTGTTAAATTAGATCGTGAACTAAGTCTTTTCATTAGTACAGTTTGCGGTACTCATTATAATATTAGAGACAAATTCACAAGATTAACCCAAATTGTATTAATTCTTGGGTTTGATGATGACGATTTTGATGTCAGCACTGGTGACGTTAAAGAAGAGCTAACTACCTCCATTGATTGGGTATTGAATCCGCAAGAACGTATCCGCTCAAGAAATTTGAAGGTTGACAAAAGACGTTAATGCTAATCGCTGATATGTAAACGTAAAATATCAATATATATACATTTATAGACTATTCCGTAACACTAAATGCAATTCACAAATCAAATATATATATATTTATAGCAGGTTTACCAATGTGTCACAACAACTGGAATTTGGTATTATTGTCACCGGGAACGACACTGTTAAAAAATTGTAAATAAAGTAAAATTAAGAAATAAACAGAAAAACAAAACAATAACTCATCACTAAAATTTATATAGTTATTTATATAGATTGACATAGAAAAGGTACCAAACTCTGACGTTGTATCAGAACTAGATAGATACAAAGACCCATTTACTTCAGCGACGTGTTTGAGTGCATCTAAAACTATTTTTTTTAATTAGGATTTGCATCAAAACTACTCCTATTGAAATAAATACACGAAAGTTTCCAGATTATCTGAATTTAACGTTAGATAGTTGAAAACAACAACAACTAAAAGAAAAGAGTATATATCCCTTCACAAGGATCATACCTTTGAATTAACTCACAACAACGAAGTCTGTTTTCCAATTTTTTGTGGGAAGTATACTTATTGTAACATTATTAAAATTTTATTTTTTTGTTAAATTGATAGTTATACATTAACCTTTTAACGATGGAAACTTCAGAACCATCGACAGTAGGTATTGAATCTACTGTGAATATCATAAACTCCTCGCAAGAGCATATACTAGAGTCTGATAAACACAAGGATAATATGCATATTGACATTTCTAATGAAGATAAACATGAATTTCCCAAATTTGAACCTCTTTCTCATACGTCAAATTTTGAACAAGATGATAAACAAACGGTATCAACTACTTTATCTGAACAACTAAAACCCGTTACAGACGTTCATAACATCGACATGCTTGATGATATCCCTCCATTAGAACATTTTGAAGAGGAAGTAGAAGATATCGGAGTTCTAGTAACTGACATTGATTTAAATAATACTCACAACAATACTCATAAGATTAATTCCATACCGTCTAGTACAAACGAACTATCAGAAAATCAGGCTACTGATAATGATGAGCATACTGCTATTATTACTGAAACCAAAGATTCTGAATCCGAGTTAGTTGCAAAACCAGAAATGACGGATATAGTGAAGAATTCGGAACCAATTGAAAATAACCAAGAAGAACAGTTTGAGAAAACTATTGAAGATAAAAATGGAGACCTTTCAGTAGATGATAACAATGAAGTCAATACCAATCCAATTGAAGCTCTTCCAAACTCCCCTCTTATAAAAATCAATACAGAATCTGTACAGGATGTTGATAACAGCACTAAAGAAAATTTTGTCGAAACACAAGAAGAATCAAAACAAATAAAAGAAACACAGGATGAACATGACACAATACAAGACAAAGAAGAAGCTAAACAAACAACTGAAAATAATGATCATGGAATGAATCAAGAAGATGTTGAAGCTATGAAACTAGAATTGTCAACAAATCTAGGTGATGATGATTTTTCAAAACTATATGAATTTGATCCTAAAGATGACGAGGATATTCTTACCGCCCATGACATTTTGCAAGGCTCCATCACTACGAATAACGAAGACACTAAAGCTGTTCCTACAATCAATAGTGAATCTAGTTCTTCTGAAGTGTCTAATTCTATTTCCAAAAGTGAAATAGACGAAAATAAGATCGGATTGAGTACATTTGAACATGGATTAACAGAAGCATTAAGCATGTCTGATGCTATTAAAGAAGCAGCTAACATGGCCACCCATCCTCTATCAAGTGTAAACCCATTGAGCAAGGAAGCAACCCCATCGTCACCAATTAAACCTGATCCAATCAATACTAATGACTCTACATCTCTCCCTCCATTAGAAACAAGTGAGGACGATGCCCGAATACAGGGTGTTTCCAAGGAGGACACTGTATCTCCAAGTACAATGAATAGTAAACCAACTGAAAATAGACTCAATAATACTGACAATTTCCCCAGTAAATTGGCATTACCATCCACACTTGCAAATATGAACAATAAAAATAATGGTGATATTGATGATAGAAATACACCTGCATCCATTATCTTAGAGAAAAATACTTTATTATACCCCAAAAGACAAAACTCGCTTATACCCGGTGCTTTCCATCCATCAAATTTAACTACTAATAACTTAACTGTCCAGAGTGATTCAAATCCAGCTAATAAGATACTGTATAAAGGCATATCTGAGGGGGGACAACTAGACTCTACTTTAGCTAGCACAGATAAGGTAAACAATAAACTGTCTCCACCTATAGATAACCCAGACAATAATGTAATTAGACTGAAAAGTGAATTGCCAGTTGAAGTTCCACAAGAACAACCAACGATTTTTGCATATGCTAGACTAGATTTCCAAAGCTTTACTTTCTATGTTCAAACATTGCATGCTGTAATTGGTAGACGTTCCGAAAATGACACTACACATAAAGTTGATGTTAATTTAGGCCCATCAAAATCAATCTCAAGAAGACATGCTCAAATATTTTATAACTTTGGTACAGGTAGATTTGAGTTATCAATTATTGGCAAAAACGGTGCATTTGTCGATGATGTATTTGTGGAAAGAGGAAATACAGTTCCACTAAATAATAAGACTAAAATTCAAATAGGGCAAATACCGTTCCAATTTGTTTTACCTGAAAAGGATAATCCAACTTCACAAACTAATAATATTGAAGAAGCTAAGGGTAAGAATGCTCTCAAAGAAGAAAAGAGTGCTGTTCCTAAGAGCAAATTAAAAGCTAAATCCAAGGCTTCAGCAAAAGCAAAAGAACCAAAGGAAGCTAAAGAACCAAAGAAGAAAGCTGTCAAACCAGCCAAAACCACAAAGAAGGAACCTAAAGAGAAAGAAAAGAAAATTCCTAAACCGCCAAAGAAAGTTTATACATTGGAAGAAATTCCTATTGAATATAGAACTAAACCTGCATTTTCATATTCTGCAATGTTAACTACGTGTATACGAAAGTATTCTGGTGAACAAGGTATGTCATTATCTGAAATATATGGTGGTATCAGAGAGTTATATCCGTACTACAAATATTGTCCTGATGGGTGGCAAAGTTCTGTGAGGCATAATTTATCATTAAACAAATCATTTAGAAAAGTTTGTAAGAAAGGTAAAGGTTGGCTTTGGGGCCTTGATGAAGCATACATTGCTGAGAGAGAGAAGATAAAACAAAAGCAAGCTGAGGCAGCAAAGGCCAAAGCTCATGCAGCCCAATTGAAATTACAACAACAAGGTACCGCTAAGGGTAAAAAGGTTGCTGATCATGGCAAGAAGCAATTGAAAATGAATAATGGTGAAAAGAAACAAAATATATCACAAACATTATCTGCCAATAGAAGCGGCAAGAATGGTACATTAACAATAAATAAAACTTCGACTGCTACATCTGCTGCTACAAAGGCAAGTGATACACAAAGAACAATGAAATATTTACAAGAACAGTTAATCATTTTGACTAAGGATAGAAAGGGTTTACCAAAACAAACGATTGCCACAATATTAACCCAAGCGTTAGCTATGACCATTAATCAGGTAACTCAAGCTGCTAAGAGCAAAGGTATTAAAGGTAACCCATTGACCGCATTAATGGATAAAAATCCTCAACATCTAAATTTAATTTTATCAGCTGCTGTCAATGCTGCTACTGTGAAGGTCACCAAGAGTAAAGTCAAACAATTAGTCTCTCCGACAGCTTTACAAAATACTACTCCTTCTGCTGCAAGCACCAAACCTACACCATCACCAAAGAAAGAGGTGAATGCTAAACCACCAAGTTCGCATACTGTCAGTAAAACTGCGACCCCACCAATACCGACGCCTCCAATTCCATCAGGTTCATTTGATCCAACATCATTATCAAGGTTTTTCCAGCCGAAAAATCAACAGGCTAGAGTAGCTTCTGCCACACCAGCAGCCACACCAATTGCCAATAATACTACAACCCCTACAACCACTTCAACCAACACTAATGCTAAACTTCATGAAACTCCAAAACCTGATTCAAATGTGCCAATGAAGAGAACACATGAAGATGGAGAAGCAGCTTCGGATAGTAGTAATAATAAGAAATTAAAGACAACTGAAAGTTCTACTGATTCTACTGATTCCAGTGATACAAGTGATAGTAGTGATTCTAGCGATTCTAGTGATAGCAGTGATACAAGTGGTGATTCCAGTGGCAGTGATGACTCTAGTGACAGTGACAGTGATAGTGATGATGACGACGACGGGTCTAGTACTAGTAGTGACGAGGAGGAGCCTTCTGCTGTTCCATCCAATCCTACTACTTCTACACAGACTGCACCATCTACTTCTGGGGAAACTTCTAACCCAGAAGTTCCTGCTCTTCAAACTACTATAAATATAGTCACTAATACTAGTGAACAAGACTCAAGTGAAAATATGGTTAACATTAAGACTACGACTGAAGATAAACCTATCGAGACTGTTAGCAGTTCTGCCGAGGTTTTACCCGCTATTGGGCTTGCCGGCACATCAACCGATCTTGACAACTCTAATATTACTTCTTCTACTACTATTCCTCCAGTGAGTACTGCTGTTCCCGCCGAAGAGCAACCTGAGGAAATAAATGCTGCTTCCACTGTTGTGGAATCAGTTGAAAATAATATTACCAGTGAAGAGAATCCGACTGAAAGTAATAGTACCAATGGCGAGAAACCGAATGAAACTACAATCACCTCCATTGATAACAAACCGATCGAAAATACTGCTACTGATGCTGATGTTGAAGACAAACCGGTTAACGCAGATGACATGGCTGTGGATAATCTTGGAGAATTAGAAAGTATGGATTTGGATAAGATGGAGGTAGATGATAACAATACTTTACCTGATACTCTAACTTTACCAGCCAGTTTAACTTTACCAGATAATATCTCATTACCAAATCATGAAGATTTAAATGATGTTGAGTTACCAGATTTAAAAGATTAATTGCTTATTATTGCAAGCAAGAATAAAAAACAAGAAACATATTTAAAAATAATACTTCATTGATTTGGACGTATAAATATATATATAGGAATACATATTCGAATAATATTTGTTTTTATAGAATGTGATTATCAGCTAACATTTAAGCGACAACATTATTGAAAGACCCTTCTTTTTCTTTTATATCCCAGAAGGTTTGACCCACATCATGATTACCATGGTAAATCCAACCTTGTTCAGTGACATGATATAGATTAATGGAACCACCTGAGAAAGCATCTCTATGAGCGGCAGCTAAGATTGATCTTTTCCCTAAATATAGAGCTTCTTCGACAGTTAGATCCCATTTATAGTTTGAATCAAGTACACCATATGCAAAAGTTTGACCTGACCCTACACAGAACAAATCACCTTTTAATCTTGTACCGTCTGAATCCACATAATACACTGTTGGACCTTCCTTTTTAGTATACCCACAAATCATAGTACCCATAGAAAGACCTGCACCTTTATATTGATAAACTAAATTTGATAAGATTTTGGAAGCAGCAGCTACTGAAATTCTTTCCTTTTCCTTTAATTCGTGTAATCTACATTGAGTCCCTAACCAAGTTTCCCAATATTGACAATCTGCTGCACCACCTGCCATGGTACCTAGAAGGAATGGATTAATTTCAATGACTTTTTTAACAGTTTGTGAAGCGACCCAATTACCTGCAGTGGCACGGGAATCTACTGCTACAATAATACCACCTTGAAATCTGAAAGCTAGAGTAGTGGTCCCATGAGCAATCTTAATTTTACAATCTGGATTAGCAGAGTCATCAGTATGAGCTCTTAGAAACTCTTGTGGTTGAGAGATAGGTGGTAATTCTAGAGAAGGTGTTAATTGCTGGAAACGTTGCGACCCTGTAATCAAATCGTTAGTTAGATTGTCATCATTGTCGTATTGTAATTCTCTTACGAGAGCATTTGTTGGTGCAAAGGAGTCTGCGATGGCTTGCATTGTTGTGTAATATTTGCTATTCCTTTCGAGTATAACTAACCAGTCACTGAATACCAATTACTGAATCAAGTCCCTTTCTAATGACTTCAACCCACTTTGAACTGCTTAATTGCCACTGAATTCAATATATATTTCATTAATTTTCCATAAACTTCAAGATATGGGTTTTGGGTATTTCTGGGACTGTTTTTGGAAGTCCAAACACCCAAACACCCCGAGATTCCATTTTGCCTCCAGAAAACTCAAAGTTTGAAAAATTGTCCCAAAACGGAAAGGACGCAGCTTTTGGTATTTTTTTTGTTTGAAAAATTCTGAAAAATAATTTTGGCACTTTGCTTTCATTATGCAATGGCTGGAACTGATCACAGTACCAGTGGGGATGGATGCTCAATGAGACATGGAATGATTAGATGAATGATATCGATTTGATCAGTTGATAAGTATGTGCTAGATATTACGTACAATTGTTTCCTTGAATAAAACTTTTTAAAACAAACCGTACAACAACCCAAACACAATTCAAGATGTCTGCTAAAGCTCAAAATGTTATGAGAGAATTGAAGATCGAAAAGTTGGTCTTAAACATTTCCGTCGGTGAATCTGGTGATAGATTAACCAGAGCCTCCAAGGTTTTAGAACAATTATCTGGTCAAACTCCAGTTCAATCTAAGGCTCGTTACACTGTCAGAACTTTCGGTATCAGAAGAAACGAAAAGATTGCTGTCCATGTCACCGTCAGAGGTCCAAAGGCTGAAGAAATCTTAGAAAGAGGTTTAAAGGTCAAGGAATATCAATTAAGATTAAGAAACTTCTCTATTACCGGTAACTTTGGTTTTGGTATTGACGAACATATTGATTTAGGTATCAAGTACGATCCATCCATTGGTATTTTCGGTATGGATTTCTACGTTGTTATGGGTAGACCAGGTGCTAGAGTCACCAGAAGAAAGAGATGTAGAGGTACCATCGGTAACTCTCATAAGACTTCCAAGGAAGACACCATCCAATGGTTCAAGCAAAAGTACGATGCTGATGTCTTAGACAAATAGATTTAATACTCATAATTAACATTATAGTATAATTTTTATCCACATTTATATTTATATATATATATATGCTTATATATAATAATAATAGTCTAATCTATCTTATCAATGATTTTTCCTTATTCATCAATTATTACATTCTTTTTCTGTCTAATAATCTATTTAATTGTTGTAAATGCATGGTTTGAGTATTGATACTCTCCTGGGTAATGTTTAATGTATTAGCTAAATAATCATTATTGATTGCCCATTGATTAGCAATAGTCTTATTTAAGTTCCCATTCAACGTGACAAGTTGATGATCTAAATATGAATGCATGGCTTGTAATGTCGGTATATCCGTAGTGCCAGCATTATACTTATCCAGTCGTATCCGTTTTGGTGAGGACTCATTCTCCTCAACTTGTGGACTCGTTCTTTTCTGCTTAGTTGGATTGAACTTGTTCAACAATGCAATCACTTCGGGATGTAACTCATCACAATCTTTCCTCAAATTGGATATTTCACTCTGTATAAGTTGTTCAAGGGGCCCTTCCATTATAGTTAATCAATACCGTGGTGCCCTTTTCTTTATTTATCTCTTGTGGACTTGATGAAGTAATTCATAGCTTTTCAATGGTTATTTACCATATTAAAATTTTATACATTAATATTATTATGTTATATATATATATACAGGGATGAATGAAATATTTTTTAAACAGAAGGTGTAGTGTCGTTGTTGCCATGGAATGGAGACCATATCCCTCTGACACTCTTATTCAAGGACTTGACATTATCGTTCTTTGTGTATCTACGTAATATATCACCACTGGAACTCATTAGAATGTCGAGCTTCTTGTTGATTTCCATGGGTTCCATGTTCTTAACACAAATGGGTTTATGACGGCCATTAGTGTACCATCCTGTGATCACAGGATGGCCCGATTTCTTCACAATCTCAAACTCGATTTGTTGATGTCTGGAAGCAATGCTATTCAATTTGTCGGTCGTTAAGAATTGTCTAATCCCTTGAGATGATCCACCCCAATTACAGTACTGTATTATTATCTTCTTACATGGGTGAATAAAACTGTCACCATACCCGTTTCTTGCTATACTGAATCTGTTGGCAATACCCTTGACCACCATCTTCTACTTGTTTATTCTCCTTTACTTTGCTTGGCTTCCGCTTCCACTTTGCTTGAAGGATTAAAACCATTTAAAGATGATATTTTATAAATAATCGAATACAAAAATATATCATTATATATTATTTATCAAGATTAAAGTGACAAAGTATTACCAAATACACTACATAAAAAACCCAATCAACATCTACAACTATTTAAATATGATGCTAAGACCAATCTCTCATATGCTATTATACTCTTTCGCCTTTGGTGGGACTGCCTTCTATTCCTACGTGGCAAGTCCAATGGCCTTCAAAGTGTTAACAAGGGATCAATTCTCAATCCTACAAAATAAAGTGTTCCCATGGTTTTTCACTATGCAATCCATTAGTCCAATGGCATTAGCATTAACCTTACCTGCCCCATTGGCTGCCCCAGCTTACTATGCTCTTGGTGGTGCTACAATGTCTGGGATCATTAACTTATACGGATTATTACCATGGAATAGATCCATCAAAGAAAAGAGACATATCTTACAAGATAGATTGGAGAAGGGACAAATCACCAAAGAACAATTCGAGAAGTTCGATGCTCCTTTGAAGAAAGAGTTCGGAAAAGCTCATGGGTTAAGTCTTTTGGTCAATATGGGATATACTGTCGCCATGCTCACATATGGTTGTTTCTTAACTACTGGGATGTTACGTTATATTCCAAAATAGTCTTTCTGTGATCCTCAAGTAACCTCATTATAGTTTTATATTCCCTAACTGCAATCTCTTGTATATAAAAATAACATTTGTTTTCCAAATTGCAAAGCTTTTACGTATTTACATGGATATATTTACATATATATATATGATATGATATGAATTATATTTATAGTTATTATGATTAAAATAGGTTACAATTACATGAACATTAACATTATCATTAGAATTATAAAGGATCGGCTATCGTTCCAAGTTCAATTTATTCTTCTTTTTCGACTTCTTGTTCAGCTTCCTGTTCAGCTTCTAGCTCAGCTTCTTGTTCAGCCTCATTAACAATGTCTTCAACATCTTCTTCAGTGATTTGCTCTGGGATCAATTCAGAAATTATTGGCTCTTCTTGTTCCTGTTTGGACAATTCATCAGCACCAGTATTAATGAAAGATGTAATATTTGATGGTGGAATAACAGCAATCATAATGACAATGTATTCATAAATGGTTTCTGGAATGGTTCTTTGATAGATACCTAACAAATCAGCAGGATTTGGATATACAGCTAAGGCTTTATAGAACTTGACAGCAGCACCCATTTCATTACCTGGAGACATGGACAATCTTTCCCCCAATTCGACATTAGTGGTGAAAATCGCCTCCATTTGAGATGGATCAGTGGAAATTGGATCATTTTGTAGTTCTTCACTTAAGAAATGTAAAACAGCAGAGACTCGAGCCTTCTTGGATGCAATAGCATCTAGTTCAGCTTGCTTCTTTTGTTTCTTCACTCTTTGTTTCAAATTCTTTCTGAATTCTGCATTATTTCTTCTTTGATAATCAAACCAAAAGGCGTAACCAGTGGCACCAAGCACAGCAGCAACACTGGATAAAGCAAGTACACGTTTAATAGAGGAGGTCATGTTATATGTCGTATTGTTTCTATATGTCGTATTTAGATATATATCTGTTAGTAGAAGGGGTGTTGTTTTGAATCATAATCCTTTTGCTTTCTTCAAGTTTTATCTCTATTTATAAAACAATTTTTTTTTCTTCATTTCTCACTATATGGAAGAAAAAAACAGCACTTTAATAGTGAGTAAATCACCAAAGAAGAGCCATGTCTATAGCAACAATTGCTTCAACATCGGCTCGAAATGGCTGTGGGTCAATGCCTCGATGGCAGACTCGTCCAAGGGCTTGTTTAATATGTCCTTGTATTTTTGTTCCAATTCCGTGTCCACGTCCCTTTGGAGATAATCGTAATCCTTGGTATCCAGATCAAGATCGACTAATTCACCTTCTTGTAAACCTAGTGAAGTGGTGCTCTCTGGCATAACCATCGAACTTACTTGTTTCCACCGTTGATCCATGAAATTTTGCGCATTAACATGGCCATTACTCTTTGTTGAAATCTTATTAGTCTTTGAATCGACTAATTGTTTGTACAATTTACGCGATTCTATCTTCTTTTCGATCACAGTATCAACTTGTTTCTTCAATACTTCTGGATCTCCCTCCATGTCAGAAACCATCTTATTCAAATCAATCCTATCACAATCGTTAGAACCGAATTTACTTCTTTGTAAAAATCTGATAATGTGTGAGGTCCATTTAATAAAGCCTTCAAAGATTCCCTCGGTATCATTCACATATACATCATGAACAAACTCAAAAAATGAGTCCTGATGTTTGGTCACTAACTGAATGATGTGATCAATAACGTTGAATTGAGTAGAGTTATCTAATTGACCATTAATAATATCATCCATTAATTTGATCAAATCATTCATAAATCTTTCAAAATTCTTTAATGCAACATCCATTCTGGCAATCTTAAACACTTTCACCATTGGTTCATAGATCATTGTCACAATTGCCTTCAGTAGCCTAGACAGTTCTGGATCTTGCCACAACCTCCTCATCAATCTCTTGTCATTTTCTTTGACATATAATTGGAATAAATCCTTGATATGTTGGAAATAAAGTCCCTTATCTTCTTTTAATTTCCAAGCATTGTACGATTCAAATATTTCAGTGACAGCATCGTTACTGATTGTACCAATCTCTGAAAATTTCATCAATACAATTAAGCAGGTGGGCATATCCATGGTTTGTGATTCTTTATGGATTGCTTCCATATTGAAATCTATACCATCTTTTTTATCGCCTTGATCTTCGTCAACAAATTTCTTCAAACATTTGATCACTTGCGATGCAGATTTGGACTCTTTCACAATTACGGCTTCTAATTTCTTAATAACACGAGTTTGACTCTTTAAATCTTCAGTTAAAATAGTAGAAAACATTGTTTGTAAAAGTGAATAATTACCAAATGGTTGGGCCAAAAATAAATCGATCATACCTTTCATCATTGCCATTGGGTTAGTAAATCTCATAATTTGACCCATCATTGTATATGGCATTAAACGATGCAATTTTCTTACTTGCGTGTAGAACCCATAACTGTTATCATTACCTAAGAACAATTGGTAAATCATTGAAGCCAAATAGATCTTGAACCATTCAATGAAAGTTTGTAAAAGTGGAGATAATTCTTGGATACTGGTCTTAACTTTTAATTCATTGACCAAAATCAATATATATTCTTCATCCTTTAATAATGATGTCTTAAAATCCTTCATGGAATTTTGTAAGGCCAATGATTTTTGCAAGGCCAATTTTTGAAATGTTAGTTGGTTTGTTAAATTATTGATGTCTACCAACTCACGATGTCTAATATCTTCTTCCACATCACTGCAAAATTTGGTACCATCAATAAGGTTCTGTTTTGTCAAAAAGTTGGTGAATATTATATTTGCAGCAGTATCTGAATCGTTGCTCAATCTTCTCAAGTATTGTCTCAATGAAGTTCTCATCTTTTCGTGAACCAAAGTGTTGGTTTTTGTATCAGTTGCATCTTCAAATTCTTCAAATGCACTCTCCATATCATCAGCTTCATCATCTTCTAAATCAATATCTTTGTTGTCATCAACACCTTCGTTTTCCATTATTTCTTTAACAATATCATGAGCACTATCCAAGATAGTATTGGCATTGGAATCGTAGTTGTTAAGTGAATTTCCATTCGAGTCCAAAGTTTCACATTCAGCTTCATATGATGAAATGATTTTTTCCTTTGGTGTTAACGGTACTCTACCATTAGGCAACAATTCATTTCCTGTGGTTAACGACAAACTCTGCTTAGTTTGGTGAGGTAATTTGGGTAATTTCTTTCCAGGTGACTCAATTTTCAAATTATGCGCCAAAATCTTGAAATCATTGTATGTCTTAGCAGTATAAATGGTTTCATTTGGATTCTCTTTGTTACGAACTTTTAAAATAAACCAATGCTTATTTTTGTTGGAAACACTAATCGAATGTCCAGTTGACGAAGGAGTGCTATTCATGGACAATTTGGAAAATAATGAGGCTGGTGACGAGGTAATGGTTTTAGTCATCCATTTTGATGTCGATGTAATGGATTTAATGGTTCCACTTGTTAGCACTTGTGTTGATTTAGAGAACGATGAACCGTGGAAGCTATTCTTTACACTTTCTGTACTCTTCCATTTTTTATTATTTGCTATCGCTGATTCTTTCACACATGCAATAATATTAATATCCCATTGATTAATATACATTGGCTCTTGTGTCACTAATTGTTGTAAAGTCTCAGTGGTGGGCATGGCAAATTCTTCGATCTTGGATCTCTTACGAACTTTATCTTTACTTAATTGAAATTTATCCTTCTCATAGTATTCAACTTCTTGGGATGATCCAATACCGGAGTTAAATAAAAGTAATATGATCTTTGTCAATTTGAGTGCCACTTTCTTTCTCTTGGTGGCTTTCTCCCGATCATAACTGTCACTGAAACCGAGGCTCATAAAATGTTCAAAGAATACTTGGACTTTAGTTTGCCAAAAGGATTGATCCACAGCAATGTTTTTTGATAAAAGTGGGAAAGTCATGATGAATTCTCTTAAAAGGTACGAACACATAGGGAAGTCTGTGTTGGAAATAGATACTTGTTTCAGTTTTTCCTCATCCTCAGCCAGTTTACCATTTTTGTGGTTGACCTTAGTGGCAATTGCTTTCGGATCAGTAGCACAGAAGGGAAACCCAAATCTTCTTAATGCATCTTTATTATTCAAATCTTCCAATTCTTTGGCCAATTGAAATTTTAAAAGCTCTCTTTTCAGATAATGCTCCTGTGTGGCATCCAAAACACTCATAACGTAGTCGATAAACGTCGAAACCCTTACTATGTGACTCGTTTAAAGTTGAATTATTCCCTTCCTATTTGTAATTTTTGTGTAAGTGATAAATATTTGAATATTTTGAATATTTCACTTCTACAAAGAAGAAAAAAAATTAGAGATAGATTTAATTGAATGACACGTTAACGAAGTCTACAAGATTAAAAATAGAAATTCCAAGCCGACTTGGGATAAAAGTAGCTACCTGATTTAATAATACTTCTCACAGCATCTTATAGAATACTGGTGTACTATTTTTGCAACTGTTTTGAACTCAATATATTTATTAACGCAACTTTTGAATTAATTGATTTAAGGTACTACCATAAACAAAAAGGGCAGGTATAATCGTAGCATTCATTTGAGATCTTTCCATAGATATCATTAAACATACCCTGTAATTATATGTCCTCATTTATGAAGTTGACAGGTTTGATTAGTCATGATAGAGAAAGTATAAGATCGTCAAAAGACAAATTGAAAGTGCAAGATAATATCCCCTCGTCATCAAACGATAGTATTGCTTCATCCATGGCATCATCACACTTGGAAACTAGTAACCCAAAGCATGTGCCGACTAGGAACATAACCGAGTCATCGATGGAAAAGTTAATGCGAGTCATGGAGGAAGCTGAGAAATATGATATAGATGACAAAACCAAATCGCGAAACTCCACAAATACTAAAAGTTCACCAGAAAGTTTAGAACCGAGACCTCAAGTAGATAAGATGAGACGATTGAAAAATATGATCAGTGCCATTGATATGAATTTTAAACATAATGATAAGATTACAGATACCCCAATAGCCAATTCCGGTGAAGCCCGAAGGAAAGCCTCTGTGCATGAATTAGGAAGTCAGCCTTTATCTAGAACTAATTCCCAGACTCTAGGCGTGGAGGATCTTGAACTTGAGAGATTTCCTTCTGCATTTAATAAAAGTGAGACTGATACTTCCAGTCCGAATACCCTCTCCAATCAAGAAGACACACCATCTTCAATTTCTCAATTTACTAATAATCCATCACTTAGTTCTAATGCAAACTCAAAAACATTCGCCAATTCTTCAAGTAGGGGCCAAAACATGGCCTCCACACCATCCTTACGTTTCAGTAGAACTACAACATTTACCAATGAGACAGACAATAAAATATACAACTCACCAGAAGTATTAACCAAGACGAGAGCTATTAATAGGCAACGTAGTAAGACCTTAGATGCATCAGATTTGAAAAAATCCAGTCATAAGATCATACCATCGTTACCAAGATTTGGTTCATCAAAACCACCTCCAGTAACGGGGAAGACACGTTCAAAGACATCAAGAAAATACAGCTCCTCGTCACAAGATAAGACTAAGACGAAAACTAGTCGCTCGAATAGTAATAATAACAATAACAATAACAATGCATGCAACATACCTTTATTAAGAAAAGCACGGTCTAACTCAGGCTCTTCCACCTCGAACAAGAGCTCTTATGCGTCTCCTAGAACCTCGAGTGGTTCTTTCCCTTCTAGCGATGTAATGCATGGTTACAACCATATTACAAACAATACCACTGCAACAAGCTCATCTTATTCGTTGTCAAGAAGAAGTAGTTCCATTGTGAATGCATTAAGTAGTTTTGTGAACAAACGACCATCAAGCTCATCATCTGCAAAGGGAGTTCAAGCATCGCCTAAATTTCAGCAACATACTTTAACTTTGGACGATCTACCCGCTGTACCGGACCCAATTAGTGAAGACGAACCATTTGAAACATATCTGTTTAGAATATCGAACTATGGGAAATTTATTGGGATTATACTATCGCTAAAAAATGATCCTTACAAATTAAAATGTCTAAACTACTTCCTTTCAAATTATTTTCAATTTGTAGATGATCCTCTGGATATATCATTGAGGAAATTATTAATATTCTTAGAATTACCAAAAGAAGCACAACAAATTGATAGACTGTTGACCGAATTCGGTAATGTTTATTATAAGCAACAAAAAGAAAAGTTTATGGACAAGTGTATCTGGGAAAATGAACATCAAGTTTATTTCATTATCTTTTCACTATTAATGCTGCATACAGACTATTTCAACCCACATAACAAGATTAAAATGACTAAAACTGAATTCATTGACTTGATTCATAATGACACATACTCTGATGGGAATAAGATGCCAGTAGAGATTCTTGCCTACTATTACGATAATATTGTCAGTAAGGAATCTCCGAAATTTGATATATTTGCAAATAATGACTCTAGTGCCATAGTATCATTTGATTCTCATGAAAATACAGAAATCTATTCACCAACTGCTTTAATAAAGAACAAATTCTTGGCTAATATGACTAAACCAACAGATGTAAATAAGAAGGATGAACTTGACAATGATGGTTATATCCCGCCAGCCATGCTACCTTTACCTCCGCCTATGATGAATAGTACAGCAAACGCATCAAGCACTTTCTTCGGTAATAGGCCCACATCAAATTCTATTTCTTCCTACTTCTCGCATGGTAATAGTAGCGCATCAGGAGGTGGGTCGAATGGTAATAACATGAATGGTTATTTTCAAGATGATATTAATGTTTATGATAGAATATTAAATGATGAGTTAAATAATGTTTCATTAAATGGCGTTGTGGATAAGGTATATGCTAGAAATGAATTTGCATTGAACAGTAAACACTTCCAAACGTTGAATAACACCGTAATGAACATCAGTATTGAAACCAAATATGATAAATATTTGAAGACTCTGAAAGAATCTCGTGGTGGATATTTAAGAATTCAGCCTTCCCAATTACATAAGTTAAGATTACCGTCATATGAAATTTGCAAAACCGATGCAAATGATCCATGCTACTATTTGAAAATCATTCAAATGGGTGATATCCAAGATTACATTGAACCAAGTCCAACCCCTCAAGGGCCAAGTTCATATAATAGCAATTCAGACAGCAATAGAATATTTTCTTTAGGTAGCGGTAGCAGAGATAAATGGAGAGATAAGTTTGCTATTGTAACCACATGTGGATTAATCATTTGCGATAAGAAAAAATCGTTCCATATACAAGAGCCAGATATTGTCAAGAATAAAATTAATGGAGAGAATAACTATATTATTGATTTCAAATTTCATAAAACTGAGATCGTGAGTGTTTATAGTCTGTATGCTGAGAAGGTTAAAAACGAAGATGATACCGACAGTGAAGATTTGAAGGATGGGGGAACCAGTGATTATGATGAGGAATCGTTAATAGATGACTATGAAGATAGAACAACGGGACGAAATAGTGAGTTTGATGACAAAAATATAAATGCTATGAATTTAGAGAAAGAATTAGAAGATGAGCTTGATGGGGATGATACTTCTGATTTTGATGAAAACTCACTATATATTTGGACTCAGTATGGTAAATTTATTTGGAAATGTGAAAATGAATATGAAAGAGATAATTGGATTAATGCATTAAACTCTATCGCATGCCTAGACGGGTGTTTAAAGGAAATCGCCTGTATCTGTAACACTCTTGTGATTCAAACTAAACAAAATTATGATGATAGATATAAAGAAGTGCAAGAGAACAAACTCGAGGTAGTGAAAATGTTTAAACAAGAGGAGAAAAAAATGAACATGTATAGAAAGTGTGTTCCCATATGTGTTAAGACAAGACGTGAAATGATTCAACATATTAAACAGCTGGCTGTTAAGATGGAATGGTATGATTTTGAAATTAAACGAGATACCATTTATATGACCATATTGAGATTAGTCATGAAGGAAGATTTACCAGTGAAGGAAAATTCGCTTGTGGAGGAACAGTCACCAGTGAAGGAACATGCATTTGTGGAGGAACTAGATGGAAGTGAGAAAGAGGAATTTGATAAAATATATTTGAAGTCTGAACTTGAAAGTGAAAACAATGAAGATGAAGGTAACGAAGACGGCGGTAATGAGAGTGATATAAGTGACACTTTGTCATTCATTACATTCAATTAGAAGTAATACTGAATATGATTTTTTAGAATATATATATATGAGTATATATATCTATAGGTTATATAGTAAATATGAATAAATATTATACATTATTTGCAATGCTTACAATGCTTGAAATTTACTTCTTGGTATCAAAATGTCTATCAATCTTATTTGACCCAATATTCAAAATTTTAGGACATCCATCTTTATTCTTCTCGAGTTTTATACATTCCAAACAATAGTATGCCTTATTTGAAGCATTTGGATTATTGCATATTATACACTCATGGTTAGCCTTACCAAACGAACAATTATCACATATTCTTACAGTCTTTAAAGCTGGTTGGAAATACTTGCTACTAGTATTATTGTTATTCATATTGATGTTATGCGAATCGCATATGGGGCATCTTCCATCACACTTATCACAGATATAGCCCAAATGAGAGCCTTGCTGCCTGAGACACATTACTAAATCAAATTGATGACGGGACATTGTGGTAGTGATATGGTCTATGGATTGGTTATTGCTATATGCTTCTCTTTTGTATTCAACAGTTTGGTAGTTATTAAAATTAGTAAGAATCTCTAAATTTAAAGATGACTTTGAAATAATCTTTACCACTTTGGAAATGGTTGTATATACAAGTAAGAATATATGCAAATATATATGTATATATATCCACTCCCATATCACAATAATGCAGTGTACTATATGTTTCAATTCTATTCAGAGTAATAAGGATACTATAGCAGAAATCATTCCCTGTGAACATAAATTCCATAGTTCATGTATACGAACCTGGCAATTACATTTAATGAAGAAGCAAGCACAACTATCCAAACATGAGTTGGTGTGTCCCTTATGCCGTGGCGAGTATTCGATGATGAATATTATATATGATTATGGTACTCAGTTTATGAAACAAATTGAAGTTGATGTGATGAGGGGATTCCATGTGAATACAATCACTGAATGGTACAAGACTGGTGAACGATTAGTCCAATCAATACAAGAGATGCAAGAAAAGGGCTGTTTGATGTGTCAAGAGAGCATACATTTGACCGCAGATGGTAGAACGGGAAATGGTGACACATTGTATAAATGTATTCGATGTCATGACGTTTATCATCAAACATGTTTGCAAGATGTGAGTCGCGAGATTGGTGATCGGGAATCGTGGAGAGATTGTCCTCGATGTAGAGATCATATGGAGTGGTGTACAAATCCGGAGAAGATGTATCAAGTGAAGGCCTCCATCCAAAAGCATGTGCGAGACGTGCTTAACCCGCTATACAGGAATGAATCCAGGGACACTCTCATCCACAATCAATCTAAAAAGTCGGACACAGAGAACAGTATCAACCACAGTCAATATACGCAGTTGAACAAAGCCATTTCAAGACATTTATATCACATCTCATATGGAACATATAGTCAAGGTACAATAGATTACACCAAAGAAGCCAAACTTCATCTGGAAAAGCTATTAGAAATTGGACAGTGTACCATCTGACCAATTGAATCATGGAAGCCACCGATTACGTGCCAATTGGAGCCATCCAACCCAACATCTCAGGTCCCATCGTCCCAATAAACCCTAACAATTTTTCAACTTGGCACCAAATTTTTCACTGAAAAAAAAAATAGTGAAAAAATAAAAAATTGTTATATAAAAGGAGGCCAGAAATCGATATTTAGAAATCTTTTCGACTCCTTTGATTATTTACTTTGTATAATTAGAATGTAAGAACGGAACCAGACTACCAGTGGTTAAGATATAGTTATAGTAATAATACCCATAATGATGATGATAAAATGTTGTGGACACAATGATTGCAACCGGGAGGTTGGGCCATTCAAGAGACCAGATATTCTCTTGAATTGAAACGGTGCTTGGGACATATGCAATACACACGTATTGTATTACTCTCTCAATCAGACGGTCTTACACACATAGTTAACAGTTGATATATTTTCCCAGTGATTTGAATTTTACCAATTACCAATTGTTCCGACTGAATAGTTGTATAACTGCATGTCGACAACCTTTTATTCGTTAAGTTTCAGCCTTGTATGATGGGATTTTATTAACTATTAATATTTTTTAATTGTTATCATTATTATTATTATTATTATTTCTTCTAACTATTCAATTATAACAAGTCTCTAAATGATGATTATTTTAGTGACCGGGCGGACATAATAGTAAACATGTTGATGGGTGGTCACATATTCCAAAAGCTGTTCTACTCGTGTACAAATTTTTAGTAGTGGAACGGTTGTGTGACGTTACAAAACATCTGTTGCATGATGAATGGATGAATGGTCTCAAGATAGCTGATTTGAATTTGTTATTATTTTATTTTATTTTCTTTATTAATATGCTATTACTGCTGTTGTTTCTAGTGATGATTTTTTACAATATTCACACTGTACTAGAACACTGTTCGATGACTACATTAAACAAAAAACTGATTTAATGACTCTGATTTGGAAACAACAGCATGGTATTTTATCTTCTTTATATAATTGCTTGTCTTCTTGTAGAACCTCTTGCCGTTGTATCTTTTCTCTGTGCCATTGGCAATGGTTTAGAGCTCACAGAAAGTCCTTCTGGCATTGTTGCAGCTGTTAATACTTGGTTGCCAGAAAAGTTTTGTAAATATTTTATATTTCATTAAAGCTTTAAAATTGACACAGAAGGGTTAGAAGTACAGGCAATAACAGGAAACCATACTGACCACTCAATTACTCCAGAAAAAGTAGACACATCACAACATGAGTGGTATATTGAGTCTGATATATGCGTATCTGCTTGGAGGGGTCACTTTTATCCCACTGTGCATAATTTCACTTCTTTATTTCACAGCATCTGGGAAGGTTGCAACAGATGGAACCCAAGAAGATGATACTCCCTTGTTGGTGACCATGGATCCCAATTTTAAAGCTGGAGAGTTAGAAGAATTGCAGAATGTTAAGGTAGAGATGAGTGGGTATATGCATGTCACTAATCAATACTATTTCCATCAAACTGAATTGATTGAAAACTCAAATTTACTAGCACAATCAAAACCCAACAACAATAATAATAATGCAGACTCTATCACACCTGAATCAATAATTGATGAAGAACCAAAATTATTACTTAGATCACAATTGAAGCCAAAACAAAAGTTTTTTGTAGTATTGAAACATGGTAATTTATTCTTATATAAAGACGGAGAAGCAAGCAATAATGATTTACTACATGCCATTTCATTGAAAGATTGTTTTGTGACCATATGGCCAAGGAAATATTACGATAACATCGAGCAACAGTATCGTCCTTTGATCGATGGCCAATTGTTTACAAAGAGAACATGTATTGCAATCTTCAAAAAGGACACAGTCAAGTTTGACCCAGAGAATGATCATAATTTACAATTTAATGTTAATTTAAATAAAAACATTAATGGGGTAATGAACTCCAATGATCATCCCATCGTCAATGGGGAGAACTACACTACAGACCAACTAGTCATCAACGGTTCAAACCAATTCTTCTTATATTTTGAAAACAATATGGATAAAGAAGATTGGTATTTTAAATTAATTAATGCTTGTAAAAATAATAATAGTAAGAGAGACATCAGAAAGAATAATTTGAACCCAGGATTGGCTGCCAAAACAGCACATTTAAATACCCATGATATTTTAATGCTAATTCAAAACTTGAATTCAACTGAAGGTCAATTACAAAGTAAATGGTTTAATGCATTAATAGGGAGATTATTTCTATCTTTACAACAGACAGATACCTTGAATAGATATATTTGGGATAAGATTTATAAGAAATTGTTAAAGATTAATAAGCCTGGCTTTTTAGATGATTTTACTATTGAGAAAGTAGATGTAGGTAATGGTATCCCATTTATTACAAACCCAAAATTGATTGAATTGACACCTGAAGGACATACAAAGATTGGGATGGATCTAGTCTATAATGGGAATTTGAATGTTATTATTTCCACTAAAGTTAACATCAACTTAGGCTCTAGATTTAAACCCCGAGAAGTGTCTGTAAAGATATCAGTGAAAGTCAAGAAAATAATCGGCCCACTGATCGTTATTATGAAACCCCCACCATCTAATAGGTTATGGTATGCATTTCAGAAGGAACCAATATTGGATCTAGATATCGAGCCAGTTGTAAGTTCCAGCAAGTTGTCATATGGGCTTATTACCAAAGCCATTAAGTCTAAATTTGCTGATGCTATCAAAGAATCTTTGGTTGTACCATACATGGATGATATTGTTATTTATAACACAGAAAATGAATTATATAGAGGGGGTATTTGGGAACATGATTCACACGATGATGCAGATATTCCAAACGCTGAAGAATACGTGAAAACTAAACGTGAAAAGGAAACCATTTCCACTTCTTCAAGTGTTAGATCTAAAAAGAAATTCACATCAGTATCTCAAGTGGAGACAACTCTGTCTACATCTGTGGAAACCTCAGAAACTGACAACACGGAAACTGTAAGGTCTAGAACAAGTTTTAATGATACACTCTCTGTTGACTCTTCTAACTCGGCTAATTCAACTTCAAAAGGTAAGAAGATATTGAAAAATTCTTTCAACAAGATTAATAGATGGTACAAAGAAAATGTGGGGAATTCTTCAGATAATGAAGATACAGTCGGTGATGATACAGTAACAAATACAGATGATGTTGATATTACTGAAACTAATCTTAATAGTGTCAAAAAAGTTGCTTCTGATACAAAAGCGAGCCCCATAATGATTTCTAATAGAAGAAGAACAGTGTCAAAGGATATTGAGAATAATACCGATAACAAATCAAATGTTGAAGGGAAACCAAATTTCACACCAAGAAGAAATCCACCTGAAATGAATCCTCAGACTTTTGTACAAACACCTGAAATGCCAGCAAATGAAATGTTTATCAACGAAAAAGTTACTTCTCCATTAACCACCGAACCGAAAATAAATGACAGTCCTGATTTAATTCAAACCCAATTTGCTGAGCAGGATCAACTTAATGGAAGGATATATGGTAGAAGAAACTCTAGCTCCACCACTGCCCCTAGGTAATTTTTAGTCTATATATTTTTATCGACTTATGTCCCTAATGTTTTATGAAATTAGATTACATTAAGTAAAAATGGTTGTGTTTTTATAAAATCTATAGAGTCTTGTATATGTATCGTTGTTAGTCATTACAGAAGTAGATATGTAAAAAAAAATTTAATTCATACAATCATATCACCATGGATTGTTATCGACTTCCTCCTTGTGAGAGGTTGAGGCCCATGAAGGGCCAGCCACAGAAGATGAAGGCGCATTGAAACTTGAAAATATAGTATCGTTATTGTTATTGAATTCAGTAGAAGGGCTTGCTTTATGAGCAGACTCATCATCATTGTCATTTTCACTTTCATTACTACTATTATGGTCTGTGGCGAGTATAGACTCTTGGCGGTTCGCTACGTCAAAGGTATTATTTTCAGGAGAAGTACTCATGATGTCATCTTCGGATTCTACTCCAGATTCTTCATATGTCATATCATTCATACGTATTCTGTGATTAGCATCATGAATTTCATAAACTGCATCTTGGATATCATCAGGCAAGAATGGTTGAGCATCTTCATCTGATGCAAATGAATCGGTCAACTCAGCAATAGTTGGTAGGCATAATAATGGAATTTGCTTTTCTTCTAAATATGTTGTCTTTATCGATGATGCTTTAGATAACTTGGAAAGGTGTTTTCTCAATTTAGAGTTAAATTTATGTTCGTTCACTTCGTAATTATATTTATCTACAACTTTTAATAATTGTGTTGAAGTCAGTTGTGGTAATAGTTTGATGGTATTTTCTAAAGCTTCTTCTGAATCTAATGAGGATAGAATTTGTAACCACTGTAGCATTTCAAACACTGGACCCAAATGAAGGAAAGCAATTTGATGGAACGTTTGGTAATAGAATAATGAATTAGTGACATCGGTAATGGTTTTATCTGCATCAGCCTCTACAGATTTGAAAGTTGTTATACTGTGTAGAGTTGGATTATTTAGATCAATGTCACTTAGGTCTTGAATAAGCGTATATGGAAATCTTTCCCAAATGAAATTATCAATTAACTTTGGTCTTGGTACATTTATATCATTGTTTCTAACCCACGATTCTAAAGTGGATAAATTTAATCTAATCTGAACAGCACGAGCTCTCGACAAAACTTTCTTCTTTTTGTCCTTTAAAATAAGATTGAAAACTGTAGTAGAAAACCAATTAATTGCAATGGATAAACATTGTTGTTGGAATAATGGATGGATTTGATGTAAATTTAAAACATAAGATAATGCACCAAAGATTTGAACAATTTTCATTGGAGATGGTTTCATTTGTTCCTCCAGAGATGGCGGGTATAAATGTTTCAATATTTCAGCGTCAAACATTGGCTCATTACCCTCAGGATCAATGGTATCATTCGATTCTTCTTCTCGAACAGAACTAGCATCCTCATTAGGGGCACTTGAACGGCTCTTGCTCTTCTGCAATTCCAAATCTTGTTGTTTTTGAATCCTTCTTTCTTGTTCCTTCTTAACCTGTTTAGCTTGTTTTCTCTTCTTAAAGAAATTCCAGTCTCTCTTGTATAGAGTTTGTTTGACATCTTCGATAGTGGTATAGTTAATTAGAGTCTTTTGAATAACAGGTACTAACCTTTCATGAATGGATGTCACTAATTCGATGATAATTGTATGCAATGCATTAATTAATTCTTGTAGAATATTTGGGTGTCTCTTGAAAAAGGATTCATCTTTAGTTAGATAATAATACAAGTATGTCAATGCACTAATCCAGTAGGATTGGGTCACAATATCCACAGTTTGTCTTGGTTTTCCTTCCCCCTTTTTATCGTCATGCTTCTTATCATTGTCTTTATTCTTATCATCAGCTTCAGATGTTTCCGTTGATGTATCATTATTATTTACAGTAGATACTGAGGCAGTAATCTTGGTAAATGCTAAAAATAATAATGATTCCGTATCAGCCTTAGATTTCTTCTTGTGATCAGAATATCTGGCACATTGGTAAAGTAAAGCAGCTGGGTAGGTGGTAAGGTGTGGATGAGACTTTGGCAAGTTGATCAAGTACTCCAAGATTTGTGGGATATCATAGTCAGAGTATTCTAAATATTGATATTCTTGTAACTTATTGAAATCAAATTTCTCAAAATCATTGTAACTGTAACCATCCTCATTATTAGTGTCATTGCCGAACATTTCTTTATTTATCTTACGCTTATATTCAGCATCTTCGTATAAACTCATCCCAGCCAATTTCTTGTCTATATTGTCATTAATATCATCATCGAATGGAGATTGGCTTGCACCAAAGACTGAATCAGATGGACTAGTTAGATTAATAGTTGTTGCACTACTGCCTAAGACATCTACCATACCATACCTTAACATATTATTTTGATCTAAAAAAGCATACATGGCAGAACCACTACTTAAAATATCCCAGGCAGTGTGACCTTCTTTATTCGTTAACTGGAAATCTAGCCTTTCAGAAAAGGTAAACAATTCAGTACAGCATTCCTTTCTGGTTAACCAGAAACACCACATCAATGGAGTATACCCAACCAAATCATCTAATATGTTCAGATCTAATTTTAGAGCTTTTGAGGCCAATAATTCGATATAGCCAGGTTTATTGTAGATGACAATATAATGGATTAAAGCTACACCTGTAATACTCTTGTCGTTTACGACATTTATAGCAGTGGACAGCAAATCAGTAAAAGTGGTAAATTCCTCGTCACGGTCCTCATCAGTGATCAATAGAACCAACTCTACCCAGGCTTGTTTGGCGGCATCTAAATCTTTCAAACCCTCCAAGGTCGATAAGGAATCGTCGATCTTTCTTAACTTATCATCAGTTTGACCTCTTTCCCTCACAGAAATGGCAGTGTTTGCGGCTGTTGATTGTATAGCACTAGTAGTAAAGGAAGGTGCGGCAACATCGCCCCAAATGTTGTTCTCCATGGCGATTGGCTTCTTCTTGATGGTCTTATAGATGGACTACATGAGTGAAAATGTTATCAAAGATACTGATGAATTTAGCCTTGTTTTGAAATTTTATTGAAGTTTTGAAATAAACAAATAAACAAAACTGAAAAAGTTGAAATCAAAGCACTACTTAATAAGACACGTTTAGTTGGATCGTTGGCGTAAGAGTAGGTTTAACTATCAGCTTTACTGATAATTAGAGGTGAGAAATGCTAGAAGAAAATATATCTGAAGAGTTGAAGCCTGCTGTGAAAGTAGGGAGCCAGATCATCGCGGATAACACCATTAATGGTAACAGCAACACGATGGAATCCATGAATGGTGTTTCTTCTACTCAAATCATTGAATCTTTGTACACCAAAGTTGACTCGCTAACCAACACCAACCTACAATTGACTTTACAATCCCAGAATATGTTGGAGAAGTTGGATGTAGCGCAAAAGAAAGAAGTGAAATTGGTCGAGAATATCTCCATGTACAAACATCAAAAGGATAATTTAGATACCATGTTACGTAGGAAATTAAGAAAGATCAGTGAAATAGAGGAGGAATTGGGTAGTTTGCAAATGACTTTTAGTTCTGTGAAGAGTATTAATAACGAATTAAATGATCGTTTGACTGAATTGCATGAAAAGGAAGCCATTGATAGAGAAAAAGTGAGCACACTTGTCAAGGATTATGACACTTTGGTGCAAAGTCAAGAGAGTTATCGATTACATTTTGAAAAGACCATGGATCAATTATTACAAGAGATGGAAACGGTAAAGATCAATTATAATAATAAGTTGACTCAGAGAATACATAATTCTGATTTATCTGAAGTTAAATTGAATAAATATAGTAAGATTATTGATAGATTAGAGAGAACTGGTGGTTTGAAGGAAATAGCTAAGGGCCTAAAAGACGATGCATGTCATGATACTTTAAAGAAATTGGACCTTGGTTCTTGGATTACATTATACAGGTTAAGTGGGAAGATTACCGAGAATTATGCTGATAAGAATGGATTAGACCTGAAAATGTTGAAGGATAGTGATGATATGATAAATGATCCCGAGATTCAATCCATAAACAACGACTTTAATAATGAATATTTGGAAAGAATAACGGTGAAAAAGAGAGCCAAGACTAGAAATATTTCAGGTCAATATACTCCATCTACGGGTTACTCACCAGTGATGTATTCTTCTTCTCCCACACTCAGTGGAGCTTCACCAAGAATGGGGATACTGGGCAATACCCCACCAAGAAGATTTTCGCAACGATTCAGCAACAATGATGGGATTGAGAGTGCAGCAAGTTCATCCTCACTTCCTGGTGTAAGAAGGATGTCGAGCATCCATTCAAGCTCCCAAATTGCTCAAAATTCCAATCCTAAGTCATCACCAAATTTGGATAATCGTAGAAAGAGAATCAGCGCTATTTACAACTAGTCTGATCTTATTTCCCATGACAATAATAATATTATCATAATCCCAATACCCAACATCACCACGCATACGCATTCTTAAATAAGTAATATATAAACATTTCGACCCAAATATATGGCAAAATTATATCTATTCGATATCTGTTACGTTTTTGTTTTATATCTAATTTATTGTTAACTATTTATCAATAAGTTTAAAGATCAAACTTTGTAATGAAAATAAAGATTCAGAGGAATTTCTTTGGAAAGACATTACATTAAAGAATGGATGCCCTGAGAGATGGATAAAGCAAGATTGCCAGACTACACACTAAGAAATCATACTGCTGCAGTAACACAATTGTTGGTTGTACCAAATTATCCAGATGAGAATAACATACAAACGGATCTGATTCCCAAATTGGTATCAGCAGATGAGGTAGGTACCATATTAGTATGGGATATGCTCACAAGACGGCCAATTAAATCCATATCAATTCCGTCAGGTGCCTCAATAGTAGATATTCAACTACTTTCAAACAAATATTTAGTATGTTTGTCAAAGGATTACACTTTGCGAATACTCGATTGGTTTGACTTAGAAGAGAAGCCATTATTTGAAATGAACGTTAATACCATGAATTTCGCTAATTTCACTATATCTATTGATGAAAAGGAGGAAAACCTAACGTTATGCTGTTGTAATACACAGGACTCTGAGGCTATTGACGTTTACCAGATAAACATCAAAACGTCAAAATTGACCAGGCTCTTTAATCATGTTGATTTTTATTCAATTATTAAGGATAACTTATCAATAACCTTAGGCAAGAAATTACCGGATAAGTTAGGTATGATAATGAAGTTCACCCAAGATTTAAGCTCAAATACTATATTCATTGGGTTTGAAAGTGGGATCCTTATTGGATTTCTGATTGATTCTGATCTGCTTAAAATTGTATATTTATCAACATATCATTTTCCTGAGCCCATTTTAGACCTTCAATTTGTATTTGGATCTGGCCATTCTAAGGTTAGTGGGGCTTTAATAAGCTCCTCTACTAATAATATTATTGCGAAGCATTCATACCCGGTATCAGACATTATCACTAACAGAGTTAAAGAGAATTATATATACAAATCGTCAAATTTAGCACCAACGTTTCCACAAGTCATGGAAGTGAAAGGTACGAAGATAGCCCATATTGCAGAATTCGAAAGCTATTTGATTTGGGCCACCTGGGGCGGTAAAACTTTCGTTAAGGATACAACTACGGATAAAATACTCAAATACAAAAGAGGCAAAGGTAGTATTAGGCCAAACGAATCGCCACAAGGTTCAATTTTCCAGAATCAAAACGAAAATAAGGAGTTGAAGTATGTTAAAATTGGGTCAATGGCTGTTTTGCAATCAAATCATTCAGCCGTTGGTGGCATGAAAAGTCTAGTTGTCATGAACAGATCAAATCAAAGAAGGTTGAAGGAGTTTATTTCTCATTCGTGGTGCTTTGTTGGGTATAATGATGGGACTATTTCTCTTTATCAAATCAGTTAGCATATTTTGGATTGTTAATTGATAGTCCTGAATACTACCTACAAAAAAATATAGAAGCGTTATTGATTATGATGCAGTTATGCCATTATTTGAAAATCTATGCCTTTATATTATTACAAAAAAAAAAGATTGGATGATCATCTGCTCGATGACAATACCTTACATACGTAGTCATCCCATATAAATAAGTGAAATAATCTTTATAGATCAATGCATATTACTTCGCTTAGAAAAATCTTTTTAAAACACTTGTCTTTGGTGACAAATTTGGACTCCCACCGCTACTTCTATTACGGGTTTGGTTATGTTTGTGCGGCGAACCATGACCTTCCTGGTGGCCATGGTGTTTACTCATTAAATGATCCTTCTCTACAATATCTTTGATAATTAAACTTAGTGCAACGTCAACGTTGATATCATCAATATTATCTACTCCTACAAAACTGGATTCCCACTGTGTAGCTAACTGTTTACCCTTTTGGATCAATAATGGACTAGCCATATTACTATTGATATGGGTACAGACAATGATGCAAGGTGGCGGCGAGTTTGGTGATGCAGGATCTAAAGTGATAGAATCCAAATCAGTCTTGAAAGTCCTTAACTTATTCACTTTAGCCAGTTTAGTCTGTTCAGATTCCTGAGATTTCCAAATACTTTTCAAGGAATGGGCTAGTGAGTAAACATCTTCTTCTTGACCATTCTTCCAATCAGTTTCATAATTTCTGAATTCTGTCCAGGCATCTAAAATACAAGACCGTATTATTGATAACAAAGAAAGCCCACCGCCCTTTGGTATTTCACTGGTGGTAGATGTGGTAGAATCATTGTCATTCTGGGATGGATCTGCACTTCCATACGAAGGTGGTTCAGGAACAATATGATGATTCAATTCAGGAATGGCACTATACACCAAAATATACCCATCAATCTTACCGTTTAGTTCAGAGGCACCAGATGCAACTAACAATGAAGTAGTAGAAACTGGGGTTCTTGGTTGATTAGCAAGCCCTTTCAAAATAGATTTATCCAGATTTCTAAACAAAGACACTTCTAAAAATGGGACTACCATTTCTGGTTTGAACCCAGCTGTATCTATTATATCAATTGGAATTGGAGAATATGTTGGAGGAATATAATTTCGAGGTAGGTTTGCTGCTTCCATCTTGAATGCAGTAGCAGTTTGGGTTCTTCGCTTTCCCGGAAGGCTGATCTGCGAAGACGAACTATGGTTTAAATAAGAGTAGAAACTGTTACTACTGGTCTTCTTCAATGAATTATTACTACTAACTCTACTCTTTGGGGTATTCTTTAAATTTGTATAATTATCGGTAAAAGCTTGGAATATCAATGGTGACAGAAGTACATATGGTGTGATCACTGGAGATTTAAATATTGGTACTAATTTCTCACTACCAGGTGTTCTATTCAGCAATCGTTCATGTGCCTGTTCATCTAGGATTGCCTTTGCTAAAGTGGATTGGGGAATGAAATCGAATAGCCAATTGGTTTGATTCTTTGTTGGGTAATGTACATCGTGGACAATGTTTAGTGTCAACCGAGATATAAAAGCAGTCTTACCAGTAGATTCGCCACCCAATAGAGCAAGTCTAATGGGTCTTGGCTCTGATGATTCAGTCTCCATTGCCTCCGCTTTCTTGATTAAACTAAATACACCAAGACTTATTCTTGGTTAAGTACTCTTCTAAAGTAATGCCAATTATTTTCATTTTCATTTTCTATAAGATAAGATCTTTAATCTGAACGAACTCAATAGAAAGGAAGACAAAAAAAACTAATATATTGAAAAGTGGAATATTGAAAAGTATATATATATATCATATTTATAAAGTGTTTTGTTGAATCATGAAAAGTTTTAGAATATAATTACCTTGTGGATCCGATGTTATGATTAAGGTCACTTTGAGATCGAATGCCACCAATCCCATATAAATTGTTCAGTAAAACACTATGGAACCCAGTGACATGAGGAGTAACGTTAAGTGGCAGGTTACCAAACGCATTTTTATTGGGTATTGGCTTGTTATTTGGGATGGGTAGTTGTTCTTGCATTGACATCAATTTCCTTAGATCATTCTTTAAAACTTGTGATTGAGAGGTCATTGAGTTAGACAGTGTCAAGCCAGGTTGCGACATAGACATTTGATGGGTTGAATCTGCAGGTATTCTATAAGCTGCTGCTAGTTTTTTGTATCCTGTTTCTTTTGGTAGAGTCATGGAAGAATACATATTTTTGAAATTGATATCATTGTCATCATTTGTTTTGGCTACTATGGTCGATGCTGTGGCTGACGTTAGAAAGTCGGGGGTCGAGTATAATGTTGAAGATGTTGATACTGAGGAGGACATGGATTGTGATCTCCTCTTGGGATGAGGAGTTTGGTTCTTTGATGGTGAAATACTACGATTATAGTTGTATTCTTCCCTTTCATTCCGTGGAATTATCCTGGATGATGCTTCGATGTCATTTTCTAACCTCTTCACGTTATTGAAAGCATTCAATAAATGAGGTAATTCACGGGTAATACTCATTGGTGTAGCCATAGATTGTGATGCTGGAGCAGTACTGTGGTTATTTGTTTGATAAATTTGATCTCTTCTCGTTAATATTCTTGGCGACTGTAATGGTGTCTCTGAGTCAGGAATTAATTCAATCATATTATCCACATACTGACTGATATGTTCCAAGTTTCTAATATCTTTCGGATCAGAATTCAAATAATGGTTAGTGACAGTTTCATGTTCTAATGATTTATCTACACTTCCCCCTTCAGGTATTAACCATTCAAAGTTTAAGTTATTATACATTGCTTCGATATCAAGGAATGATGTGAATGATTCATTATATAAATTTTCATTCTTTGTTTCAATGGAATTATTCATGTTTTTAATTAAATCAGAAATGTAATTATTGAATGAAAGAATTGTATTTTGTAACTTATTACCCACGTCTTTCTTAAAGTCTTTGTTACTTTCATAAAAGTTTGAATTCATTAAATAATCCAATACCAGATGTAATTCAAAATTAATCAGTAAACATTTAGATCTAATAAAAGTAGAAATAATTTGTATCTTAAACCATTTGAATTGAGATATCAAATAGAGCCAAAGCTCGACTAGTAAAGTCATTGAATCCCGAAGTAATTCATTCATGTTGCTGTCTATGAATTCCCTAATATCATTTAAATTTATCGTTAAGGTATCTAATCCAATTAATAATTTATTACATTTTTGAATGCATTTCAATGCGCTATCTTTATATTTCCAATGACTATATGTTACATCATCACGTAACTCAATTAATGTGGTAGTGGAAGAGATAATGTTAATCATCTCATCGTTTGACTGTCGATTCCCGTTAAACTTTTCCTCGATATAGTCATTCAATGATGTAAAATCTGTAGATTCCTTAAAAAACATTTGTAATTTGAGAAGGTCGGATATAATATTCAGTGCGTTGTAGCAGTGACTGAGCGATATGTTATAAGCTTTCCAATGGTCTCCGGTGGCGGTGGCGGTGGCTATCTGGTTCTCTATGACATCCTGTATATCATCAACGTTCACGTTTCCATCATGAAACAGTGATGTTATGTTGTCTCCCGATGGTGGTATATTCGGCATTGATCTGTTCAATATGAACCAGTATGTAAGTTATGTATCTATATTGCGTGTGAGTAAGTATACCTCCTAATGGATTATTCAGACAGCCTTGTATAGATGTATCAAGTGTTGCATCCTTTCTTTCTTTTCATCGAATCATTAGAGGTTTTCTTCTCTGTTTTCTTCGAAGAAAGCACTACTAATTTTTCAAATTTAAAAGTCATCTTATTGCATGTTGTATATTACCCAAAACAGTAATAATACACTGTATCTCATAGAGAAGACAGCGGTACTGGTCTAATTGAGGAGTTATATAATGGTCAATGGGTGCTTGTAGCCTGGTTATGATAATATTTTAAAGACATCTACCTACTCTTTTAAGTGAAATTTGCATCTAACGGAGACAGCTCCACCTGAGATCTTACCTCACATTAGCATGTCAAAGGGTGGTTTTCTTCCTAGAAAACCGTTCTGTCGGCTATTTAGACTAACTTATCACACCTGATTTCCTATCTGTAGATCTCAGTGTCTCTAAATGTTGGTTACTAAAAGTCAGCTTTTACTGAGCTACATATATTGTTAAATGACCTTATTTTGTCAGATCATTTATTGTTTTACCTTATGAGCTAAACGCAGTTGATATTTTAGGCATATTACCTCTACTCTTAGAGATAATTCCCTTATCCAAGTGACTGGATCATATTATCAAAACCTTCAATAAAAATAATTTGACAGACTTTTCAATAGGGCGTGTGGTCTAGTGGTATGATTCTCGCTTTGGGTGATCTTAATTACACAAATATGCGAGAGGCCCTGGGTTCAATTCCCAGCTCGCCCCATTTATTTTTTTGTTAATTGATAAAATGTCAAATTCAGTTAAAGGCAGGTTTTCACTGCTTTTTATTTATGTTTTTTTTTCATAAAAGTTTCAGTCACTAACAACTTCTCATCACTTCTTGAAGAACCATTGACCAAGCTGGATGACATGACTGATGAATTATTGTATCATTTGCATACAGGATGGCATGTAGATCAAGCTATTGTTACCGAAAAGGAGAAGTTGGTGGTGATTAGGTTTGGTAATGATAAATCGCAGGAATCCATGCTAATGGACAATCTACTATATTCCATAAGTGAGAAAGTTTCTAATTTCGTATCAATTTATTTGGTTGATATTGAGGAAGTTCCAGACTTCAACGAAATGTATGAATTGACCGATCCAATGTGTTTGATGTTTTTTTATGACAACAAACATATGATGTGTGATTTCGGTACAGGGAATAACAATAAGTTGAATTTTTTGATTGATGATAAACAAGAGTTGATTGATATTTTGGAAACTATTTTTAGAGGTGCAAGAAAGAATAAAGGTCTGGTTGTGTCGCCATATGATTACAGTGATCAAAGAGTTGATTGAGATATATATATATATATATATTGTATGCATGTTCTAAATGGATTATGATTATAGTATAATCATAATTGAATAAAGCAGCAATCGTTTATAGGTTTTTATCCTTATCGGAACGTTATATAGTCTTAATATATAATTAGATATGGCTGATTTATTTTTGAGTTTAATCATCAATGTTTCACTTACACTGCTGCTAATATTATAAAAGAATATTTCTGCCTTAAGAGCTTGGCATTGCCTTAAAGAACGAAGCTGTGAATGCAGAAAGATTAATTGGAAAGGTTGATAAGGACTCTTACCAGTATTTGATGTATTAAAATCGGAAGCAACAAAGCAGCAACACATATCAGTTTTTCTGTGAATACTTGTTCGGTGAGGTATAAAACATTTAAAAAAGAGTTGCATCTGGCTAGTATCAGAGTAAGATTAGGCATGCAATCATTAGTTTAATAAATCCTGTAATTTTCTCTTGTTGATTAACATTAGCATAGTTAAGTTGGTACTAAATTCATGGTAGCGTAGCATGATGATGAGCATATAAAAAACAAGTTTATTAAACCGTAGGGATCTTTTTTAGTTGTAGTGAGCTTTCTTTAAATTTAAACTGTTCTAATTTATAAAAACGGTAACTAATTAATAAATATGTGACATGTTAGTCTCGTTACGAATGTTAAATACTGTCTCTCATAGTACATTGTATTAATTCAAACATTCCATTATCAGGATACAGCCACTTATACATGTACATAGTGTTAACGAAATCTTAACGATCCCAAACAATTATAAAAATAGTTGATTAAAACAAATGGATTTGTTTACACGTTAAATAATATATGTTTATATATTTAAGCTAATGATTTATACAATAAGGAAAACTAAATTAAAGACAAGATAAAAATTTTAATGGATTAAATTAAAAGATTAAATTGCTTATTTAGCGGCCTTAGTGGCAGCCTTGGTGACCTTACCAGCCTTGTCAGACTTGACAACAGACTTGATAACACCGACAGCGACAGTTTGTCTCATATCTCTGACAGCGAATCTACCTAATGGTGGGTAGTCAGTGAAAGCTTCAACACACATTGGCTTAGATGGGACGAACTTAACTAAAGCAGCGTCACCGGACTTTAAGAATTTTGGAGCGTCTTCAATCTTCTTACCAGATCTTCTGTCGTTCTTTTCTAATAATTCATCGAATCTACAAGCAATATGAGCAGTGTGACAATCTAAGACTGGAGAGTAACCAGCAGAGATTTGACCTGGATGGTTTAAGACAATAACGGTGGCGTTGAAAGATTCAGAAGCCTTTGGTGGATCGTTCTTGGAGTCACCACAGACGTTACCTCTTCTGATTTCCTTAACGGAAACATTCTTGACGTTGAAACCAACATTGTCACCTGGTAAACCAGCTTCTAATTGTTCGTGATGCATTTCAACGGACTTGACTTCAGTAGTGACACCGGCTGGGGCGAAGGTAACAATCATACCTGGCTTGATAACACCGGTTTCGACTCTACCGACTGGCACAGTACCAATACCACCAATCTTGTAGACATCTTGTAATGGTAATCTTAAGGCCTTGTCAGTTGGTCTGGTTGGTTCTTCAACGGCATCAATGGCTTCTAATAAGGTCTTACCCTTAACGACACCACCCTTGGTTTCCTTTTCCCAACCCTTGTACCAAGAAGCGTTAGTAGTAGCTTCAATCATGTTGTCACCATTCCAACCAGAGATTGGAACGAATGGAACAGTCTTTGGGTTGTAACCGACCTTCTTAATGAAGTTAGCGGTTTCCTTCTTAATTTCGTTGAATCTAGCTTCATCCCATTTAACGGAATCCATCTTGTTAACAGCGACAATTAATTGTTTGACACCTAAAGTGTAAGCTAATAAAGCGTGTTCTCTGGTTTGACCATCCTTGGAAATACCGGCTTCGAATTCACCGACACCACCAGCAATGATTAAAATAGCACAATCGGCTTGAGAAGTACCGGTAATCATATTCTTGATGAAATCTCTGTGACCTGGAGCATCGATAACAGTAACTTGGTACTTTGGAGTTTCGAACTTCCATAAAGCGATATCGATGGTGATACCTCTTTCTCTTTCAGCCTTTAACTTATCTAAGACCCAAGCGTACTTGAAAGAACCCTTACCTAATTCGGCGGCTTCCTTTTCGAACTTTTCAATGGTTCTCTTGTCAATACCACCACACTTGAAAATTAAATGACCGGTGGTAGTGGACTTACCAGAATCGACATGACCAATAACGACGACGTTAACGTGAGCTTTAGCTTTACCCATTTTTGCTTATATTAGTTGTTGTTGTTGTCTTTCTTAAAAATAGAATAAAAATATATGTAAGAGTAAAAATAAACTGAACAAGAAGAGATGAGTAGAGAAATACCAATTAAATAGTTATAATATTTCTGGCAATATATAACAAATTATTTCTGACATGTCATCACGTCCAATTGCTGAAAGAAAGCGAAAAAATTTTCCAAGCCGGTAATTAATCCCAATTCGGCGGGGCCTATTGTTCTCCCGTGACAATATGCCCTGGCGAGAGCCATAACGTGCCCTGCCTGGCTCTGTTTACCAGGCAGGGCCAGGCAGGGCCAGGCCGGTGAAGCTGGTGAAGCCAGGCGGAGCTCCCACTAGAGTTGGGCCCACTGCTTGGTGTCTGCACCGCAGCGAGCAGTCTCACACCGGCATTCACGCTCCCAGAAAGAGTGAGCCGCCGCCGCCGCCGCAACTGGCGACATTTTGTGGTTTTGCAGGCGGCGCGGAGGGAAACTGCGAAAAACAGACGCAGAGACTTGTGATTGCCGCATTTGGGAAAACGCCATGTTTAGTTTAATTTAGAGCGGTATGGATTCTCGGGGTGTCTGGGTCGGTTTGCACAACAGTCCTCCAAACCGTCTTGTCGTAGTTTTGCTGGTAATAGTGTAATTGCTGTAGTAATTGCTGTAGTAGTTGCTGTAGTAATGGTAGCAGTAGGATGACATCACTATGGAGAAGACACTGACACATCCGTGTATACACTTGATCTGACACTATTCGATTGCGTTCCATTCAAATCATCTAATTGATCCAGGATATCGTTTTGAGTCTCCATGTCTCTGAAAAAGGAGTTGGTACTGTTATTGCGAAACGGCAATGACGGATTATTCATTCTAATTGACCCCATATTGTTACTGTTGTACCGATTCCCACCCCTTAACCATCCTTGAAACCTTTGGAACCACTTCCCTAGAACTGTTCTATCCTCCAAGAATTCCCAATGGGGTTCTGACCCGGTTTCACTTCTATAATTTGTAATCACATCTCTGCTACCATTATAATTACTATTATTGTAGTTGCTGTTGCTACTATTATTTGCTAAGTTTCGATCAATCTTTGTTTTAATCCATCTTCGACATATTTCTACCAAAGAGAAAACTAATATGATCCCGAAAAAGATACCAATAACATTAACCTCATTCTTCTTATTTGCTGTAGGACAAGCATAAATACTTCTTACTTCAAAAAAATACGAGCAATTATGTGAATTACCGATATAGTTTATTTGTGCTCTGGTGACAATATCTCTATCACACACAAAATTCAATAATGTTGATTTGTGATCTACCCCATTGGGACAAATTGAACCATCATCATATTGCAATGTTAATTTCTTGTTACCTAATAACTTTGGCTGTGTATTAAAATCACCAATCGATACTGTATCAATCTCATTTTTCAATGTATCATTGTAAGAATAATATGCACCTGTCAAGTTTGTTAGTTTTGACGAGGATATGTCCTTATCATCTTTCAATACGGGGCTAGAACATATACTAATGGTGAAATTCTTATCTATATCAGATCCATACCCTTTTACTAACCATCTTGTCTTTGGTTCATTCAATGATCCTGTAGAGTGTTTCTTTGCAGTTGGAGTATTCGGGGAAGATGATAATTGAGACAAATCGATATATTGACCTGTAATCGGATTAGTCACTGAACAAAACGATGGATCATCTAGATTCACATCACTGCTTTTCTTCTGGTTGCCACTGTCCTTATTTGTCGTCATTCTCCTCTTTCTTTCTTATCAAATAGTATGACCAACTTTAGTGAACCAATATGTATATATGTATGTATATAATATACTCCTGATCTAGATTGTTTTACCTGCAAAATTGCCAATATCTCAATACATTGTATGTAACTTTTCTATTAGGGTTTTGTTGTACGTTATTCGAGTTTTGTTGTCTTTTTGCTAAAATTGCCGCTTTAAGAAAAATGGGAAAATATAGTGTAATTTTATGAATAAAGTGTCACAAAATACAAAATAAGCACAAGAAGAAAGCACCCATTGAAAGCAACAAAGTAAGAAGTAAAGTAAACCAAAGCAACAAAAAAACACTATGACTGTATTGAATGAACCTTCAAATGGTGTCCTTTCAAAGAATAAAGATTTGGATCAAGTCTTTGAGAAGTCATTGAGATTACAAAATAAAATCGATCAAAGTGACACAACGACACAAAGGATAATTGAAAGAGCAGATGATGTAATCAACAGCGATATTAGTCCCAATATTTTGAGTCTAAAACAGTCAACCCACTCTTTGAAATCGTCATCTTCATTATCAAAGAGAAATAGGAAAAGTTTCAAAAAGGCATGTAAATGTCAAGATGGTAAGAGATGTAAATGTGGCGACAACTGTCAATGTTCTCATGAAATTGAAACACAATTGCAGGACCAGAGTAAAGATGATAGTAGAACAAAAAGGTACACCTGGTATAAGCCATGGAGTCATGTTAAGGATAATGATAAGTCTGCTGAAAGGAATGCAAAGACACAATCGTTATATGATGAGAAGAGAACAATATTAACTGACGAATTATTTCCTAATTCTTCTAAGGATAAAGAAATGATGGAAATATTCTCCGATAATGAAGCCCATTCCATTCAAGATAAATTGGTTTTCCCCCATTCACCTATCGATAAAGATGGTAGTAATGATCTCAATAATAATATTATTATTCAAAATGATAAAAATAAAAGTAACGTTATGTTAAGTGAACAACAAAGGAAAGAGAGTCTGGTGAGTTCTGATGATTATTCAATGATCAAATTAGAAAATTCAAAGAAATATCAAGAATTAAGATGTACTTGTACTTGTACAAATGGGAACAGTAAAGAAATTTTTGAAAGTGAGGGGGCAAGGGAAGAGGGAAACATTTCAAAGGATAACCTAGACAATGACTTAAAATGTACTTGTCCCAAGGGTAAAGAGAAGAAGAGATTTTTTGATAGATTTTGGGATAAATTCCGATTAAGAAATTCTAGAACTGATCCATTATCAAATGATGATAATATTAAAGAACAAGAAATTACAAGTTTTGAGGAAATGGACCCTATTCAAGTTGGATCAAGTAAAGATATGATTAATGAAAATGTTGTTGCCACTGCTGATGAAAAGGAAACAAACGGTTCGATTAAGGGCCAGTACAATAATGACAACAATTTTCATGATTCTTATTATGAAGAATTAAATATGCAATCCAGAGCCTTTACCTTATGATTCTTTATTATCGTTTATCTATTTACTATTTAGCATTAATAATATTCTATAATTATTTTTATTTTGTAATCAATCAATCAATATTGCTAATATTGAAAGTGGTAGTCCCCCTTTATAAACGTACCCTATCTCTTGATTGTGTCACGTATAAAAGACGGATATGTGGGTTCTTCCCACACCATATACAAATCATGTAAAACCAAACCACGAATCAAACTCAAGAAGATATGGCAGGCCAATGTAAATGTAGTTCCTGTGGAACCGAATGTGTATGTTCGCAATTCAATCAATGTAAGTATGATTGTAAAGGAGGATCCGATTGCAATTGTCACACTGGTAAGACCCATAAATGTCCCAGCTGTGAACAAGACTGCAACTGCTTAAAGGATCACGAAGTAAGCTGTAAGTGTAGCCATTGATAATTGTTTATATTCAATCTATATATATATATATATATATAGAATTAATGAGTATATGGTAAATATTCTAATATGTTTTTGTTATTTTTCAATTTTGGCGTTTGATGAAAAGTTTCAAGATTTGTAGTGAACATTCCGATGAGCTGTTGATACGTAGCTATAGATGTAGATATATATATAAATATCAACAAGCAAGCCCAACGAACGCAGGAACGCAAGGGGTTGGTGTATTTAATCGCCACGTTTTATGAAGAGTTGAATAGATTAGAAACATGAGAGATAGTTCCAAGACGGTAGAGAATAACATGACGCAATCAGATGGCTGTGTTAAATGTGAAGGAACAGTGAAATGCCCAGTTTGTGGAGAGAATGAATACTGTGTAATGACATCTTTGACGTGTCAGTCGTGTCCCTATACGTATTGTGCACCTACCACGAACCAAACATTGAGTGGGTTATTAAGCCATTCAGGTAACCATACAGCAAGCAGCTCCGCAAATAATAATAATAATAAAGCACCAGTAAGCAAGATTGTTGGTGGGGTGGTTGGTACTGTAGTGGGTCTTGTATTGATAATAATGGTAGCATGGTATAGTTTTTACTTGAAGAAGAGAAACGCTTTAGCCAAAGCCAATGCTATGGGGCAAGATAAGAATTACAACGCGAATGACATTGAGGATTTGGAATTGGATGATATAGAGGATGAAGAAGATTTATACGATACAGATGATGATGATGATGACGATGACGAAGAAGAGGAAGAAGCAATGCAACAACAGCCTCATATAAAGACCATCGACAGTGTCATAACGGGTAAGAACAGTAATGCTAGTATGACTCCACAACAATATGCCAATGAGTTGAGATCGATGCATCCGCATGCCAACCACTCTTTATTTGTTGCCGGAGATAGAATGAGTACTGCCTCTACAGTGAGAACTGGTGCGTCTAACATATTGCCTATAGGATATATCCCTGGTGTGACTAGTGGTGGTGGTACTGTGAACAGCAGCAATCACAAGAATCATTTAAACATAGTAGGGGATATCCGATCTCATATTACACTGGGCTCGTCTATCTTGGATGGTGGTAGTCTGTTTGGCGATGACAATACCGAGACCCATGATGCGAGTGCGATACAGCGACCCGCAGTGGACAGACGTACAAAACCTGTTGATTCGATGACGACACCATCACTGACTACTGCTATCAAGGGTTCGAAGCCCAAACTAGTTCAAATCAATGAAGAGGATGAGCATGAGACGCCGGAAAGAATGAGAAACAGTGTCAGTAGTGATGCTTCTGGGACAGGGTCGTATATTCTTGATTTTGAAATAGACTCTGCCACAGCAGCGACGCCGACAAGACCACAACCTCCCATTCCTGCTGCGTTGAGTAGTTCCAATCTCACATCAAAACCGAATAACAGGTTATCAAGACTTAGCGCTATCACGAATAGGGATGAGGTGGTGTCCACCACCTTATCGGATATGATAACAATCGACACTAAAGCCATTGAGCAAGACGAAGTTTCCACCCACGGAACCGCAGAGAGTGCGAACGCGAATGATAAACTGGATAAGAACCCTACACCCACCACGTTGGACCCATTCAGCGACGACCATAAACTATAATGTATGTATATAATATATTCATATCGATACTATAATGCCTCCCCCCGTTCACCAAAACCAGTAATTAATAATGCATTATTAAACCCAACGGGTCAATCTATGATCGCAACCATCTCGGACAATCCGTTACTAATCCTGGTATCAGCCATTACTAATAACAATGAGGAGGGTGTTAGAAATAAAACACCTCTATATAACACCGACCGCCTAGCGGATCTCTTATTCGTTTCCAGCCCTGGGGCTAACAAGCGGTGGAAACAAATCACGAAACCCCCCGATTAGCCAACCAGCCCACTACGTGTGCTCACACTGTGGCTCTCTTAACCTCTTGTGGATGTTCTGCCCCAAGATCCTTCAATCGATCAAAACCCTTCTGATCTCAGTTATAGCTCCATTATTAACACCGGTTTTGGCCTCTTTTGTTCCACTGAAAATTTCACTCTCTGAAAAATTTCTCGAGCCCTCTCTTTTCACCTATTATTATTCACATTATTCCATATTATTCATGATATTATTACTGAAATTGTACTAATAAAGCCTTGTTCTTACAAAGATTCAGATCGTTCCTTCTGCTTGCTTCCATGGGGTCCAGAAAAATCAATATATATATATGTGCGTATCCCTTTCTTAACTTCCTCTAACGATTGTCTTGTCCCCCAATGCTAAGTCTAATTTATTCCACTCTCCACTCATAGATCTATATCGATTTACTAGTAAATCAAACAATCTAACCCACCACAATCTATATATACATATATCATGGCTTTCACTGATATCGACAAGTTATCTATCTCCACAATCAGACTATTGGCTGCTGATCAAGTCTCCAAGGCCAACTCTGGTCATCCAGGTGCCCCATTAGGTTTAGCTCCAGCTGCTCATGTCATCTGGTCTCAAATGAAAATGAACCCAAAGAACCCAGACTGGATCGCCAGAGATAGATTCGTCCTATCTAACGGTCACGCCGTCGCCTTACTATATTCTATGTTACATCTAACCGGTTACCCATTGACCATCGAAGACTTAAAGCATTTCAGACAATTAGGCTCCAAGACCCCAGGTCATCCAGAATTCGATCTACCTGGTGTCGAAGTCACCACCGGTCCATTGGGTCAAGGTATTTCCAACGCTGTCGGTATGGCCATTGCCCAAAAACAATTCGCCGCCACCTACAACAAGCCAGGTTTCAACTTATCTGACTCCTTCATCTACACCATCTGTGGTGACGGTTGTTTACAAGAAGGTATCTCCTCCGAAGCCTCCTCTTTAGCCGGTCACTTACAATTAGGTAACTTGATTGTCATCTACGATGACAACAAGATCACCATCGATGGGTCCACCGAAATCTCTTTCGATGAAGATGTCGCCAAGAGATACGAAGCCTACGGTTGGGAAGTCTTACACGTTGAAAACGGTAACGACGACTTAGACGCCATTGCCAAGGCCATTGCTCAAGCCAAGACCTCCGTCAACAAGCCAACCATGATCAAATTGACCACTACCATCGGTTTCGGTTCCTTGAAGGCTGGTGACCACTCCGTTCACGGGTCTCCATTAGGTAAAGACGATTTGAGACAAATCAAATCCAAGTTCGGTTTCAACCCAGACAAATCCTTCCAAGTCCCACAAGAAGTCTATGACCACTACCAAACCACCATCTTAAAGCCAGGTCAAGAAGCTAACAACAAATGGAACGATCTTTTCAACCAATATCAACAAAAATTCCCAGAATTAGGTGCTGAATTAAAGAGAAGATTAGCTGGTGAATTACCACAAGGTTGGGAATCCAAATTACCAACTTACAAGCCAGGTGAATCTGCTTTAGCCACCAGAAAATTATCTGAAATGCTTTTCCAAAGCTTAAACGAATCTGTTCCAGAAATCATTGGTGGTTCTGCTGATTTAACCCCATCTAACTTAACCAGATGGAAGGAAGCCGTCGATTTTCAACCTGATAACACCGGTTTCGGTTCTTACGCTGGTAGATACGTTAGATACGGTATTAGAGAACACGCCATGGGTGCCATCATGAACGGTATTGCCGCCTTCGGTGCCAACTACAAGGCTTACGGTGGTGCTTTCTTCAATTTCTTAGGTTACGCCGCCGGTGCCATCAGAGTTTCTGCTTTAGCCGGTTATCCAGTCATTTGGGTTGCCACCCATGACTCCATCGGTGTCGGTGAAGATGGTCCAACTCATCAACCTATCGAATCCTTAGCCCATTTCAGAGCTTTACCAAACACCCATGTTTGGAGACCAGCTGATGGTAACGAAGTCTCTGCTGCTTACGAAGTTGCTTTGAAATCTAAGCACACTCCATCCATCATTGCTTTATCCAGACAAAACTTACCTCAATTAGAAGGTTCTTCCATTGCTAATGCCGTTAAGGGTGGTTACGTCTTACAAGATGTTGAAAACCCAGATATCGTCATTGCTGCCACCGGTTCTGAAGTCTCTTTATCCGTTGATGCCGCTAAGGTTTTAGCCACCAAGGGTATCAAGGCCAGAATTGTTTCTTTACCAGATTTCTTCAACTTCGATAAGCAACCAGAAGACTACAAATTATCCGTGTTACCAGATGGTGTTCCAATCTTATCCGTCGAAGTCTTATCCACTTCCGGTTGGGGTAAATACGCTCATCAACACTTTGGTTTAGACAGATTCGGTCTTTCCGGTCCAGCTGCCCAAGTCTTTAAATACTTTGACTTCACTCCAGAAGGTGTTGCCACTAGAGCTGAAAAGACTATTAACTTCTACAAGGGTAAGGAAATGATCTCCCCATTGAGATCTGCCTTCTAAATTAGCTAACTGCTTTTTAGTTATGTATTTATGCAATTTTATAGTTTTATCCAAGTTTTTTATATAATTATAATTGATTAATTAATTTAAGATCTCTCTTTTGCTCGACCTCACAACTACGACAACTACGACAACTACGACAACCACAGATGACACAAGAACACAAGGATAAGAAGTTAGCAGTAGCATTCGTCTGTCTGGGGAACATTTGTCGTTCCCCCATGGCAGAGGCAGTATTTGCCCACACAGTGAAATCACAAGAACTTGAATCCCGTTTCTCTCGAATCGAATCATTCGGTACAGCAAGATATCATATTGGTGAAAACCCTGACGAACGTAGTGCCTCGACCTGTAGGAATCATGGTGTTCCCGTTGACCACAAGGCCCAACAGATTAAAGATCACCATTTTAAAGAATTTGATTACGTGATTTGTATGGATGAAAGTAATTTGGTTAATTTAAGGAGGATATGTAAGGACAAATCTCTATTGGATAAGATCTATCTTTTTGGTCATTGGAACACTGATGGGGTATATAACAGGATTGTCGACGATCCTTATTATGGTGGGATTGATGGGTTTGAATACAACTTTAATCAGGTGAAGTATTTCAGCCAACAGTTTTTGAAAAGGGAGTTGTAAAGTACAATGTTAAATATATATATTTATATAGATTAATGCATGACTAAAGCACTTCAAAATCCGCTTCATTATAAACGAAATCTGGATTACAACGTCTAGCTAACCAACTTTTCTTGTAATCGAAATATCTCCAGGACTCTTCTTCTAATTTATTGACATCTGTGTTGGAGTTTGAAATGATTCCAGGCGGTAATTTTTCAATCTCTTTATAATACCAACAACGGTCTTTCTTATTGAATTGCCAATTTCTATTTTTATTCAATTCTCTTGCTGATAAGAATTGTTCATATGAACCTTGATAATGATAAAAGATAAAGAATAACGTGTCTAGATCAAATTTGGTGAAAATTTTAGCCAATGATGTAGTAGAGTAGATATCATGATGATAGCTGGTAGTTGCGTTTTGTTTTTCACTATTAGCTGATTCTGATGGATTCTTGTTCGTTGTATTGTTATTAGTCTCATTGATATCAAATGGGTATATGAATCTAATCGGTTCATTCGGGAAAAAGATTGAAGTTGGATGTGGCAATGACAATGGTTTTTTATACAAGTATGGAGAATCAGCATCTAAAGAATCTGGACAATTCAATAATGATGATTCGAGCTTTGTAAGCATGTCCTGTGACATTTCGTTGTGAGGTTGTAATAGATTTCTCTTTGAATTATGCCAATATTTCAATTCATCTTTAAAGATATCATTTTGGAACGCTTTATTGCTTTCAATATCCCTTTCCATTATTTCATTAATTTCATCTGTACAATCTTTGGGGAATGGTAGAGTTAATTCTTCTTCATCGTTGGATGTGTTATTATTGTTGGATGTGTTATTATTGTTGGATGTGGTTGTCTCCTTTTTCTTGGTTGGACTATCCTGAACAGGTGGTGGCTTGGTTATTACCTTCTTCTTTGGTGAAGCAGTCGATTTCTTTCTTTCAGTACTTGGCTGCAAGGGGATAATAGTGCTAGTCGTCACTTCACAGCCCATGTCCTGGTATAATGTGTCATATTCGACAAAGTCTGGTTCACCATTATTCTCGACATAATACAAAATATCATCTTTAAACTCATTTAATTTTGAGGAGGACATTTCATCATTTTGAACCAACTTTAAAATATTTTCTAAGTTGTTGATATGATACTCATGTCTCTCGATTGATTCAGATTCATCATTTTCCTCGGAATTGTTCCCCTTAGAATATTCGTCTTCAGAATCTAATTGATCAGTTTCCAATAATTCCAATTGTTTTTGTAATTCATTAATACAGTCGACAACAAATTGACAGCTTTCATTTTTCTCTTTGTCATTTGGATCCACTAACAGATTTGGATTAGATAATGCAACTTTAGAGAATTGTTTGATCTTCATTAATTTTTCAATCGACTTAAATATTTCCATCTTATTTTCAATGGTTTTTCTAGAGGACATTAAATTAGTGAGTTGATCTTTATCCTTGATATCTTCCTTGCTGACCCACAATTTGATTTGTTCTCTATGCTTTTGCAATTTCTTCACTTCTCTCTTTAGATCTGCCTCTAATTTTTCCTTATATGATTGATTCTCGCTTGAATCAATAGATTCGAATATTTCATAAATGCTGTCAAATTCTTGAACACCATCTTTAACTTTCTTAAGGACTTTATCGATGTCCTGTTGCAATTTCCTTTGAGACATTGTGTGGTGGGATGGAGGTGGGGAGATCTCTTTGCCTTTTTGGGTTTTTACTTTGGTGGTAAGTAAAGTACTCAAAAGTTGTTCTTTAAAAAATATTCAATTTTGAAATAAATTTATTTTAAAAGCAGATTTGTTTATATAACGTATAAGAGTGTGAGGTCCCCAACAGAAACGCTTAAAGATGGATTCACAGTTGGAACAGCTGGATCAAGAGATTATACATTATTTACAGAAGATAGATTCCAATTTGAACGAATCGTTCAAGATCATTACTCAAGATATCATTCCAGGAATACGACAATATGGACAACATTGTGACAATATAATGGACAGTTGCCAATGGTTGGTGACAATGTTTGAACAGACAGGGAATGTCCAATTGTTTGGTGATGCCAATGAGGCAGATAGCATTTTTCCTGGACAAGTTTTGGAGCAATCAGGCACTAATGAAATTACACAAACCAATGAAGAGGAGGATGATTTCCACACTGCTAATCTTACCACCACTGGTCAGATCTTAAGATTGCCAGACTTTAGTGATGATGAAGATGATGAAGACGGTAAGAGTAAAGATGATGGGAAAAACAACACGAATAGCACGTTACAACGTCAAAGTCGCAAACGTAAGGTGTCCTTGCTATTGCAACAGCAATATGGCTCGAACAGCAGTTCCATCCCCTCCCCAGTGATCCAATCGAAGAAACGTAGTGATGACAGCTCTCCTTTAAGAAACGAGGCCCATAACAGTACGATATTGGAATTCCCGACAGCAGAGTAAGCGTCCCTTCGTCTTTTATAATAAAATATAAATAATTGTAACAGTAAATATCGTTTTAACACAAACAAAGTACAGCCCTGTATAGAACAACAAACACAACAACTACGAATGGGTAATATAATGTCATCAAGCTTTGCACCAGAATGTACGGAATTGAAGCAAACGTACGACGATTGTTTCAACAAATGGTATAGTGAGGAGTTTCTCAAGGGTCAAGGTAAACACGAGACGAATCCTTGTTTGAAGCAATGGACTTTGTACTCTCAATGTGTTGCCAAACATTTGACACAGGATAAAGATTTGAAAGGTGCTTTGGACCAGGCCAGAGGTGAGGCCCCATTTGAGGCCGGTGGTGAATTGATTTCGAATAATAAATAGTTTTATATAACTTGTAAATACATTTTAATTTATACTACTGTTACAAGCAAGGTTTGAGAGCAGACACAGATTGCAAAACACTGCAAGGATGAAACAGATACTCCCTGTGGCGATTATTACCGGTTCGACGGGTCACATTGGTAGAGAAGTGGTTAAGAGGCTTTCCCAGGAAGGATTTAGCTGTATATGTTTAGGTTCCAAACCAACTCCAACGGTGGATTTACCGCTACAGTTCCAAACGGGGGCCCAGAGGCATCAATATATGTCCCTGGATATGAGTCAAGTGTTGACCTCTGAAGTTACCAAGATGGTGTTACCTGGGGTTGGTTACACGGAGGGGGTTACAAGACAAAACACTTCATCATTATTCCAATATTTGCGCTGGAATGGTGAGTTGGAACAGTACAAGTTACAATTATTGGTCAATATTGCTGGTATAAGTCAAAACAAACTGAGTGTCAAGATGTCCCCAGAGGAAATGAGCCAAATGGTTAATATAAACCTGTTGAACCCGATGATTCTGAGCCAAGTGGTCACTAAACAAATGTATAGGGAGAGTCATCGTGTTGAGAGCCATCACCGTCCGTGTATTGTAAACGTTTCTTCGATCCTGGGCTGTTCCAGTGGGATTGACATCCGAGCCACGTCCATATACTCTGCGACCAAGGCAGGACTGACCCTTTACTCTCAATCGATGGACAGTGAGTTGTCGCAATCGCCGTATTGGCCCCGTGTCAAGGTTCTGCAGCCGGGACCTGTCATTGATAGTGGAATGGTTCAAGAACTGGGTGCTGCCAGCAAAGAGCAGTTAATTCAACGGGGGAAGGCATCGAAGAGCCTCACGACGACACAGGAAGTTGCACTGGCTGTGTGGCGGGCGTACTTAGATGATTGTTGATTAATCATTTATCAATCAACCATTTATCAATCAATCATCAATCAATCATCAATCAACCATCCATTGATCAATCCAAGATGCGCTACCACTTCTACAAGCGCTCGTGCAAAACTACACATACATCGCAATTGAAAAAAAAAAAACATTCAAAAAAAAAAAAAAAAAAGACTGGAAAATTTTTCATTTCTTGCCAAAATTGTTATAAAAAGAGATGAGTTGTTGATGTTTGAAGCTTTATTAAAATCGGTATTAGATCTTTAAAAAGGTGTCAACGTAGTTAGCCCCGCTTCTCACATCTCACACACACATTCACATTCACTATGATTATTTACAAGGACGTCTTCTCTAACGATGAATTATTATCTGATGCTTACGACTTAAAGGAAGTCGATGGTGTCATCTACGAAGCCGACTGTGCCATGATCAAGGTCGGTGCTGGTAACATCGATATCGGTGCCAACCCATCTGCTGAAGACGGTGACGATGATGTCGATGATGGTTCCGAAATCGTCAACAACGTTGTCCACTCTTTCAGATTACAACCAACCGGTTTCGACAAGAAGTCTTTCTTAACCTACATGAAGGGTTACATGAAGGCTGTCAAGGCCAAGTTACAAGAAAACAACCCAGACGAAGTCTCCGCTTTCGAAAAGGGTGCCCAAACCTACGTCAAGAAGGTTATTGGTTCTTTCAAGGACTGGGAATTCTTCACCGGTGAATCCATGGACCCAGATGCCATGATCATCATGTTAAACTACCGTGAAGACGGTACCACTCCATACGTTGCCATCTGGAAACATGGTGTTGTTGCTGAAAAGATCTAGATATATTTTTTGTACTCTTTATGTATATTGTATATATTTATATGTGTCTAATCACTCTTTCTTGAATTACACGCTACGATTCTTAACTTATCGACTTTGATGGTATCGTTATTTTTACTATTGCCTTCCACCGTAGTGTTCGATGTCCCCTCGACGTTAACGGAACAGTTCTTCACAATAAACGTCCACACATCATCACAGAACCCGTATGTATCTAAATCCCCCTTCACCGTCAACTTTGACGCAGTTTGATCCTTCAATACCTCTGAGACAGATTTATCAAATGTTTCCAACACTCTCATTGCCAGCGATGCCTCGATACGCCCTTCACTGATAAGCGTGTCCAGTGCGTCCACTAGACTGTTCCCCACTGTGCTTCTTCTATATAGTTCATAATAACCTGGTACTGCCATCTTTTCCTTGCCCTGTTGCCCCTCCTGTATGAGTGGTGGATGTATTCTTACAAATGTGTATTTTAATATTAATTAATTAATTAATTTTTTTTTATTTCCTATTAAACTAATTTAATGTTTTAATCGGTTCAACAAGTGCAAAAGTAAATAGCCAACGATGAGTAGTACTATATTTTACAGGTTTAAATCGCAGAAGACGCCCTCCAGGATTCTGTTTGACGGTACTGGGTTGACCGTATTCGATTTGAAACGAGAAATCATATTAAATAATAAGCTAGGTGATGGTACAGATTTTCAGTTGAAATTGTATAGTATGGATAATGGGGAAGAGATCGATGAGGATCAAGTGGTGATCCCCAGATCGTCCAGTGTGGTGGTGAAACGTTCTCCCGCGTTCAAATCATCGATGATGAATAACTCTGTGCTGAATGCGGCGAGATATGTCACTGGTAAGCCAAGGGTGTTTGCACATCCAAAGAAGAAGGCGTTACAACCACCGCCACCACCTGGGAAGATTGTGAACAACACAGGTGGGAGTGAAGAGGAAAGAATTGCCAATATGTTTGCGACACAAGCCAATGAATGGGAAAGGACGCAGGAAGAGATGTCTTCTGCGACACCCGTGGTTCATTCGCATCGAGGCCCCAGTGGGGATGATGGACCACCTCCAGCAGGGTATATGTGCTATCGATGCGGGTCGCGTACTCATTGGATCAAGAATTGTCCCACGAATAATGATCCTAATTTTGAAGGTAAACGTATAAAGAGAACCACAGGTATCCCCAAGAAATTTTTACAAACGATTGAAGTCGATACTTCCAATATGAGTAATGAGGAGATGACACAACGTAAGATTATGATCACCGATGAGGGTAAGTTTGTGGTGCAAGTAGAAGATAAACAATCGTGGGATGAGTATCAACGAAGACAAGAACGAAGAGAAATGAAGGGTAAAGAAGATGATGTTAAATTTTACAAAGACTTACCCAAGGAGTTGAAGTGTCCCATCACTGGTGGGATATTGAAAGATCCAGTAAGGACCAGTGGGTGTTGTAACAAAGTTGTGTCTAGGATGGCGGTGGAAGATAGTCTTTTGAGTAATGATTTTGTGTGTCCATTCTGTGGTAAGGAAGAAGTGTTGTTAGATACGTTGGAACCAGATAAAGAGATGCAAGAGAAGGTGGAAGAGTATATGAAGGAGCACAGTGATGCCAAGAGGGTCAAGTTGGGAGATGCTGTGGCAACTGCATCCCCAACAAAGCCGGTTGCGCCCATACCCTTCCCGATGCCCTTCCCGATGTTCCCATTCATGCCGCCCATGGGAGCCCCCCCACCGGGGAAGTAATTCGTGCTATATAGAGATATGTATTTACTGCTACCATTTAACAATTCAACAATTTAACTATTTAACTATTTGTTTATTTGCACTCGCATAGTTCCAACCACAACTCCACTTCCACTTCCACAAAACAACCTCCAATGAACAAAATATAAAATAATATAAAATAATTGAAAATAATCTAAAACATCAATCAGAAAATTTCAGAAAACCTCGGAGTTCCAGACACCCAGACACCCGGGCACCCACTATTCCCGCAGCACACACCCATGCACCCCCGGCTTCCACAAAAACGGCACCACGCCCAAAGAGGAAATCCGGTTGCTTGCGGAAAATTTTGCAAGAAAAGTTGAAAAGTTGAAAAAATGAGACAAACACAACTGGTGGTTTCCGAAGAACGCAGTGGGCAAAGACTACGTGGTTCCCAGTTTTAAATATATCAGGTCTGAAATGCCAGATTGATATATATATATATATAGCCTGGGTACCCTCCTGCTTCTTCAAACTTCCAATTCATCTCCTAGAATGGAACCAACCACAAACTACTACAACAATCAAAAATGGGTATTTTAGACGTTATTAAGAGAAAGTCCGGTGTCATTGTCGGTGACGATGTCAGAGCTATGTTCCAATATGCTAAGGAAAACAAGTTCGCCATCCCAGCCATCAACGTCACTTCCTCCTCCACCGTTGTCGCCGCTTTAGAAGCTGCCAGAGACAACAAGTGTCCAATCATCTTACAAACCTCTAACGGTGGTGCTGCTTACTTCGCCGGTAAGGGTGTCTCTAACGAAGGCCAAAACGCCGCCATCCAAGGTGCCGTCGCCGCCGCTCACTACATCAGAGCCATTGCCCCAGCTTACGGTATCCCAATTGTCTTACATTCCGACCATTGTGCCAAGAAATTATTACCATGGTACGACGGTATGTTAGCCGCTGACGAAGAATACTTCAAGGCTCACGGTGAACCATTATTCTCCTCCCATATGTTAGATTTATCCGAAGAAACCGATGACGAAAACATTGCCACTTGTGTCAAGTACTTCAAGAGAATGGCCGTCATGCAACAATGGTTAGAAATGGAAATCGGTATCACTGGTGGTGAAGAAGATGGTGTCAACAACGAAAACGTCGACAAGGACTCTCTATACACCAAGGCCGAACAAGTCTTCGCTGTCCACGAAGCCTTAGCTCCAATCTCTCCAAACTTCTCCATTGCCGCTGCCTGTATGTATAATTTTACTCCAACTGAATGAATGAAAAAGAAAAAGAAAATAGAATAAATAAACTGAATTTTGACAAGAAAGATACATTGAAATATTCCCCATATCCACTATATTGAATCAGTGAACTAATGCGTTTTACAAGCGTATAACCACTGAATATAGTTATTTGTGAAATTACATGAACATATCTGAAATCAAAATCTGGTTCATTTTCTATTTTTTTGATACCCTTTCATTATTATTATCAGAAACTTAACGAACATAATTTTACTAACAATTTATCATGACATTATATTATATGAAAATATAATATAAATTGATCACGAATTTTTTTAATACAGTCGGTAACGTCCACGGTGTCTACGCTGGTACCATGGCTTTAGCTCCAGAAATCTTAGCTGACCACCAAAAATACACTGAAGAAAAGTTAGGTGCCCCAGCTGGTTCCAAGCCATTATTCTTAGTTTTCCACGGTGGTTCTGGTTCTACCAAGGAACAATTCCAAACTGGTATCAACAACGGTGTTGTCAAGGTCAACTTAGACACTGACTGTCAATACGCCTACTTAAAGGGTATCAGAGACTACGTCTTAAACAAGAAGGACTACATCATGTCTATGGTCGGTAACCCAACCGGTCCAGAAGCTCCAAACAAGAAGTTCTTCGACCCAAGAGTCTGGGTCAGAGAAGGTGAAAAGACCATGTCTCAAAGAATTGAAGAAGCTTTCGATGTCTTCAACACCAAGAACACTTTATAAGTCTAATCTTGTAGAGATCGCTTTTTTATGATCGCTTTTTATATAAATTTTTATAATTGAAATATATGACTATTTTGTTCTAGAACTGTTGTCAGATGAATGATTAGATTAAAATCAGGATGAGGATTAGACAGTTTAATAAATGTATAATCACTACTCAGTTCTACTCTGCTCTTGTAAAAGGCAACTGAACATGCCAGTGACCATTAGTAGACAGAAAAGAAAGCACATGGAGGGACAATCCGTTGCTGAGCATGCATAGAGTAGGAATTAATACATACTATATGTATATATAAATTTAATGTTTTTCTAATGCTTTTTGAGTTTCAATGGGCATATTTCCAAACAAAACTTATATATTTATACTTAACATGTTTTAAACATGTCCAATTTGAATATTCATGTAAGTTTAACTCTTAGAAGAATGTGTCATTGGAAGGAAGCAACTTCAGAACGAACTGATAGAATAATAAACCACACACCCTGGAATATATTATGTGACAAGGACCCCCACATTTTGCCAAGTTATAACTCGGCGCTCATTAAAACGAGCCCGTCTAGCCAAGTACATACCGTTTCACTCTAAAGTATGCGTCAATATGTCAAGGTAGTTTCACTTTACAGGAAAAAGCATGGAATTATAACCATTCAACTGAATGTAATTGGAGATGTATGGCGAGCTTATCCCCTACAATAGTCACCACAAGAAGAAAGTTCGATTCGGTTGCATCGAAAGGTGCTGTAATGTTTTCAACTCAAAAGAATGTAGTTTCAAGAGTCAGCGGAGCTCAACCATTCATCTCCAATAAATCAATGTGTTGCAGACGACACTGTCCATGATTCCTAAGTCTCTGCCTGGGTCTGATCAGACAGCTTTGCAAAAACAATCATATATAAAGAGGTATGTTTGACCATATTATACTTCTGGATTTCAACCATTGTAGAATATATAGAAGATGAGTGCATATCATACCATCCGGTTCCTATCACCACACCAAACACTCACACATCTCCCTATCAAAGGCTCACAGCCATTCTCTACCTGCTTACTGACCTGTTCGGCTTCAATTCTGCGTCTCTTCGGGGCTGTAATAGTCACTGGCATGCTCAGACATCTGCCACATAAACATGTCTTGAGAATCATACAATGACTCTTTATAGTACCCTTTGAAAATGTTTATGATCCAAGTGTCTTTGGCACTCTGCTTAGTAGTGTGTTGCATCCAAACGGAGTATCTACCCACTCCTACAATGGAGTCACCCAATAATGGATATAGTGAGACAATCTTAATCCTGGGAATGCCATCTATCATCGGCGTGCAACCATCACAACCAATCACTCCTCTAAGACAGAGCTCTATTGACACAGACGGTTGCACTCGGATGGCAGGTGCTGTGCCCAAGATCAAAACCCTCTCAATATCTCCACCATTTCGGGATTCTATTGCTGGGTGGCCTCTGCATGCCACTGTGGATTTGGAAATGGTTCACACAGAGTGTCAAAGACAAATGGGTGATGACCTTTCTCGAAGGGTCCGATGAAGAGAGTCTCTACTGTATTCTAAGAGTGTGTTCGTGTGAAAGGCGTGTGAGCATATCTGCGACCCCTCCAGCCCACAAGAGATGAGGAATGGAAGCGTAAATGGTTATGCAGCAGTTGGTATATATATAAATAAATTATATAAAACATCAATACATGAAAAAACATTCAGATAAGCATCACAGATCAGTTCTCGAAGAATACTAATACACCACAACATGGCACAACAAAACCTCGTACAACAATTCCAAAATGCATATACGCAATACACAAGCAAATACATTCGTTCAATCCCTACATTCAAATACACCCCACCTAAAAACCCCGTAGTTCTTTGCCATGGTCTCTCAGGGTTTGATCAGTTGTTCTTTATCCCATCAGTGAGATACCTGACCACCTTATTACGGAATCACATACACCAAATGGATGACGATAGCATATTCAGTGACAACGGACAACTATATGCCATCGATTATTGGATCGGAATTAAAACATTGCTCGAGTCCAAAGGTTGCCAAGTGTTTATTACTAGAGTGCCCAGTTTTGGCTCTATTGAAATGCGTTCATTAGCATTACACAATCGACTTGAAAAATTAGCACTAAAGTCCCAAACCTCCCAATTCAATCTGATAGCCCACTCTATGGGCGGATTAGACTCTAGATATTTAATCTCAAACATACCAGACAAGAAAAATTACAAGATTCTTTCACTCACAACTATATCTACGCCACACCATGGTTCAGAAATGGCAGACTTCGTCGTTGAGCAGTTCGAATCTTTGAAAAAGATTATCCCAACAACAAAGGAAACGTATCTCCCTATCTGTTTTTATCAATTAACTACAAATTATATGAATGAATATTTTAATAAAACGGTGACAGACGATCCAAAGGTCAAATACTTCAGTTATGGCGCAATGTTTACCCCCTCTTGGTACAACGTTTTCAAACCGTCTTGGCAAATCATCAACGACAAATCAAAGGGGAAGCCAAATGACGGTATGGTCACTGTGGAAAGTTCACACTGGGGCACATATCTGGGAACATTGTACGGATTGGACCATCTGGATATCATCAACTGGCAAAATAAACTAGTGGTGCCTTCAAAGGAACCAATGGCAAATATCGACATCTTACAATTTTACTTGTTTATAACGCATAATCTGGGGCAGCGTGGGTTTTAACCTACTTGTTTAGCCTGACCTTAACCTCGATCTCATCATGAATTTCCTCCAATTCGTCACACAACCTCTCCATCTCTTCAATCCTTGTTTCAAGGCCACTCAGTTGTCCCATATAGCTCTGTTTCAACGTCTCAATCTCCTTCTGCGCATCACTATTCATTAGTTGGAACGTATCATTCAATTCATCCAGCCACATTTCATTCAACTTTACTTTGGAGCCAAAATGCGACATCCATTGGGCACTTTCAACGTCTATGTACTGTTGCAATCCCTTCACACACTCTTCAATATCCTTAGAATGCATCTTTGTTTTGATGGGGGGGATGTCTGTAAAAGTTATATATAAATATTCAACTTTTCATAAATATTTATTTTAAATACATTAAACCCAACACAACCAGACATGGCCGTATTGCAAACATTCCTAACAAAATTTGATGTGAAGAAGGGGAATATTGTAGTCTGGTCCCAGCCAAACTCACATGACCCAAACCTAGCATTCAAATCTATGCCCTCTGGCATACATGAAAAGACCAAAGATACAATCTGCTTTACCACAGAAACATCACAGCGAGGGATCGCTGCTTTCAGCCAAAACTCTTTCGATTTACTGAACCAGTCTAAGCCAATCGATAGAAACGAGGTAAAAATGTTTTCCCTGGGGGTTATATTAGATATTAATGTCGACGACGACACAATGGAATATTATATGAGCAAACTACATTCGGTATTGGAACATTGGCTGAATAATCTACAAGACATGGCTATATTAGACCAATTCCATCAGGATCATCAGGACATACTGCCCAAATGCACAATACCCTCAAAGTTCGAATCGGATACCATGGACTGGATTGAAAAATTGGGTCCCCTACTATTCCCCATATGGAAAGCAACTTTGCTGAATGAAAGAATCCTCATCTTAAACTTAGCAAATGAAGATATGAGCAAGATCAACTCATTATGCCGTATGATTAAACACATATGCCCTTCGTTGTTGAACCTCTTTACTATTGGTATATCAGACCTAGACACTATGAAGGATTTACTCACTACTAACGGTTACATAGCTTGCACCAACGATACTTTATTGGAGTTGAAGCCAGAGATATACGACAAGTTGATCAAGATCGAACTAGGTCAAGTATCCATCACCGACAGCAAAGGCGAGTCAGTGAAGGCCACTCCAAACGAATTAGAATTACTAAATTCCAAAGAAAATTATACTTCATTGACAGAACCAATATCGTGGACACAGTTCTTTTGGGATGAATTATACCTTTTCACCACTGCCGGGTATATTAAACCCTCATTCCACAATACCCCCATACAGGATGGTATATTCCCGTTATTTGAATCCAGAACCAAGTCTTTACACAACACACTCGAAATGATACTGCTCTCAAAAGAGTTTGATGAGTTGACTGACGACACAATATACCTACACCCGAGAGATCTAAAATTGTTACAGTTGGATTGTTTTAGCTCACAAGATTTTGACTTTGTCATCAAATTGAGTAAAAAATGGTTCAATAAGAATGTTGAGTTCTCTGGGTTTACTGATTACTTAAGCATTGCTTGTTAAATATGTGTATATATATAAATGTATATGATCAAAACACTAGCCATAAGGCACATGCAATAATAGAAATACCAATAACGGCTGTAATGATACCGGCACCTGCTCTTGACCCCTTTGTGATATTCAAGTCAGCCAAGTTAGTTGGATACACTTCGGTACCAGCAGCTGGATCACCTTTAGAGGTACCCCCATTTTGTGCAGTATATGGTGCAGGTCTTTGTAAAGCTCTTGTATTGATCATACATTCCAAAGCAGCCATTTGCTCACCCAGACCATACATACCGTCCCAGCCACCGGTAAACCAGTTGATACCACACGTGTGACCATCAGTACCACCGGAACAAGACTTGGCAGCAGCCACAGCAGAAATGTTTAACCACTTCATGATATGTTGCGACGTTTCTGGAACTAAAGAAGCAGTTAAACCCAAGAAACGGGAGAAGTAGGCTTTGAAAGAACGTTGATCTGTGTTACAAGTCGAAGAAGGTTGACATGCAGCTTCATACATGACACCAGTGGAAGCATTAAAGAAAACTTGGGAAGCATTCAATAGTTTCATGGTTCTGTCATGCCACACCTTATCCTTTGTGAAATTGGATAGGAAAGCACTACCAGATAATAATAAACCATGGTTATAACTCCATTGGTAACTGGTCACAGTGGAACAGTTGTCTGTGACAGTAACACCATCATAGACAAACATGTAGGTACCGTTGGAGATAACACTTACATCTTCCATCCAGTCCCAGACCTTTTCAGACCAATCGACATAACTTGTATTACCAGTGTATCTAGCCAATCTGGCGGCAAGATGGAATAAAGCACCGTTGGAAACAGTGTTCTTGTAATCATAACCGGTATTCCAGTTGAAAATTTGCCATCTTAAACCACCACCACAGGATTCGTTGTCCCAACGCAAAGCCATAGTGTTGAAAACAGCTTGGGCTAAATACAACCATTGTGGAGAGTCTTCTGGTGGATTTGGAAAGTTTCTTTCGGCAGCAGTCATGGCAGCAATACCCCAAAAGGCTTGATCATCATTACCTTCAGTGGTGGATTGATTTAATGGGATGTAGTTGTTGTGATCACCCGTTTGGTGCAACATAGCAGCCATGATTTTGTCGTTATAAGTATCATTTTGCATAAACCACCAGTAATCAATCATGGACCCCCATGCACCACCGGCTTCCCACCAATAGTATGGATCCGAAAACATACCGACAGTTTCACCATACTGATCACCGTTGTAGTAATCCATTAAACCGTAGGCAATCAGAGAAGTGGCATTGGATAGAGATGTTGGATCGTTCAAGTCCAGATCTAGAGAACTGACTTTGGCAACCAAAGAGCTGGCCACGAGCAGAAGCGAGGTTATCCCTTTGTTGAGTTTCATATGTTGTAGGAATATAAATGGCGTAGCAGCTCACAGATGGGTATTCTTGTGTGGAGAGTAAAATAGAGTGATGTCTAGTTGATGTGATCCAAATACGTTGGATCTAGTTATCTTGCTATCTCTCATCAACAGATCACCTCGAGCAAGGACTTTCAAGATTGAGTTATAAATTTTTTTTGATATTTAATTTTTCTTATTTTTAATTTTTTAATTTTAGAAATGAAGGCTTGATTGAGCAACCCGGCCTTCAACGCGTCAACTTTTGGAAAGTTTCACTAATATTTTTTGTCCAGACACGTAAAAGTGGTATACAAATAGAAGTCACAGCCCAGAGGTTGTTTGAAATATATATATATATTCTAGAGTATCCAGAGATATTTTAGCTAGGATGTTCAGACAAACTAAGAGGCGAATTGCCTCAAGAAGAAATTTTGATTCATATGGGAATGACGACAGGTTAAATGATAACAAAGTCATCTTAACGAGTAATAACCCTGAAGAGGAGAAGAGACTATACGATACCATCTATTCGAGTAAACTGTCCTTTTATGAGCAACAACCACAAGGTGAAATCACATTAGAACAGTTTGAGACCTGGGCTATTGCTAGATTAAAGATCCTATTAGAGATTGAATCAGGTATATCAAGAAATAAGAATTTAAGCGAGATCGAAACACTAATTAAACCTCAATTCCAGAAATTCTTACCTTTAAATAATGACAATTTCATCGACAAGAAGAAAGATTACTATTCACATTTCATTTTACGACTTTGTTTCTGTCGTAGTAAAGAATTGAGAGAAAAATTCGTCAGAGCTGAAACTTTTCTATTCAAGATTAGATTCCAAATGTTAACCTCCTCTGATCAAATTAAATTTGTCCAATCACTAAACTTGCCTCTATTGCAATTCATTTCAGACCAAGAAAAGGCTAAACTATCAAAAGAACTATATCAAACGGTTTCTCCGCAATTACAATTTCAATTGAATTTGATTGATGAACAACAAAGACAAAACTATTTCCATGCTGAGAAATTCATGAAATTACCCTTTGAAAATGTTATTGATATGATCGGGAACAGATCTGTGTTCTTGAAAGATGGGTATGCATATTTACCTCAATTTCAACAATTGAATTTAATTGCTAATGAATTTGCTAACCAATTGCAAGAACAATTGATTAAAACATTCCAATATTTACCAAGACTGAATGAGGATGATAGATTGGTGCCAATCCTAAATCATTTATCATCAGGCTACACCATCTCTGATTTCAACCAAAACTCTACTCAATACGGTAATAACGACGAAGGTGATATTACCGCAGAAAGTGTTTGGTCTGAAGATATAAGTAAACATTATCCATTATCTGTTAGAAATCTGTTTAAAGGGCTAAAGGAAAATCATCATTTAAGATACTACGGTAGACAACAACTTTCTTTATTTTTAAAAGGGATTGGTCTAAGTGCAGATGAATCAATGAAGTTTTGGATAAAAGCATTCACTTCAGGTGGTCATATTACGTTGGATAAATTTAATAAAGAATACAGATACAATTTTAGACACAATTATGGGTTAGAAGGTAACAGAATCAACTACAAACCATGGGATTGCAAGACTATATTGAGTAAGCCAAGACCTGGGCGAGGTGACTTCCATGGTTGCCCCTTCCGTGATTGGGGTGCTGATAAGCTGACCATTGAGTTGGCTAAGATGGGTCTAACAAAGACTCAAATTAACAGTGTATTAGATTCTTGTGAAAAGGGCGATTATATTGTCGCTAACACAAAAGTGTTTGAATACACTCATAATTTTTCTGGTAATGAATCTGAAAAGGAGGGATTAACATTAATGGATCATCCAAATCTTTATTTTGAAAGATCCAGACAACTGGAGAAGAAGAAACTCAAATTGTAAGAGATGAATAACTTTATATAACGTTTCAAAGAAAATATTCTTTCCAAGGCTAATTGAAACACACAATTACAGCAGTCAACAACCAATAAATTATACATAGTAAAAAATTATATAGTTTATATAATTTAAAGATCTTGTTGTCTATTTACAGGATTAATGACAAACAGAACATCATTTGGTTATTTTTGTTCAACTCATAAAAGCAAGAATAATATGATATAAAAATGAATTCATTACATCATACCTGGCATACCACCTGGCATACCACCTGGCATACCTGGCATGCCACCTTGGGATGGTGGTTCAGGAGCATCAACAATAGCAACTTCAGTAGTGGCTAATAAGGATGCAACACCGGAAGCATCAACTAAACCACTTCTGACAACCTTGAATGGATCAATGATACCGGCAGCTAACATATCAGTATATTGGCCCTTAGCAGCATCGTAACCCTTGGTGAAATCAGCACCGAACTCGTCGACCAATTTACCAACAATAACGGAACCTTCTTCACCAGCGTTGTCAATGATTTGTTTGGCTGGTTTGGTAATAGCCTTTCTAATAATATCAACACCTAATTTTTGGTCAAAGTTTTCGACTTCAAGATCATCTAAGACTCTGGAAGCCTTGACTAAAGCAGTACCACCACCTGGTAAAATACCTTCTTCGACAGCAGCTCTAGTGGCATTTAAGGCATCATCGTAACGGTCCTTCTTTTCACCAACTTCAACTTCAGAGGAACCACCCACTCTAATGACAGCAACACCACCAGATAGTTTAGCTAAACGTTCTTGTAGTTTCTCCTTTTCATAAGAACTGGAGCCGGAAATGTCAATAGAGTTCTTAATTTGTTCAATTCTCCCTTGAATATTTTCTTTAGTACCATCACCATTCAAGACAACAGTATCTTCTTTGGTAACAGTGATAGAGTCACAAGAACCTAATTGTTCTAGAGTACATTTTTCTGGCTTTAAATCTAATTCTTCTGTGAAGACAGTACCACCGGTTAGGATAGCAATATCACCTAGAGTATTCTTTCTGTTGTCACCAAAACCTGGGGCCTTGACAGCACAAACCTTAACTTGACCTCTCAATTTGTTCAAGATACAGGCAGCTAAAGCTTCACCGTCAATATCTTCAGCAAGGATCAATAATGGTCTTCTGCTTTGGTTGGATAATTCTAGAGCAGGTAAAATATCTTGGATAGAAGAAAGCTTCTTTTCACTTAAAAGAATTAAAGGCTTTTCAAATTCAACCTTACCGGACTTAGCATCGGTAATAAAGTATGGGGAAATGTAACCACGGTCGAATCTCATACCTTCAGTGACTTCTAATTCATCTTCTAAAGTTCTACCTTCTCTGATGGTAATGACACCTTCCTTACCAACTTTTTCCATGGCGGAGGCTAATAATTTACCAACATGAGAATCACCGTTGGCAGAAATGGTAGCAACTTGAGCGATTTCTTCAGAAGTGGTAATTTCCTTTTTGTTTTCGGTTAAGAACTTGATCACTTTTGTGACGGCAATTTGAGAACCCTTTCTTAAATCCATTGGGTTACAACCAGCGGCAACATTCTTGACAGATTCGGTAAAAATAGCTCTACCTAAAACAGTAGCAGAAGTGGTACCATCACCAGCAGCTTCGTTAGTCTTAGAAGCGACTTCTTGTAATAGTTTAGCACCCATATTTTCGAATTTATCTTCAAGAGTGATAGCCTTGGCAACAGTGACACCATCCTTGGTGATCTTTGGAGCCCCAAATGGTTGTTCAATTAAAACATTTCTACCCTTTGGACCTAAAGTGGCAGATACGGCTTCAGCTAAAGTTTCAACACCCCTTAATAAAGCGGCTCTACCTTCAACACCGAATTTGATTTCTTTGAAAGAGGAATAAGAACGACGTGAAAGTGTTCTTAAGTTAGTACGAGAACGAGCAACAGTAGATCTTAACATATTGGTACCAGAATGTCTACTTCGTGGTAATTTTGGTTTTGTATCTTGTTATTTGAGAATTGACATTAACCCAATCCTGTCTTTCTTAAAAAGAAAATATGGTTGAATCATTTTGTTTAGATTTAATTCAATTACGAATCATCTTCGAGGTGAAGCCGGGTAACAGAAAATGTTACCCTCACAGATCAGAGACCATAACGATTCTGTAAAGACTCACCAGGTAAATCATGGTATATATACGTATGAGTAGAGGAGAGTAGATTAGAGAGGTAAGAGTATATAGAGGTGAGTTATGAATGGATGTGGTGTAGATGTTTCTAGCAATAGTGAATGGAAAAGTAAAAGATATTGCAGAGAGAGGGAAAAGCAAACATTTTAGATGATCCTCTTGTCATATATCATCTATAAGATAGCCGCTGAGAGTTAGAAGTATCTGTGGAGAATGTTTTCTTGTTGACGGGTAATGTTTGGTGCTTTCCATTAGAAAAGTGTATATAGATAACTACAACCCATGCTAGATGCTAAAAACGATGATTGGAACAACATTTGCTCCTAAATACAACGCTTCTTTTATACATAATTTAAAGTGTGTGGAATCGTCTTTTATCCAGTGTCCGAGATCTCCTCTCTCTTTGTACAGACAATTTATGGGTCAGTTGAGCAGGGAATATAGTATTATATCCATTTTTCTCTGTCATTACATAAATACCTGAAAGAGAAAGCTTTTATATCGTTGGGGGTGTTGTAAACTCATCGGAGTCCACTCAGTATATCAAAACATTAGAGGAATATACTGTTCTTTCACATTCAGAGCAAATAGCATTTTTTTCGTACATGTTTGGAAGTTCTAATCTTTCCTCCCTGCAAATCTACAAGACAGCTACTTGGATGCAATAATATGTTCTTTGTGTCTTACACCCATGGTTCCTGTTTTAACTGTTCTTTATTTACAGAAGAGCAGTCTATTATATCCTAGCAAATCTCGATCAAAATATCAGATTAGACACGTTTCTTTTTCAATATAGGTAGATTGACGATCTCATTTGAAGCCAGGCAAAATGAGGTCAGAAATAAGAATCTTGGCTAATTGCCAAGATAATAAGACAAAGAGAATTGGTTATGTCTAGATGAAAGTTTGTTTCAGTAGACGTTTGCACATTCTTCTACTTTTTTTAGTTAGGGCCAAGATTTAATTTCTATTTGTGTCAATGGAATGTTGTTTTCTTTCAGACAATGTCAAATCTGTATTACTTCTAAACAATCGATGCGAGGTCATCATCTTTGTAGTTGTCACCTGCCAACTTATTCATGTTATCAAGAAAAGAAAAAAAAGAAAAGAGAAACAAAATTGCATATGAAAAAATACCTGTGATTATTAAGAAAAGCAAAAACCATAAAGGCACAATGTGGATCTCGAGAATTCGAGTTATCATACATAATAAAAGAAATCTCATTGCCTCCCATGCAGTCATCCGTAAATGGTAAAACTCTTCACACATCAAGTGAGCTTAAAATATTGATTGGGGGGGAGGCAGTAAGGTTGAAGAGAATATGCTCTTCTACTGTTATTGTTTTATGTTTAATATAGTACCGTCTTATAACTTACCGCCCAATACAATGAAAAAGTGCAGTGTTTCCACGTGGGTTTAAAATCGGCGCTTATAACCACAAGTATAACTAGGTTTTTAAAACATGAGTGCTGTAATGTTATTGTTATTGGTTTTTTCTGTTTGGTATGTAGGATTATCGAATCGACAAAAACAACAATATGCAAGATTGATACGAGAGGCAATATTATTACTTTTTGAGGAGAAGGTACCTGCTGGAAGTACCTGAAATTTTTGAACTTGGGTAGATACGGTTCATATCCGGATGTAGAGAAAACCCTGAACTTCAAGTGATACTACAGTGAGTCAATAAATATATATATATATGGTTCTGTCGATGAACTTAAGCTAATGATGTGTAATCAACTGTCATCGCCATCCTGACCATGGAACACACGGCAACCTTTTAGTCAGTTTTCAACTTTCTAAGAGCAAGAAAGAAAGAAGTAGGCACGATTACAATTTGTGTCACATCCGAATCTTGCATGAGCCGTCTGTATTGTTCGTGAAGTTAGAATAGCGTTTTGTGTCAGTTTTGTTAATAGCGGAATGTTCTTGATTGTTTTTCCCAGTTTTCAAGAAAAAAAACACATACAATGTGTTTAGCCATATTATGGATAAGAAAACCCTACAAGAGCAAGGTATGGAATGATTATTTTTACTCATTCTTCGTTTCATGCAAAGTGCCATGTGATAACAGTTGTCCAGTTCTATAATGCAACAATAGACAGGAAGGCACTAACTTATTAGCTTTAGTTTACTTTATATGGGAGGCAAATATAGATATTGGTGGTTTGTAAGTATAATTCATATTCTTTTTTTATTATTTTATTTACAAAGAGAACCAGTGTATGTGTATAAGCATGTCTTACTTAATCAGGCCGATTGACAGTGTCATGTAGACCTGCTTTTTCTTGAAGCCACCCATTCTTAGTGAGGTAAATGCTTTGGTGGAAGAGATCATGCCACAATCAATAGGGAAAGAGAGAAAACGTGTAGAATCAGTTGATAAAAGTAAGGTCTTCTTTCTTCCATTAGAGATCAGTCCATGATCGGGGCTATTGTCCACGTACAGTTGTTGCATTCTAGTAGACGGGAAAATGGCAAAACAATTGAAAAACCCATGCAACATCCCGGTTATCCGCCCCGAGGCCGGATCCGAGGGAAGCCCACAATCTGCGCTGTATTCCGTGGAAGAGGTGGGGGACTGCCACGAGCCAGAGACAATGCATTCCCCGGAGGAAAGCACTCCGCCGGAATTGTCCTCTCTTGTTTTCAATTTTTTTCAATTTTTTTCAATTATTTTCAATTATTTTCAATTATTTTCAATTATTGCAATTTTTGCACGAGAGGGATTTAGAAATTCACTTCATGCAAGAGGACAATGGCCTCTGTACGATTTCTAAACCCAGATCGCCAAATTGGATCAAATTCACGTCCCGTCATTGTTGCTGCTTCACCTGATCTTCCTTGTTCTACAGTGGCTGTCTTTGTTTTGTTCCCCCTCTGGGCGAGCGGAGGAATGTTATCTCTTTCCTATGTGAGTGTGACAATAGCCTGATTATGAGATTAGAAACAAATTACTGATAAAGGAGCGGCTAGATCCAACAACACCCGGTGTATTCCGGTTTGTGCGAAAGTGGAAATCGATGTTCTTTAGGGCTCCGTCTTGTGGAACTGGCTTTTTCCATACAGGGCTTGCGGGGGAAAAACACACTACTCTACGAGGTCTGCACAAGAGTTTAGACTACGATTGATAAGACAGAATGCTAAGCATATGGAAATGCGTTGAGCAAATACCAAGCAAAATAAGTGACAGGCAGAATATACTTCTACCAAACACAGTGCATCATATGTAAATGATTTAACGTATCAGGTAGCGTTTAATATATATATATATGTATAGTTTCCTCTCAAATGGTCTCGGGGAAGGGAAGTTAGGGCACAGATGAAATGCCTTCAACCCTAGTTGCAATGCAGAAGAGAAAATTTCGTCATGTTGTTTTTCCCTGCTTAGCCCACGCTTTGATAGCGAAATTAACTGCAAAGTTTCCTGGTTCTCTGTGTAAAATGCACATTTGACATTCTATATGTACAATTGACATTGTTCGGTATGCAACTTTCATGCCAGATTGCGCACTCTTTGTTAAGCCTCTTTTCTGTGTGCTTTGTTCCATGTACCACCATGGGAAACCACTATTATTCCACTTTGTTCAATACAGGGCTTGTCCTTTTCACGATTCCTGTTTATTAACTAAGCTATTCTTCTTCTTTTCATTGATGACATCTCTGATCTCAATTAAAAGAAAATAATAATAATAATAATAATAATAATAATAATAATAATAATAATAATAAAAAAATTTATTAAAAATATTAACTAAAAAAACGACAACAACAACAACAACAAATAATATACATAAATTCTAATCATATAAATTGGAAATCATTCACCCCACCCCACGGTCCTTCTAACCATTCACAACTATTTCCCTACATACCCTCTCTATTCTTTTCCACTTGCCTGCTGTTTTTCACTTCTTCCATAACAAGCAGAAAAAAAAAAAATAAAAAGAGAGAATCCTGATTTATAAACAATTCATTTTCATTTTCTTTCGTTCTATCTTCTTCAAAGTATATACATTTGATCTAATATATTCATCGAAAAAGAACAACAACAACAGCAACAACAAATATATATATATATTATTTTTTTCTCAAAATCTTCTTTTGTATATATATTATTAAACAGTTGCTCTTTTAGTCATTAATCTCTAAATTAATATTAAACCATACTTCGAAAAACAAACAAACGACTTAATCATCTAAGTATATTATTACAGACAGAAAAAAAATTATCATTCAATTCTAGATCTCTATACTTTCCCTCCATATTACCTTGTGATACTATTCTATTGAACTTTTAAACGCTTCGAATTGAGAAAAGGGTTAATTATAATCATACTATTAATAATATATATATTGCTGCACAACAACATTAAAGGTTGCCTTCATCTTTTCTTCAAACTACGAAAAGAAAAGATAGTCATCTCAACCTATACTTCACTATTCCCGCCTTTTTGCCTAATACCTAACAAGTGTATCATTTTATCTTCTCTCTCGTTTATAGCCCCATATTAGATTAGATCTCTTTTTGTTTTGTTATCCAAAGAAGATAGGCTGTTTACTTCCACATCAAACGAATATTATCTTTAACCGAAATGTCTCCGTTAGAGCCAGAACAAAATCAACAGTATCAACAGCAGCAGCAGCAGCAGCAGCAGCAGCAGCAAATACAACCACATGTACAACAGATGGGGGTAGCTGGTATCAACTCCCTGGGGCCTACATCCATTCAATATCAACAAACTGAAACGCCAATGGTGACTACATCACCGTTTTTGCAATATGGCCAAAATTGGGTCCCGCAACAACAACAACAACAGCAACAGCAACAGCAGCAGCAATCTCACTTGGCTCAACAGCAATTTCAACCACAACAATTTCAAACGCTACAACCTCAACAACCACAACAAGCCCAATCAATTCCACTGATGGAAAATGTTTCACAACAGTATTTCTATTACTATGCTCAACCACCAAATTCAACCATGCCTCCTCCTCCTCCTCAACAACAACAAATACAAGGAAAATCCAGTGCTAGTTACCAATATATGCCACAACAACTTTATATGGCTAGCTCTACGGGCGCGGGGTCATTTAACAACACTACCACAGCCTCAACAATCAATGATGCTAATATTCCTCAGCAACAGCAAAATCATGGCCAAATTGAATCCAATGCAGTGACATCTTCTTCCCCAACGAATACTATATCAAATAATAATAACCGTCTTACCCCACTGGCTCATGGGTATCAAATGGGTACCATAGCAACAACAGCAACAGCGGATATGCACATCCGTAATCCATCTCAACATAATTCTCCTTCCAACGATATGATTTCAAACTCGATAAACGGTCGTTTTATGAATGAAAACAGCGTCATGAACAAAAACTTCGATCATCCACGTATGATCACCACAATGTGGGAAGATGAAAACACTTTATGCTATCAAGTGGAAGCTAATAATGTTTCTGTTGTAAGAAGAGCTGATAATGACATGATCAATGGTACAAAACTGTTAAATGTAACCAAAATGACTCGTGGTAGACGTGATGGTATTCTAAGAGGTGAAAAGATTAGAAATGTGGTCAAAATTGGTTCCATGCGTTTAAAAGGTGTTTGGATTCCATTTGAAAGGGCGTATTTAATTGCTGAGAGAGAAAAGATCGTAGACCTTCTGTATCCTCTTTTTGTTAAAGATATTAACTCACTCTTGAAACAAACTACTGCCCCCACCCATGGGTATAACACAATGATAGGGTTTTCTGCTGGCGGCAGCGTCACAGGCCTAACTTCCATTCCAGATTCTCACTTTCAAACTCGAACTGTCCAAGGCACTATGGTAAACTCAGGCAATCAATTAATTCCCATGCAAATATCCACCCAATCACCGTACCAATTCCAAACCCAATATGTTCCCACTTCAAGTGTCGGTCAATTCCAATCAAATGAATCATCTGGACCAATTCCATATAATGTTCGATCCGTAACACCGGTTTCATCGGGAGCTTCAAATTCTGCTCCATTAGTAATTAATAATATGAACAATAGTAATAGTTTTAACATCGAATCAAACAGTGCCTTAAATAGTGGTACTATAACACCGCTTCCTTTACTTTCCTACAATTCCAATACCAACCGTACCGAACAGTATGGCTCAATTGTTGATACCAATGGTTCTCAATTATCCAAATTGAAAGGCATTGTCGGGTCTGGTGCAAATATGACATCAACTGAACCAGAGTATGTCGAATTAAGAACGAGCAGAAAAGTCCATAATTATAAGAAACATAACCAAATAAGTTCAAATGAGGTTGAAAACAAAAGAAATGACTCAAACTCTAGTGTAACCATTAACAATAATAGTAAAGATAGTAACAATGATATGGACAACTGCAACAATGAAATTCAAAGTCAAATAGTCGGAGTAACCCAAGGTGAGAATATTATAGACAAGGACTCTTCAAACGCTGCTTCTTCAGGATTACTTTCATCTAATACCAATAACATGCCTGTTGCATACTCTAATGGATCTGCCTCTTCTGTAATCACTGATGAGGCCACTGTTGTAAATAGCAGAAATGATTCAAACAATAGTAGCGATATGTCCCGTGCCTCTATTCCAGAAGTACCAAACCAACTAAGTACCCAACTCGACATTAAGAAAGAAGATGACCCAGAAAAACCCATCGACAAGACTAACATCAAAGCTTTAATGACTTAGAGTCTGCTTTTTTCCCACACTAATTACTAATTAACGTTCCCCCCAACTAGCATACATATAGATCTATATTTATCTATAAATATATTAATATATACATATTAAACAACTACATCCACGTAAATGTTCTTCTCATGTTTAAACTTTGTGTGATGATTGTTTCATCAAACTCTGAATCTTAATTGAATTTTCAATATTTCAGATTCAAGCTATTTAAAATAGAAAAAATATACAAAGTGAAAAACAAACTATGAAAACATAAACAGACGCGTTTAGATCACAAAGATTGCTACAACTCATCCAATTAGCCAAATAGACTATCCACTGAAGCTAGTGCCCCTAAATATGTATAACCCATCGCCCACCCCTAGACGCTATACCTCTAGACCAGAGTTTAGAAACAATTTAAGACATCCTACTGGAAGTTTTGGAGATCAAAGAAATTTGAATACAAATCCTAGAGAGAAATTCATTCCCAAAGAGTATTATGAAAATGCTAAGAATGTCGATGAGTTATTGGGGGAGATCAAATCTCTGAACAAGCAATTGTATGAGAGTCAATGTGAAAAGATAAGAATCAATGACAGATTTCAACAATGTCAAAATAAATTGGGTAAATATCATGAATTGGCCTCTAAGTATAAAGAAGAAAGAGACGAGTTGTCTATGAGACTTTATGGCAGAAATATTTATGGAAGTGGTGAAGATAATGTTCTTGATGATTCTGAAATGGAAAGAGAACTTAGTAGGAAGAATATCCATAATGATAAGATCTATGTCACAAAGCGAAGAAACGAGGATGCTGAAAGTAGATCTCAAAACTCTTCACCTGACGATAAAGATAGTAAAACTCAGATGGATGATGACAAAATCGAGGAGTTTGCTCTTAAGTTGCTCGAAAAGATCGTTGCTGTCAAAAAGGAAGAATCTGAGCCGGCCTCTAATGGTAAAAAAGCCCATAAGAATAACACAACTGATTATACAGATGAGAATGACGATGATTTTATAAAATCAAATGAGTTAGAAGAATTAGAAGAGAAGGTTTCAGAGTTTCGCAATAAGCTGGCAAAGAGAAAAGCATTGGGAAGACGTAAGGCGTCTCTTAAATTAGAATTATTACAACTTCAACAAGAGCTGGGTAGCTCAAACGGTGATTCCAATGGTTCACATGAGAATAATGCCACCGGGACAGAAAAGGAAAAAGAAAATAATCTTGGTAAATATAGACCCAGACGCAAGGCTAAGAGTAGACGTGGATTGGATGATTTTGAAACGGAATACGACAATATGCTGTTGTCCGACCAGGATTAAATAAACTTTGTGTAAAGCATTACATGACTCTAAATAATAATATAACAATATATAATATTCACAAATATTTTAAAAAGAAAAAGAAAGTGCATTTGAATTTCATGATAATTGACAAGAGGTTTCTCCCATCATTTGAATAGACCCAATATGGAGCACTATTGGATTAGAAAGGCTTCTTGGTAGATTATGTATAGAATGAAATTTGGAAAAAAATTAATTTCAATTTTATTGAATAATTTCTCCGATACGGGGAGTCGAACCCCGGTCTCCACGGTGAAAGCGTGATGTGATAGCCGTTACACTATATCGGACTTGAATGAAATTTTCAAAAACACCTGCTTGTTTTACATATCATTCCCTGGCACGAGAAAAATGTTTGTTCCTTTGATATATCGGCCATAGTACTCCATAGAATTACTTAGCAATCATATATCGCTAAAACCATAGTGATCCATTATATAATGAGTTTGCGCTTCATATTGTAAGTTTATTAGGCTACTCTATCTGTCATAATTATGTAAATATAGTTTACCCATTTGTCCGTATGTTATGGAGGGATGTATCCATATGATTCTTTGCTGATATCATAGTTTTTCTAGCTTACGTGCTAATTGTCCCCACTTTAAAACAACTGAATGTCTGGATGGATGTAGTAGTCTCATGAACCACTGCAATGAAACGATTTGACAAACTCTTCTCGACGTATCTCATACCACAAAAAATAAAGGTTTCCATTTCATATCTTTACTTTTGTTCTGTATTTATATCTTCACTTAAATGCCGCTAAACGATACGCTATGGGCCTACTTTTGCAATTTACACCCACTAATCCTTCAATTTATGCAAACGGAACAAATCTCCATAGCAAAAATCTTTCTACTTTAGAGTAAGATCGGGCAACTTTCCAAGTCAATATCACTATTAAAAGACTGAATTTCATCTTCAAACTGGCATCAAACTATTTCTTTTACCTCCTATAACTGTTTTTCTCTCTATTTCTGTCCTGAAATGGTCAAAAAAATAAAATAAAAGAGAACATTAACATTTGAAAAAATAGTTCAAAACACAGTTGTAAAGACCATTTAATGTGGAGTTTGACAGGTGAGTATACAAATAAAGGGGAAGTGTTAGAGGAACAAGAAAACTATAAGACAATATGGAATATGTCAAGAAGGCTATATGGGGTCCTGACCCAAAGGAACAACACCGGAAGATCAAAGCTGCATTAAGAAAGAATGCGAGACAAATAGATCGAAACTTAAATGATTTACAAAATTTACAAAAGAGGACCAAGGATCTGATCAAGCAGGCGGCTAAAAAAGACGATATGAAAGCTGTCAAAGTCTATGCTAAAGAATTGTATCAAGTGAATAAACAGTATAGTAGAATGTACACGTCCAAGGCTCAATTGAATTCTGTGACTATGAAAGTGGAAGAGGCTTATAAGATGAAAAATTTGACAAACTCTATGGCGACATCAACGGGTATTATGAGAGAAGTCAACTCTCTTGTGAGGTTACCTCAAATCCAATCCAGCATGATGGAATTAGAGAAAGAATTGATGAAAGCAGGGATCATGACAGAAATGGTGGACGACACCATGGAATCCCTTGATATGGGTGAAGATGAAATGAATGAAGAGGTCGAAGAACAAGTGAATAAGATCATCGAAGAATATACTACAGACAAGTTTGCCAAGGTTGACAATATCCCCGAACATATCGATTTACCCGCTGGCCAACCTGAAGAGGAAGTGGAAACGCCAGAAAACAAGGTCGACGAAGAAGCAGACAAGATGATCGACGACATGAGACAAAGACTCAGAGCACTTCAAAGTTAACCTGTCGTGTCTCCACGTGTCCTTTATATACTCGATGTAACACTATATATTCCCCCCTCCCCCCATCTTTCTCACCGCTCTCATTAATGCATACTACCAATCAGTCACACCAAATTGCCAGCTGATCAATCACTTCATTACCAATAGCTCAAACGCCTCATTCTCAACTGATCGATCACTTCATTCTCAACTGATCACTCACTGTGCTTATCAATAATCTCTTGGTTATCACCCGCCTTTAACTACCTCCTGCCAGCTTGAATTTTTATCTCTCATAATGTCAGGGTCCTAACTGTTTTTCCCACCATTCCCCCCGCCAAGTGGGAAAAGTGATTTATTGAAAAATAAATATCACTCAATTGAAGGTTTCTTTGAAGAAAGCAAACAGTGTTTCAACCAACAGGAACAGATACAACGTGTCCCAGATATACAATATAGATCAGCTGAATCTCCTTTACTGCGTGCAAGGGTTTTTGTGACGTTATACTATACATCCAACTAGCTATATACAATATCGAATAATATATTATAACTAAAGCTATAAGTAAAATATGAAATTACTACCGGGAAAGCAAAAATCCCTATTAACAGCCGGTCTCCTTCTACTTGCCAATTTACCTACATTTTCATGGGCTAACAAAGAAAAAATCAATGAAAAGGATTATGAAATATGTGCTGGGATGTATTCCAAAGACGATTGGGGTGGAAAAGTCGATCCTTTCATTTCTTTTAATCTTAAGAAATTCAAGAAGGACTCAGATAATGAAGATGGAATAATCTCTGTTGCAATTTATGATTTCCAAGATTACATACATCTTGGTACCAGTCTAGGGGATGGCTCCAAGCAGTATGTTTGTGATGATTATGCTGTGAGTGCTGAATTATGTACCGAGGATGATTTGGGGAAATTTATCGTCCAACAAGAGGCTTATAATCCATACACCAAGGAAAATAGAACTCTGGTGAATCCAATTATGACTTTTTCTCAAGATTTTACTGGTTTACATGATACTAAATATCCGGTCTCTAAGACAGGGTTCTACTGTGTTACTGTTTTCACTAGCTCTAAAGATGTTAAGTTTAATGCTGTGGTCAATTTTAGAAACGCTTATGGTCATTTAGCTGGTTCTGAAATCAATAAATTACCACTTTATGGTCTTCTAGCTGTTGGGTATGTGATTGCTATGGCTTTATACTTCTTCTCATTCTGGAAACATAAACATGAACTATTACCATTACAAAAATACTTATTAGCCTTTTATGTGTTTTTAACTGCTGAGACCATTTTCGTTTGGGCTTATTATGATATCAAAAACGAAAAGGGTGATGCTGCCGGGACAATTGTTTATATGGTTTTCTTGTCTATGTTAACTGCCGGGAAATTGATCTTCTCCTTTTTCTTATTATTGATCATTGCTTTAGGTTATGGGATTGTTTATCCAAAATTGAACAAGACTTTAATGAGACGTTGTCAATTTTATGCCGTTTTCACTTGGTTATTATGTGCAGGTTTCTTAATTCAAAGTTATTTAGAAGATCCAGAAAATCCATCTTTATTAATCTTAATCACTTTTGTTCCATTAGCTGTTTTTATGTTCGGTTTCTATTTAATGATTTTAAGATCTATGACTGAAACTGTTAAATATTTGAGAGAACAAAGACAAGTGGTTAAATTAAACATGTACAAGAAACTATTAGCCATCATCTACACTTCTCTAGTCATCTTGATGATTGGGTTTGTTATCACCACCATTATCTTCTCCAGTATGAATTCTATTGCTATGATCGAAAAGAATTGGAGATCAAGATTCTTTTTCACTGATTTCTGGCCAACTCTAACATACTTCGTCGTCTTTGTCATCATTTCCTTCATATGGAGACCAACAGACACCTCATATATGTTAGCTGTTTCTCAACAATTACCAACTGATCCAGAAAACGTTGCTGATTTCGATTTAAGTGATTTACAATCGTTAGGCGATCCATTAGATGACAGTGATTTAGAAAATCAAGATAATCAAAGTATCATTACCAATGAAGAAGATGGATTCAGCAACAATCACACCACACAATCTAATGTCAACAATGCCACTGCTCAACAAGATGACATTTTAGATTTGGATTTATCTGATAATGAACACGATGGTGATCATGTTCATAAGAATTAAATATTAACAGGATATCAACCATGATATTTTTGAGCCATTGTTGGGACAAAATGAATAGTATAGAAATTCAACCAAGTGCATAACTTTTCTCAACCACTTTTTTTGAATGAATACAACATACAAACTCACATTTTATGTATAAATTTTTTTTTTACAAACTACGTGTTATATATTTTAATCAATAAAAAATTATCTAACTCACCAGGATCTTGCTTTCAATACAGTAGACTTGCTGTTAATCATCCGTTTGCTTTGACGTGTCATAGTCACTTTGCTTTAAATACTTCATCAGTAAAACTCACAAAAAAAAACAAAACAAAAAAAATAATACTTCAAAAAATACAAAAACAAATGTCAAATCCGTATTATTGAATGATTGGAATCATCACCTACAATTGCACAATAAATTGTAAACAAATCAGTTTATTTAACTCCAAGTAGAACTGATACCACCCATCTATATCAGAGTGGGATTATACCAATAAGAGTTGAAGGTGTCTCACTAGAAAAATCACTATCATCTCTTCTTCATTATCAAATTATTTTGCTTCCTTTTGTCGAGAGTGAATCTTGTTTATATTATACATTAAATTATGACCACAAATTTGAACGATAGTGCCATCAATATAGAGAATTCTATTGCTGACTCGAACCTAACTTCTTCAAATCCACAGCAACCAATTGTGTCCAGTGCCATAAATGGGATTCCCACAGCATCATCTGCAATTTCAAGTTCACCAAACTTTAATGTCACAATCACTGAAGATACAAATAAAAATGGGAGAAACACATCAACTGAGAATCAAACAAGGAAGAGGACCAAAGCTTCTAGAGCATGTGATCAATGTAGAAAGAAGAAAATTAAGTGTGACTATAATGACTTAAAAGGCATTTGCCAATATTGTCAAAGAAATAACGAAGAGTGCAGTTTTGTTAGAGTTCCTCTGAAAAGGGGCCCTTCTAAAGGTTATAATCGAACATATAAAAACAATAACAAAAGTACTACTACTATGGCAAATACAAGTGTGATTACCTCAAGCTCAGGTCAACCCAATAGCAGCGGAAATTTAAACCAAAACAGCAACAACAGCAACAATAATGCTACCGGAGAAGCAGTCCATGCAACAGCTAATAATGTAGCATCATCATCACAGAATTTTAATCAAGTTTTACTACCACCATTATCACAATATATTCCTCAAGCTAATACAGCTACTGGTGTGAAGAACAGCACAACCATTCCTCCTCCTAATATTGACTTGAATAATACCACAAACAACCCAAAGGGAAGAGGCTATTCTCTGAGTGTGTCTAATCCACCAGCACCACCAAACCTAGCTTCTAACTTAGGTCAGCAGCAATTCTGGAAAGTTCCATATCATGAATTTCCTCACCAAAAGAGAGGCTCAGTCGATTCCTTAACTAGTGACTTATCAATGAGAAATATAAATATCCAAGAACAACTTTTGCTGAGTACTACTCAACCTGTAACTCAAAATAATAATGCGATTGCAGCCAACTTTAATAACAACACTCAGAACAACCCAACATCTTCCTTCGATAATAGGAATAAAACCTCTAATAATAATATGTTAGGCTTCACAACGGGTTCTATAGGTGAAGGTAGAGTAAATAGTATTACTGGAAGCAATAACAGTGCATATTGGTCATATTTAAAGAATTTCAATCCCACCGCAGCTAATGAGGAACAAGATATTCCGTTCAGAAGATCAAGTTCAATTCCATCATTATTAAGACAAACTTCAAATTCAATTATGACACAACAACAACTTCCTCAACCAACTACGTCGCAACTGCCCCCAACTTATCCATACTCTCAATTTTATCAACAAACTACAGCCAGCCCACAACCTAACATCAGTTCTTTTGGAAATTATGCTACTACAGGATACCACTCAAGAAATGGATCAGTTACAAGTGATAGCATGTCACCTAGTGCGGTGGCACAGCCATTGGAAAGGTTAGTTACTCCATCTAAACCCACTAATAACTCTACTGACGTTCCCTTAACACACAATGAAAAGCTTATTGCCAAATCCATAAATACCACTCCATTTGCCAATAGTAAACCATCAACATCTGTGTCAACAGCGAGTCAATCTCCCAAGACGGGTTCTATGGGCTATACAATCACCACACAAAAAGATGAAACTGACGTTCCCACTAATAGACAACAAAAAAGAGAAAATTCAGTTATATCTATTAATTCAATCATAGATCAAACAGAGAATGATACAACTCAGACCAAGGACAGTACTAATAATAATGACAATGATCGAGCAAATAACAACCTAACGGTTAGCTCATTATCTAATGGACACTCCGTGCAAAAGAGGCTCACAGCTGGCTCTAATATGGCCTCTCCCAGTACCGTTGGGACTCCTGTTGGAAACATTGTTTCTCCGTCTGTTGTATATGGTCAGATAAATGATTCTGACTTAATTGATTTATATTATGAATTTATTCACAGTGGGTTTCCAATTATTCCATTGAACAAACAAACCTTGACTAATGACATACTTTTGGTTAACACTCAACCAATCTCATCGATCCATGAATTGAATAACTATGTCATATTATGGTTTAGAAACTCTCTGGAACTACTAATTAGGCTAGCTGTCAAAAGAGGCAAATCATGCTCTTTATTCGATTCAAGACCATCTTCATCCTTTTCCAAAAATAATAATAGAAGTGCATCAACATCTGGTACACCTGGAAGAGATCAATTTGATATCAAAAATGATAAATCTTCCATTTCGAATGAAGATCTGGGAAGAAATGACTTTTTTGAGATACAAACAATTTTTATTTCAGCATTGAATGAATGTTTCCAGAGAATCGTTGATATTCACCCTAAATTTAGAGAAAACAAAGATTTAATCTCACCAAAAATCAAAATCATCTACCTTTCCACATTCATAATATTAAATTACATTCTATCCTATGTTGGCTACGATAATTCTTTTGTCCTGGGTATGTCTGTTACCATTTTCAATGAATTTAAATTATACAAAATGTTACTTGCAGATGAAATCCCAACAAACCTTACTACTTCGGGTACAACAACTACACCCGAAATGGAATGCTCAGTTGTCTTTAAAAGATTATACATTCTTCTAATCATATTCGATTCTCTTCAAAGCTGTATGTTTGGTGGCCCAAAACTCTTGAATATTCCTATCAATGGAACTATCGATAAGTTTTTCGACAGTAACAGAGACACTGAATTTTTCAAGAACCATGACAAAACCTATATAGAAAAATGGTGTGTTGAACAAAATCCTCTGAAGTTAAATTACATTATTCAAAGTTTGAGTCTCGGAGAATTTCTAACCGAGTTATCAATAAACAGAAAATCGATCAATGGATTCGAGATTGAAAAACACGATATAGAAAGTTTAAAGTGGAATCCTAAATATCCTAGTGTGAAGAGCCAAGAAGACTTGATATCCATTGCCCAATTATTCCTCATAATTTTGCTTTCAAAACAGAAGCTCACTAACACTTTGATAGGCTTAGAAGGGACACATCTTGAAACAGAAAAACTTTACAAGAAAGTTGTCAGTGAAATTGCTGACACTCTTACTACTTTGATTTTCAAAATACTGCAACTATTGACATTAATATTGCGTTTGAACTCTACCAATACTATCAACCCAGACAATAGACCATTGGATTCAAATGATCAAGATCAACAACGTTCCCCAGTTCCAAATACTGCTTCCACTCCAACGAATACTAATGATTTCTACCAAAAATTACTGGGCTTAAATAAGAATAAAAATACCCTTTCAGCTGATACTCCTGGATTGGGAATCATATCTCCATTTGCTATACCGATCATTTATGAGTTACACAACATTATCAAAATTATTAACAAATTACCTACTCATTTGATTAGTGTGGTTATGCAAGCTGAGTTTGATGATACCATAAAAGTGCGCGAAGTTGTTGTTCGATTATCAAACTCCACGAATGAAGTAGTCCAAATCACCAACCTCTTTAATATGATCAAACCATTTAAAATATTTGATACAGATTTGAACGAAAGGACAGTTGGAGAATATTCTGATGAAGATTTAATTATGAAAAAGAGATTCATGCCAAAGACAGAAAGTAATTACGATAATGAAATGATTGAAAATTTTGTTAAGACTGGTTGGAAGCTACTTGATGATTCTGAATTTGGATGGTTGTAAGAATGGATTTGACATCTATTTTCTACCATTTCCTTTTGACAACAACTCATATATATATATATTCATTAGTACTATAGAGACACATACTTAAATTTTCTATATCGGTTTATACACTCTCTTTATACATTATTTTTAATGGAATAATATTGTAATAGTAACAATCCATCTATATCATTTTCAATTTTGATGTTTAAATTTTGACATTAATAATTGAAGAATTTAATATTTTAAGGAAAGATACTTCCTGCTTGACTCACATAACTACAAAGATTCTGTACAACTCGACAATTCAAGCACATTACCAAGTCAATCATGGAATTTGATGCTAATACACTTATCTTTATAATTATCATCCTCTTCATTTTTTTCTCCTCACCTGATGGTGATGGTGTATCTTCTGAATATGAATTTAACCAATTGGAGATATTGAAGGAACATATGAAGATGGAGTTCAACTCTTTTACAAATATGAGTTATACCGACAATTTTAGGAATATTACAGGTTTCAAATTAAGTTACCAAGATGAGCTAAATAAACATGGAATAAACGCCACATACCCTATTGCTGGGAAGGACTATGACAACTGGGAGGCTAATCAAGAATATTTAGTTATGCCTGATAAAATACGAAATTTGATTAATTCTGATATATGGAACATGCCTCCAGAGGATAATATATATCCATGGAACATTTCAAGTACCTTGATTGGTAATGTAGATTTGAAGTCAAATGACAAGTTTAGCAGAATAAGGATGCCATATCCTAAATTCTACGACCCTCCTTATGACATGAATGATAACACACCTGAACGTGGCGATAATTACATTGATGATTGGTCCAATACTGGCGAGTTACATAATGTTACGTTTGAAACTGGTGAAATGAGTATTAAAATATCACATTTGGACGACGTTACTAATCAAATTGCTTCAAGAAAGAGATACATGTTTAACTCACAAGATGATAGATTTAAGATGCTAGTACTCCAAGTTGATTTCCACGATAAATATGAGAAGGAGAAACATTCAATTAACTCATTAGCAATCTATGATATCAAAAGAGGGAGAATATTATCACTGTCTGATAGTGCAAAGTTCCATTCATTGTTTGCTTTTCCACATTATTTAACTATTGCAAATAATAATGGCAATGATGAAGAAACTAAAACTATCTACGATGAAAGTAAGAGGCTGATTTCTGAATACTGGAATGTTTCAAATTTTGTAGATACTATCACCATGACAGACCTTCACAACGCATATGATGACGCTAATAATAAATGTGAATATATGATGTTCTTACAGTTAGATCCATGGAATGACTATGACAGAGATGAAATGAAACTTATTGATAAAGAATTGAATTGGCCACTGGGAAGACCCATAAATATCTCCAAAATTCCGCCAGTCACAATCAAATCTGGTTTGATGTATTCACCAGATTGTGGTATCACCTTAAAAGTCAATGAAACTAAAGGCACTCTTTATGAAATAAAAATACGAACTATGAGAATCCACATATTGTTTGGGATATTACTGTTTATTGCCCAAATATATTTATTACTCCGTCAAATGCAGCACACGAATACTCCTTCAAGTGTAAACAAGATTTCAGTCTATTCCTTTTCAATGATTAATTTAGTGGACGGTCTACTTACATGTATTTATTTCATATCTGCCAGTGTTATACCTGAGCTGTATCTTCCATTAATCATTAGCGCATTCGCCTCTTTTATTTTAGCATCGATTTTTGAAACCAGATATTTGATTTCTGTTTATGCCTCCCAAGTCAATGAACAATCAGTTGGTATCAGAACTTTATTAAGTGGTAATTTAGAAGATGCTGAAAGATTAGGCGATAGACCGGTAATTATTCCAGATGAAGCCTCTATCAGTAGCTCATTATATGGAAGGGTATTTTTTACGTTATTTGTATCTGCCTTTATTGTTCTTTCTTCATTAACGTGGCCTCTTCATCTTAGAAAGATTTTTGAATACACATCCCTGTGCATCCTTTATTCTTATTGGGTTCCCCAAATATTCAGAAATGCTATTAAAGGTATTCAATCCAGAAGCACTCGTATGAGAAATAATACCACAGCTAACCGTAGACAAAACAAATTACCGTTGCTATGGTCATTTGTTATTGGCACCTCTGTTATTAGAATTCTACCGATTGTTTATGTTTTCACATATTCCTCCAATGTATTTAGACATCACAGAGATGTTAGATTTGCTGTACTTCTTTCTCTTTGGTTAGCTTTCCAAATTGCAGTATTATATTCTCAGGATATATTAGGTGCCCGGTGGTTTCTACCTCAACATACCATCCCAGAAGGATATTCTTATTTCAAATCTGTTACTTTGCAATACTTATCAGAGCATGGAGATTCCAATTCTATGGAAACACACTCAGTGGATTGTGCTATTTGTATGTCTGCAGTTCTTCTGAATATAGAGGATGTTGATGAAACACATAAAGTGGATATCTACAGCTATATGATCACTCCATGTAACCATATTTTCCATACAGATTGTCTAGAAAACTGGATGAGCTATAAGTTACAATGTCCTGTTTGCAGAGCTCCATTACATCCAATCTAAGAGTGCCCATACATTTCCATTAAACATTAAACATATATTACAGATACAAAGTAACAAGGTTACATCGCCTACTGATCTCTTCTTCAAACGATTGAGCATCATTGGGACTTGACAAAACTTTTAAGTCGTTTTCTTTAATACAAAGAAACAGAAAAATAAAACCGGTGAAATAAAAACACCAAACTTTTTCGAGATTTTAAATATGTTCAAAACATACACTACTTGAAAAAGTCCAGAATGATAGCCCACCATACAGCAGAACACAGAAAATGACTGGACCAAAACAAATCAAAGCATGTCTGTTCGACATGGATGGTCTTTTGGTCAACACCGAAGATATCTACACCATTACGTGCAATGAAATTTTAACTCAATATAATAAAGGTCCGTTAACATGGGATGTTAAACTTCAATTACAAGGCTTACCGGGTCCAGAAGCAGGAAATAAATTGATTTCTCATTATGACTTACCATTAACCTACGAAGAATATAATGCTTTGAATATTAAGAGCCAAGAAACAAAATGGCCAACTTGTGCCTTTTTGCCAGGTGCCCAAGATCTGATTCATTATCTTCATGACCATAACATTCCTATTGCTTTATGCACATCTTCTAACAAAGAGAAATTTCATGGCAAGACTGATCATTTAAAAGGTTTTGATTGTTTCGATGCTATAGTCACTGGTGATGATTCAAGAATTCCAAAAGGTAGAGGTAAACCATGCCCAGATATTTATCAATTAGGTTTAAAAGAGCTTAATGAAAAATTTGGCACTGATATCAAACCTGAAGAATGTTTAGTCTTTGAAGACGGTATTCCAGGTGTCCAAGCTGGTAAGGCTTTGGGTGCTACTGTCATCTGGGTCCCACATCCAGAAGCTGTAGACTTTCTTGGCGACACTGCTGCTCTTTTAGAAGGTAATGGTGAACTTATCAGCTCATTAGAACATTTTGATAAGGCTAACTACGGCTTATGATACTTTATACATGTCTTTAATATTATATAATAAAACAACAACATAACAATTTATTTACTGAGGTTAGAAGTATCGATGGTAGAATTGAAATAATGTACAATGGATATTTTTGAGTAGGTAACTATATATAGATAATTATGTATTATGCGTAGGTATTGAGTAACCAACATAACTTGATGTTTAGAAGGTTATATGATTGAAAAAGATCTAATTAGTTTGTAGTAGAGTTATGACACCCCTCATTATAGTACGTACGTTGTTTATCTTATAATGGAGAATGCTTAAAAAGGAAGGAAATACTTTCACCGTTGTGTAAACGACGAATACTTTCGGATAAAACACTACTAATGTCAATAACATCTAATTTTGGACAATCCTTCATTTTTTCTTCGAATGGAACAGTATTTGTACAGACAACCTTATCTAATTTAGAGTTGTTGATATTCTTAATAGCATTACCAGAAAGAACACCATGAGTGACAATAGCAATAACAGATTTGGCACCGTTTTCTAACAAGATTTCAGCAGCTTTAGCTAAAGTACCACAAGTATCAGCCATATCATCGACAATGATACAAATCTTGTCAGTAACATCACCAACAAGAACCATACGGGAGACTTCGTTAGCTCTAGCTCTTTCCTTGTGAATCAAAGCAAAATTCAAGTCTAAACGATCAGCTAAACCAGCAGCACGTTTAGCACCACCAGCATCTGGAGAGATGATGACAGCTTCTTCAAAGTTAACATTTTCCTTGATATATCTGACAACACTTGGCTCAGCATATAAGTTATCCACTGGGACATCAAAGAAACCTTGAATTTGAGAGGCATGTAAATCCATAGTGATTACATGATCACAACCAGCAGTAGTTAACATATCAGCCATTAGTTTAGCAGTGATAGGAGCACGAGATTTGTCCTTTCTATCTTGTCTAGCGTATGGGAAATTTGGAATAATGGCAGTAATTCTTCTAGCAGAGGCAGTCTTAGAGGCGTTGATCATGATCAAAAGCTCAAGAACACGGTCATTGACGACACCAGAACCTATTTGAGTGATGATAAAAATATCTTGATCTCTCACAGATTCACCAATGGAAAAAGAAACTTCACCAGTTGGATCCCTTTGTAGTTTACAGTCAGTCAATGGAACACCTAGTCTGGTAGAGACTAATTCGGCTAGACCTCTGTGGACATCTGGAGCTAATAATTTAATAGAATTGTTGGCCATTTTTCGGTTGTTATTAGATATACTGTGGTCTCAAAGAAAAAAAACACTTGCTGGCACAAATTGATGTGAAGGAACGTACGTTTAACAGATCGGTCAAAACTGGAGGATACCCTATGGCATTTAAGAAGCTACTTCACTTCGTATGAATGCAATAATGCTGGCGGCCATCGCAGCTTTAAAATTAAATTTCAATCTCATCGAGTTTGGTTTTTTCTAAAATTTTCAAGCATCTAAAAGAAAAATTTTCGACAGAAGGAGGGTAATTCGATAAGAATATTGCATGAAGTTTGTATTTGTGTCACAAATACTCGAAAAGGAAAGAAAAGGTGCTTTCAAAGTTGAAGTGACAGGATGTCCAGGACACCAAATAGTTTTCATTTCATGCTACACACAAAATATACTAAATATTTAACGTTATTTGCTGGAAAATTTACTTAAATGCTTGTCTATATTTTAGGACTGAGAAATTACGGTGTCTTTGTGATAAAACAGCTCGATACTTTCGAGATCTGATACTCAGTGATAATCAAGGAAATTGATAATTTGTTAGCTAAACGCTAATGTCAAAATGCTGCTGTTATTTTTGTAAATATCTCATTCTATGAATCCTCGCTCGATTCAACTTTGTGGTTATCGTCAGTACCGGCATATATGGGATCTTCATTGACATTGACAGACTCAACATTTTCATTTTGTCTTTTAAACCCAACTGTCTTTTCCCATGCTCTCAATTCTAATTTATAAGCATCTTTATAGACGGCCCTCTTTTCTTCAGTAAGCTCTTTCCATTTTTGACCAATTAATTTTGTCACCTCAATCAAGTTTTTATTTGGATATTCAGTTGTTAGTTTAGGTCTCATATCTTGAGTGAATTTAATGAAGGGGCCCGATGGCCTCTTTGGTGGCAATGTTTTTTTAAATGCTTCTCTCGCCACTAAATACTCACCCCAATGAACTTTAAACCGATCGTTATAAGGTTTTCTTTCTTCAAGAGACATATTTTTCCATTGTACTGACGCTATCTTGGCAATTTCTGGGACTTTTGCATCCGGATGATCAGCAATCAATTGTTTTCTCATTGTAATGAAGTATAGGAAATATGCAGAGGATGGCCTCTTAGGACCTTGTTTCTTCTTCTTCTTATCTTTTTTTTTCTTCTCATTATCCTTTTCATCTGATGGATCTGTTTTCTTTGACTTTTTCGTTGAAGGTTTTGATGCACTAGTCGGAGGCTTTTTCTTCTTTTTGGTGAGTTTCTTAGGTTGTTTCTTGGGTTCTGTAATACTCATCGAATTTCTATCACCAGATTGCTCAGAAGTATTAGTGAAAACATTTGAATAATAAGGGTCACCTTTCGATATTAGATTTGTATATTCCCCCTCTGCAACATTTCCTATGTAATCGACATTATTGTCACCTAATGATGGTCTTGATAATTTTGATGGGTTATTATTGATAGAATAATTTGCGTCTTGTATTGGACCACCAATTTCTTGAGAACTTAGTATGGGCTTATCCTGTCTACCTTGTTGATAATTTCTTATTTGTGAATTCTGTGGAGGTGGTAAATTATTTAGATCTAGTAGGTTTTGTAAAGTTCTTATATTATTTGTTTGTGCCTTTGTATTCGTTGTAATATTGTAAATTTGTGGATTAGCATATTGGGCATTGGACAAAGTTGGTAAATTTGAAGCCATATTGTTGAATGCCATCTGGGAAGGATGTTGCTGTTGCATTTGTTGCATTTGTTGCTGCTGCGGTTGCTGTTGCTGTTGTTGTGGTAAATTATTAGATTTATTAGTCAATTGATTCATGTACTGTGCATACATCATGTCTGGCACTTGATAATTAAAGTTTGGTGAGTTATTATTGTTATTATCATTTCTCTGAATATTTTTAGTCTTATTATTATAATTATTATTGTCGGGATTATTGATGGTGTCTTGTGTATTATTACTTGGAGATATAAAATTATAATCTGAGCTTGGTTGTTGTTGTCCATATTGATTATTCTGAATATAATTATTATTATTATTATTATTATTATTATTATTATTATTATTATTGCTGTTGCTGTTGCTGTTGCTATTGTTATAATTACTGTTGTTATTAGTAGAACCGAATGAACTAATTGCAGCTAGTCTACCATACATATTAGATTCAAACCCGTCAACACCATTACGAGACAGTTGACCATTATTATTTGGAGGTTGATACAATTGTTGTTGTAATGGATATTGTTGTGGTTGTTGTAGAGCATATTGTTGTGGTTGAAATGAATATTGCTGTTGCTGATAGGAAGGCAATTGGTATGAGTTGTTTGTAGTTGTATTTTGCAATTGTGTAGATTGGTTGTATGGAGAATATTTATTAATATTAGGAACGGGTCCATTGTATTGATATTGTTCTTGGGCTGAGGATGATGATGATACTGAAGATTGTTGTGCTAAATTTGGGACTGAAAATTGGCTGCGGTTGTTTATATCATCTTTGTTAACATCGCTTGGAGCATATCTACTAGCCCCATCAGTATTATTCATTATTGAATTGAGTTGAATTGAATTGAATAGGATAAAATTAAATTAAAACTAAATCAAAATTAAATTAAAACCAAAAAAGCGACTGTCTTCTTAATGTGTGTACTTGTAATAACTAAAAATATTATTAATATTATTATTATTAGTTCTTAATTGGCAGCTAAGACAAGGCTATATGAAAAATAAAATAAAATTGGATGCGACGTCAATAAAAAACACAACACACACAGAGAGAGAGAGAGAGAGAAAGAGAGAGTATATACAAGTTTAAGCTTGATTGACTCAATAAAACGTTCCTTTAAATGTGGTTACCGACAATCATAAGTATGTAAATGATTGTTTATGTTATATTCATTTATTTATTTATTTTATTTTCTCTGTGTTTCAACAAATAAAAGATACCAAATAACCGAAAACAAAGGCTAATAAACAAAGGCCCATAAGAAAGAAAGAAGAAAAAAAAATTACAATTGTTATATATGAAAGTTTTTCAGGCAACATGAAATGTCTATATGGAATAATTTGGAATTTGACGGGAAAAATAAACAAGAAAACCACCAACAAAGACAACGGGAAATAATAATAATAATAATAATAATAGTTGTGATATTTCTGATAAACTGATAATATTTATTAATTTTTTTTCAAAAGATATTGTTATTTCCCTCTTCTATTCATTATTCCACGATGAAGGAAAGAACGATTGCGTTTCTCAAAGGGTTGGTTTAAGACCTTTATCGGGGCCTGCTTGGAATATAGCAACCCGGATTGGATACTGTAGCCAACCCAATCTTGACAGTGGGATACCCACCGGGCAAGCACCACTCTGAACAGAACAGAACAGAACAGAACGGTATAGCGTAGAACCCAAGTGTGCCTCCACCTCTCTACAGACAGAACAACACATCGACTGGATCTTGCATGAATGGCCAGAGGCACCATACAGTCCAACCTGCGTCGATGGTACGGTTCCCCTCCTCGTTCTACCACTGTATTTCCCAACTTCCACACTGTACTTTGTAATTTTCAGTGTTTTTTTCGTCGCTGCCAGATCACATGGTTCAGGCAACATTATTTGCAATTATTTTTTTAATTATTTAATTATTTATTTATTTAATCGCGAAGTTTCTGTCTCACAAAGCGGGGACTACCGAAGAGGGTTAGAAAAAGAAATTATGCTATGCCAATTGCACAGTAACCCACGATAAAAAGACTCGTAACACTAGTAAAAAGCTATCATCAACAATTGTATGGAACTAATGACCAGAAAAAAAATGTTGAGGAAAAAGAAAAGGACAAGGACAAATGCTAACAATGAAGTGCGTTCTAAATTTATTCTATCAGTGACAGCTAGCGTGACTTCCCCTCCTTCCTTTCTTTATTCAACAGATAAATAGAGTTTAGCCAAGACAAATATTTTTGGTATCACGACTTGTATTTCACCCATTGATAAACTTTACTTGTAATCGTATAAACCATTGACATTTTTGATATTTTGTCCCTTTCTTTTCTTTTTTGTGACGCATCACTTCTTCATTTATCAAACTGCGTTCTTATCACACAAGTATTGAATATTTTATTTTAATTAATTGAGGGAAATATATCACCGAATATAAAAAAATATATAAAAAAATATATAATAATAATAATAATAATAATAATAAAGGTAGTAAAAATAATAATATAAAGTTATAACGAATCAAACCTTCCCAATAATGTCTTGGCTTTGTCCTTTTTTAATTATTGATAGAATGACTTTTTTAACGTCTTCTCTATGCAATTGACCAGATTTCAATAAAATATTTAAATCTCTTGTTTTGAAATCAGCCAATGGATAAAAATTCTGTATCGAATCCATCAATTGATCCATATGTTTTATCTTGATATGTTTGAACAAATTATCTCTTCTCTTATGTTTACTCGAACACCAAATACATTGGAACTGTCTATAATTTGTGTGTGTTAATATATGTCTTCGCAACCATGCAGCACGTAGGAATGATTTGTGGCAATTATTACATTTGTACAGTTTTTCATGCGCTGGTTCCTTGCGATGGGGATCAGATTTATCATTGGTTAGTAACGATGCAATAGTGGGTGTTTTGAATGGCGGAGAGTTTACTGATTGCGAGTTGAATGGTGGAGATGTAAGTGGCGGGGATGTAATCGTAGGCGGAGGGATATATGTAGACAAAGAGTTCGACGAAGAGACTGTTACTATTGATGCAGAGTCAGATATATGTGTATCGTATTTACTCTTCAATTTTTGAATGTTTTGAGAAGAGGTTGAATTGGAGTGACCCATATTCAACACGAACAAAGGTGGGGATGATACCAGTTGATCATTGTTATTATTGCTGTTGTTGATATTACTGGATAGATGTTGGGAAATGGATGGATATGAATTACTTCTGTTGTGGTACATAATAATGCCCGCATTATTATTATTATTATTATTATAGTTATAGTTATTACTGTTGATGTTAATGTTAATATTATCATGAATGTTTGGAATACTTGTATTCCTGGAAAGGTAAGGCCCAGCAGCAGCAGCAGCACTAATGTTATTATTACTATATTGATCGATGCTTTGAGGAGTCATAAAAGTGAAGTGGATTGGTAATCTTGAATTAATATTTTCTTTAGGACTCAAAGCCATGAGTAATGGTCTTACATTATTATTATTATTATTGTTGTTATTATTATTTTGAGCATGAGATGGATACGCTTCATTAAGCGGAATATTATTATTATTTAGATGATGATGTTGTTGTTGTTGTTGTTGCAGTTGCAGGGGACCCATGTTAGTTAGAGGCATTTGATGATAGTACGGATGAAACTGTGTGGTTGGAACAAAGGGTAAATTGTTGTTATTTATAATTGTAGCGGAAGAAGAAGCAGTAGAAGAAGAGGAAGCAGAAGAAGGAGGTATTTCAGTGAGTTTGAAGGAGTCTTTTATATTTGACATATCGATTGGTACTTTTTTCGAATCATAATTTGATTTAGCGTCGAAATACTCCTCTATTGGTTTCATTTGATGATAATTTATATTATTAGTAGTGTGTGTAGTGTGCATACTTATCATTTGGAGAAAAATGATCGAGAGAGGGAGAGAGAGAGGGAGAGAGAGAAAGTAACAAAACAGGCAATGTGTTTTTACTTTATTGTAGATCTTTATGATAAAGTATATATATATATATATATATGTGTGTGTGTATGTATATATATCAAATCTCATGAAACCAGTTATGAATAGATATATAAATATGAATATATATATATGTGAATGTATATAATTTTTTCAATGTAGATCAAGATATAAAGAAGGAAGATAAGGTAGGAGAGAGGGAGATATTGTTGATTGCTGTTATGTTCTATGATCTATTAAGAATGAATATGTGGAATAAAAGAACGAACAAAAAGACAAGACAAAACAAAGACAAAAACGAAACAAAGATATTATGAGAATATTACGAGATTCTTCGATAAGTTCATATTCATTAGCAAATTCCCTTTGACAAAGAAAAGAATGGGATCTCATATTATCTCTTGCACCGAAGAGAAAGCTTCTTCCCAATGGGATATGGGCATAGTCTATGATATTTCTGCAATGGGAGACCAGACGTTCCATTGTGAAGGCCGACACTCGACAGGAATCAAATGGCCCAGATTGGGAAACAGTTGGTGTAGACAGGACAATGGGAGGGAACAGAGACAAAGGAGCCACATGCTCGAGCAGCCATTGTTCTCCTCTGCATGCATCCAATTGTCATTTATCTAAATGTATATATATTTCCTCTCTAACAGCTGCATTATTTGCCCCTTTTGGGACTGCCACAGGCTGTGGAAAAAATTGATCGTCGAGGGGGCCCGGCACTGCACAGGCAACAATGGGGCGATCGGAAATAAAGGACCGCCGGGACCAGCGGACAATACACTGATGATGTAAGAGCGGCAGGAGAGATCCAGACGCCCAAAGGCAAACAATGCGGACAGGAACAGCCGCCTGAACACAGACAATGGAAGCAGATATAAGAAATAACAGAAATAAAGCCCACGTAATGTTACTGCGCAACTTTATGGCTGGCGGTGGCCCACAACAATAGACCGGCAATAAATGACAATGCAAAATAAAACCACCGTTGCTTAGCGGAGATAAAACAACAACAACAACATTTTCTTCACTACTTGTTTTCTTAACCCGCCCCCCCCCCCCCCATCTTCAGTCCGTCAATTCCTTCAATTCCCATGGAGATTCGGAAGTTGCCGTGTCAGAAGTTGTGTTAACTTCAAACTTAACAATTGAACACAGCTATGTATTTATTCCCACAATCACATATTTACCGCCGTTAGATTTCACTCGAATCGAATAATCCATAACGAATATCCCACGCAGTATGGTATGGCATGCCCTCCTTGACCCAGCTATTGTCTTGATCATATGCAATGACGACTTGACTTTCTGGTCTCTATGCCTCTTTCTCTGTACACTCCGTTATTTTAATTGGGGACAAGAACAGGGTGCACATATCACAGTGCTATAATGTACTGTACTGTACTGTGCTGTGCTGTATAATCTCCACTACCGAGGAAATGCCTTGTTGGTTGGAATAAGAAAAGAGAATTTTTTACTTTCTTTACTGTACACGCTATACGCTTGGCGTAATAACAGCATTACCATCATTGTGATCTCAAATTGTCATTCTTCTCGTTGTTCAATTTTTTGTTTTTTATTTTCTTTTATCTTGAATTTCTTGATTTTGTATGTGCGCTATAAACGTTCTCTATAAAAGTTCGCAGGGATAAGTCGGTAATAAAAACAACAACATTGAAACCAAAATGAAATACAAACATAAGGAAATGGAATGAAATAAAATAAAATAGCTCTTTACCTAAACCGGACACTACGCTATTCAATCAATTCAATGATGCGTTGTCACATTCCTCCGTGTGCTATATCCTCGATCGCTACATCCCTGTCCTCCCGGACACCACCCCACCTCCATCCTATTAAAAAATATTCAATAATAATAATAATAATAATAATAATAATAATAACAATAACATAACAATATCATAACATTGTGTATTTCCCACAAAAATGTCCATCTTCAAGAATGTTGCCTACCATTTTATTCCTTATCTCCCCTCCCCCTTTCTTCCTTCCTTCCCTTAGATCAACCCATTGTTCTCCCATATCTCTCTTCTATTATGTTTGACATCCCGCATTGTCTTCTTTCCAACAAAGTTTATGTTTTTTTGTTGCAATTATGCACCGTCGGTGACGACACCGTGACATCGGTGGTTTATTATAAGCGGCTCTGCTGGTGGGGCCACGCAGTCCGTATTCGGCAATATATACTTTGTTTGAGAATGTTACCACTATCACTTTTTATTATTATAATTTATTATCTTCTATTATCATTCATAATGATTTATTATTAATCTTATCCCCCTGGTGATCTGCAAACACATTTTATGTAATCCCGCAAGGGAAGAGATACTAGCCATAAGAATTAACAAATCATATATATATTAATCTACGCGTTTTCTCTGTGGGGTGGGGGGAAATATTTTATACTATATTAAATTACATTAAATTATTACTATATTACTAATATTATTTTTGTTGTGCTACCCAACCATTATAATGTTTGCTGTTTTGGTATTATTGCTTCATTGTGTTTATGGATCTTTGCTTGTTCGATCTGACATGAGTCGAATAATACAAAAGTTACGTTAGCTTGTTTTTTTCTTTTTTCAGTATATTCATATGTAGTAATTCATATATAATATTATATTTATTATTATATATCTATCGCAACGTTTCATTACATAATGTTGTGTGTGTGAGAGAGAGAGAGAGAGAGAAAAAAGAGACAGGGATATATGTTACATTCTATAATAAATAATACATTTACCATTAACAATGGTTTTAAATTTGGTTCGTATGAACCTCTGGATCAAATTTGACTTTCACCAGGGGTCTATATATTGGATCCCACATTTGTTCCTTAACCCATTCAACACATTCACTGAAATCACGAGGTACTTTGATCGTTTCACCAGGTTTATTTGGATCCAATTGTTCTTCAATGGTAGCCACTCCTTCTTCCACTGCTTTTAAGATCACTGCTGCTGCGATTCTAGATGACGTATGTGTAATTACCTCTAACCCAGGCAACAACCCGGGTGTCGAATCTCCCTCTTTCAAATTAGATAATGATGCTAATTCATCAACAGCAGCCGAGATCATCTTGTCACTGATACACGAGGCGCGAGATAACACCGCCCCCAGTCCAATACCAGGAAATGAATAACAATTATTGTTTTGAGAAATTCTATACCCATTCACAGCTTCAAATGGAGACCCAGTAGCAACCAAGGCATCGTTATTCGTCCATTCCATCAAATCCTCAGGAATAGCTTCGTGCAATCTCGTAGGGTTGGATAAGGGGAATATTATAGGCCTTGGATTGTGCTTATACATTTCCTTCACAATCTCCTTCGTGAATGCAGATGCCTGCGTGGAACAACCAACTAAACAAGTCGGTTTCACTTGCGATACCACATTGAATAACGATTTAGTATTGATCCCTGTCCATTCATCGTCGCTTTTAGCATATACGTGTTGTTGTTCAGTGGATCCATCCTTATACGATTCCAATATCAACCCTCTTCTATCCATTAAATATATCTTGGAACGGGCTTCTTCTAGGCCCACACCATGTGTAACCATATGAGACACAACTTGATCAGCAATACCCAACCCAGCAGAACCAGCACCGTAGACCAGCACTTTCGTGTCCTTCAACTCTCTATGTGTATGTTTCAATGCAGCAATCAACGAAGCCATGACCACTGCACCGGTGCCTTGAATATCATCGTTGAAACAAGGAACCTCATAACGATATTTCTCCAGGATTCTTCTTGCATTCTTAACACCGAAATCTTCAAAATGTAAGATCGCATGAGGGTACAATTTGGTGACCGCCTTGATGAATTTGGCAATAAAGGCATCGTATTCGGGCCCTTCCACTCTAGGAAATCTATTACCTAGATACAATTCATCGTTAACCAATTTTTGATTATTAGTACCGACATCTAAACACACAGGCAACACACGACCTGGATGAATACCACCACATAGGGTCATTAACGCCATCTTCGAGATAGCAATACGAACACCACCAACACCTTGATCACCAATACCCAAGATCCCTTCAGAATCAGACACCACAATGTAATCTATATCTTTAGTCTTGCCCCCATACGCAGATAATCGTTCTTCAATGGAGTCAGGGTCAGTGATATCTAGGAAAACACCTTCTGTCTTCTTGAATCTATCAGAATACGTGGCAATAGCATCCCCTTCAGTTGGGGTATAAATGATGGGTACTAATTCCATAATATGTTTTTTCACCAGGGCAAAATATAGTGTCTTATTGGTGACTCTTAAATTGGTCAAGTAATCATTTTTCGCAATTGAAGTCTTTAACATACATAATTGTTTATATGCTCTTTCCAATTGTTCTTCTAAAGTGTTAATCTTTGGTGGTAACAACCCATTCAATTTGAATTCTGCTCTTTCCTTGGTTGTAAATGCGGAACCTTTGTTAAACAAGGGGGAATTCAATAGTTGAGATCCCGAGAGGGGACATTCAATGTCACCGTTGACAGATAGCTTATTCTTTTGAGATTTGACACCTTGAAACAAATACGATGAGCTTGATTTAAAAGAGGTGATATGGTTTGGAGTGTTGAAACCATGGCTCAATTTCCCAAATAGGTTATCTCTAGCCGCAGTGGCTTGGTTTGGTCTAGTATTGGCAGAGTATAGACGCCATTGAACGGGCTTGGCACAGTGTCCGGCAGATACCGTTGAACCAATCTTAACAGTTCTAGCACTGATCATATTTTTTTTCTTTCTTTCTATTCTTTCTTCTTCAGATACTCAATTTGTACTTACATCCAAGATTATACCAAGCAACCAATTGAATAGTGTAGAGGCATATACATACAGAAAGTCACAGCTATATAAATATGTCAAACATGGGTTATATATAGTTGGAGGTTCCTTACTGGAGATGATGAAAAAACAACAAATTTTTTTCTTCTTTCCATTGGGGAAACAAACACAGAAAGAGTCATCGGAAACAACCTTTCCCATTGTGTTGAGCGTAATTTTTTCCCTCTTCTAATTAAAATATACCATAAATAGTATTGAATGCCTCATTGTTCATTAGGAATTCAAGCATTTCTTGTTGGGGTTTCGTTGATTCGAGGAACAGGGCGGTAAGGCTGACTTAAGTGGGGGGAGGGGGGATTGCTCACGATGCCAGGAAAGGGCCACTGGCCAAAGGCTGGCAGTGTCTCTGTATTAGCTGGCAATATCACCTTCGAGGGACTTCTCTTGTTTTGAACAAGCAGCAGCGATAATTTTGAACACTTTGTGGCTGCATTGTTTTCTTGTCGCTGACCAGAGTTACATTCCACAGTGTCTATTGTGTTTAGGGTTCCGATTTGCTCCGACGATTATCTGCGAACTTTTTGTTAGGGTTTGGAGAAGTGGCGTTAGGGCACCAATGCTTTGTAGTTAGGGTTGGGACACTGCAGATTTCTCCTTTTGAAAAATTACATAACACAAAATATATGAAATGATCAAATGATTAACATCAATCTTTAAAGAAATAAGAGTGAGATCGTAAACATATTCAAGAGAGAGAGAGAGAGAGTATCCACCATCACCCCACCCCCCCCAAAACAACAACAACACAATATGGATAGACCTATCGATGAGATCGTAAGAAACTTATTAAAATTCGTGGTAAGGGGCTTCTATGGTGGGTCCTACGTGCTAGTCCTAGATGCAATCATTTTTCATTCTGTATTGGCAGAAGAAGATTTAAAGCAATTGTTATCCATCAATAAGACAGAGTTGGGACCCCTCATCGCTCGTTTAAGAGGGGATAGACTGATCACCACACATAAACAAAGAGAATATCCACCCAATTCCAAATCCGTGGAAAGAATATACTACTACATCAAATACCCACAAGCTATTGACGGTATGAAATGGAAAGTGCATCAAGTGGTGCAACGGTTGAAAGATGACCTGGACAAGAACTCGGCCCCCAATGGGTACATGTGTCCCATATGTGAGACCAAATATACTCAGTTGGAAGCTGTTCAACTATTGAATTTCGATAGAACTGAATTCTTATGTTCACTATGTGAGGAACCATTAGTGGAAGACGATTCAGGTAAGAAGAATAAAGAAAAACAAGACAAATTGAATAGATTAATGGATCAAATTCAACCAGTTATTGACTATTTGAAGAAAATCGACGATTCCAGAATTGAAGAAAATTCATTCGAATTCGCTTTAGCCAGATTGATTCCACCACAAAATCAATCTCATGCAGCATATACATTCAACCCCAAAAAGGGTTCCACAATGTTCAGACCAGGAGAGAACAATGCAGGTGGTATGCTTTTGGGTAACGACAACTCAAAACGTGCCGGTATGAATTCACAAGCTACTTTACATGTTAATATTACCACCGCCAGTGACGAAATGGCACAAAGACAATTACAAGAAAGACAAGCAGAAGAGAAAAGAAAACAAAATGCTGTTCCTGAATGGCATAAACAATCTACTATTGGTAAGACCGCTTTGGGTAGGTTAGATGAAGATGAAGAATTTAATCCCGAGACCACTCAACAAGCAGCTATGTCTTCCATGGATGGTGCCATGTACAGTCAAAACAATGGATATGGGAGTAATTATTACAATAGTCATAGATTGACCGAGGCTGAATTGGAAGAAAGAGAAAATGAAAGAACTTTGGCAGATTATTATGCTAGATTAGCAAAACAACAAAATGAGAAGAACAAGAGTAATAACCTGAGTAGTAATAAGGATAATAATGTTGATGAAGAATTAGAAGTCTTGGACGATGAAGAGTTTGAAGATGTTAAGGATGAAGAAAATGGAACATTGGAAGAAACTGGTAACGCTACAACTACTACCCCAACTCCAACTCCAACTCCAACACCTGCACCTGCACCTGCACCTACTTCATCTCATGATATCGTTGAAGAAATCGATGAAGATGAGTTTGAAGATCAATTTGATGAAGAGTTTGAAGACGTTGATACAAAAGAAAGCTCTGTACCAAAACCTGAAGAATCCACAGAACCTGTTGCAAAAGCTGAAGAAGGATCAAAGAAAAGTGATGGCGAAGAGGATGAAATGGACATTGAATTTGAAGACGTGTAATCCCTACCCATAAATATACATATATATATATCATTAATTTATAAATGAAACGATATACATTAGCATTAACCGTTATTATTAAACAGGTGATGGGTTAAAAGATCAAAAGAACTGAGAAAAAAAAAAGTATTAAATCAACAAAAAAAAAATCAGTAAATATTTAATGTAACAAAGTTTTTGACCTGTGCTCATCTCAAAACAGAACAAGACAAAACTACATCAACAACAAATATGACCGGGAAGGACACATGGAAAGTCATTGCAACTACTGCATTATTATCTGCTGCTGCTACCAAGTGTGTAGAAGTGGCATGGAAGAACTATAAGTTACAACAATCTGCCGATAAAAAAAAGTCAAATGATAAAGTTGTCGCCATTGATAGAAAATATGATGATCATTTATACCGTGAACAACTGGCACGTAATTTTGCCTTCTTAGGTGAAGAAGGTATGGAAAAATTGAAAAACCAATATATTGTTGTTGTCGGTGCTGGTGGTGTTGGTTCTTGGGTTGTTACCATGTTAGTCCGTTCTGGTTGTACCAAGATTAGGGTCATTGATTTTGATCAGGTGTCTTTAAGTTCTTTGAACAGACACTCTTGTGCTAATTTGAAGGATGTTGGGACCTCCAAGGTTGACTGTTTAAAGAAGCACATGCAAGCTGTTGCTCCTTGGTGTGAAATAGATGCAGTTAATGAATTATGGAATAAAGAAAACGGTGAAAGATTAATCTTTGATAACGGTAAACCTGACATTGTTGTTGATTGTATTGATAATTTAGATACAAAGATTGATCTATTAGAATACGTGTACAACCAAAAGATTGAAATGATTTCATCTATGGGTGCTTCTACAAAGAGTGACCCAACACGTATTAATGTTGGTGACATCACCACCACCGAAGAAGATCCAATGGCCAGAACTGTGAGAAGAAGATTGAAACAAAGAGGTATCACTAAAGGTGTTCCAGTGGTTTTCAGCGCTGAAAAACCTGATCCACGTAAAGCTAAATTACTACCATTACCAGACGAAGAATTTGAAAAGGGTAAAGTTGGTGAATTAAGTGCTTTGAAAGATTTCCGTGTTAGAATCTTACCTGTTCTTGGTACTATGCCAGGTATCTTTGGTTTGACCATGGCCACTTGGATCATTACCAAGGTTTCTGGTTACCCAATGGATCCAATTGAAGGTAAGAATAGAATCAAAATTTACGATGGTATCTTCCAATCTTTAGCTGGTCAAACATCTCGTATTGGCATCTCAGATCAACGTATCCCAGTCTCTGTCCAAGACGTTGGATATTTATTAGAGGAAGTGTTTAGAGGTAAATCACCTTTAAGTGGATATTCTACCAGATTGACTTTATCGAAATGGGACCCAAGCAAGCCAATTAGTCTACAGAATGTTGTCATCATGACTAAAGATGAACAAAAGAAGCATGAAGAGCGTGTCTTAACTGGTGGTGAAGCTTTAGAAGCTGTTTACAGTAAAGAACAGCTAGATTTAGTCAACAAAAGATTAGATGAAGAAAGATACTACTCTCAATTCAGATGATCGGATTCATAAGCATACCTATATAGAATTTGTATAGGACAAATACCAAAATTATATAATAGAATAGATAAACTGACCGTTGTGTCAACTTAGAGCAATGGAAGCCAAAGAATTTTGATCACCGACATGTTATAAGTTGTTAATACAAAGCAACAACTTAAGATCATTATTAAATACTATTTTATTCATTTTTGAGTGATGGATAGTGCATTTTGTATAAACCTGTAGTAGCAAATATGGGTAACCTCTTGAAGTTGTTCTATTGCCAAACGACTTCTTGGCTCTTTGGCACCAAAATTCCTCGAGATTTCACTTGTGTTTTTTGCACTGAGAACCCACAAACAATATAAAACTACGTGGAAATTCCATTGGAAAATGGGACAAAAGTTCAGAATCTGGTATTTGTAGCAGAGTAGTCATCTCGCTGGAAGTATGATTCATAGTTGAACTTGAAGCTGGAGGAGTTCCCCCGAAAGATATATAAACAGGAGCTTCACTTTTATCACAGTGCTAGGTCCAGGTATGTTTTACTTTGATACAGTGTAAAGGCAAACGGGTATATAAATTGTAACTAGTAAAATGTCTACAAAAGTGCAAAGGCAAGATATCGATCCAAAAAAATCATTCATTGCTGGTGCTTTAGCCGGTGCCATTGAAGCATCTATTACTTATCCATTTGAGTTTGCCAAGACTAGACTTCAACTGATTGACAAGGCTTCCACAGCCTCCCGAAATCCATTAGTATTAATTTATAATGTTGCTAAGACTCAAGGTATCAACTCCATATATGTGGGGTGTCCTGCTTTCATTGTGGGGAACACCGCTAAAGCTGGTATCAGATTCTTGGGCTTCGATGCCATTAAAAACTTATTGAGAGATGAAGAAACTGGTGAATTGAGTGGAACTCGTGGTGTCATCGCGGGTTTAGGTGCGGGTCTTTTAGAATCTGTCGTTGCAGTGACTCCATTTGAAGCCATTAAGACAGCATTAATCGATGATAAACAGTCGGTCAAGCCTATATATCAAAACAATGGCCATTCTATGCTACGAAACTATAGCAAATTAGTGACTGATAAAGGGTTCCTAGGTTTATATAGAGGTGTCCTACCTGTGTCAATGAGACAAGCGGCGAACCAGGCCGTTAGATTGGGATGCTACAATAAGATCAAGACTTCTATCCAGGACTATACAGGATCTCCAAAGGATAAACCCTTATCGGCTGGGTTGACTTTTCTGGTTGGTGCTTTTAGTGGTGTTGTTACCGTTTATTCTACCATGCCAATCGATACTGTTAAGACTAGAATGCAAAGTTTGGATTCTACTAAATATTCATCTACTCTGAATTGTTTTACTACAATCTTTAAAGAAGAAGGGTTGAAGACTTTCTGGAAGGGTGCTACACCAAGATTAGGAAGATTAATATTGAGTGGTGGTATAGTCTTTACCATATATGAAAAGACTTTGGTGTTGATAAGTTAGTTAATTTCAACCTTGTACTGTATACATTAATCATAGATTCGTACTTTTATAATAATAATAAGAGTAATAACAATAATAAACTTTATCATATAAGTTTCGAGTTTACTTTTAAATGAGAAGTATATAGCTTAGGTTTGATTTAAGCTGTGTAATGTATAATCTTATATATATATATATATAGTGGACTTCTCTTCATTCGTTTTATGCACATTTGATTCAGAAAGCCATTTTCCGAGTTCTTTATCATTATAAGGGTATGTATGTATGTATTGGATGGGATAATAAGAAGACGCCTAAGCTAAACTTGCTTCATTTTGGACAAGATACCTACGTTCCCTTCTCTTAATACTAATAAAATCAATAATACTCTTGAATGAAATAAACAACCCCAATAATCCAATGGCTACCGCAAAATATGGTACGCCTTGCTTTTCTTCTTCTACACCATGACTTAAATGAGATTCAAATTCATCCTGTAGCGATTGTTTAGCATTTATACGTAAGTCGTCATAATTATTTGGATCTTCTGGTTCATATCTGTTCAGAATCTTATGTTTCCCCACTTTTGATACCACATTGTTTGGAATCATAGAATAACCATAACCCAAAAATGTTAGTCCAAGACCAAATCTGGACCCTTGTTTAGCCGCATGAGAAGTATGTAGCATATAAGTGATCAAGAACCCTATGAATTGGAAACTTGTACTCACTATAATATTCCATATTAAGTTTGCCAAATTACCCACAGGTAAACCTTCTATACATAACTCATCGTACATTTCGGAATTAGCTAGATCAAGCCCATAATATGATGGAACCAAATCTGCTGCTGCTTCATCATATGTTGGAGGTCTATCGTTCTGCGCCTCATCACCTTGATTATTGCCATTATTATCTGGTTTTGCTGTTAGATTACTGAAAACACCATCCAAAAGCGTACCTGCACCAATGGTACCGTTACTTGATCCAGTATCATTACCTCTTCTGTATACTCTGTCGAGAATATTAAACCGCCTACCAATAGTATCCATTTGTCTTGAGGCCATATTTCTTAATGTTTCAGGCAGCAAACGATCTGCTAGGGTATCGTTGTTATTATTTGTTTGTTCATTATCATTATCATTTATACTATCTTGTGCAACTTCATGGCCATCCTCGTTTGCTATACCAGCCGTTCCACTACTATTGTCGCTGTTAATATGGTTATTATTATTATTATTGATATCGATGTCATGTAATTCGACGGCATCTGCATCGTTGGCGTGTGCTTGGTTAGAAGTGTTTATCATGGTTGTGTATTTATACGATTGTTGGTTCCAGATTCGGGCTTAGTAAACAAATGATATTGCTTATATTTAAACACAGAAAGAAAGCAAAAACAAAAAGCGTAGTCTCCAAAGATCAGGTAAAGACTGTTACAGATATTTCCAATTCCTAAACAAAAAGTTCTAATTGCTTCAATAACAACTGACGCTTACTGCTTCTGTTATCAGCTCTTGCGATGGCAACTTCAAGTTCGTAACGTGGAACTTCAGCTTATAAGATTGGAGATTGGATTTCAATATTTACCAGTCCCACTTGAAAACAGAAAATTTCAAATTTCAAATTTCAAATCTCAATCTGTCAAATCGGCTTAATACGCGGTCGTGTGGCGCGATATTAATACCACTTTTCTTATAAATAGTAGTAAGAGACATTATTAATAGTGGTGAGAGATATTATTAATACAAATGGTCCGTTGAATATATCTAGGTATATATATGTGTGTATTTATATTGGAGAAGTTACAACTTTTGATTAGGAATTGTTGGGAAATTGGGGATTGTTGGCCTGTTCCATGGTGACAGAGGGAGCTCCAGGGATCTGGACAGAATTATTAATTTGTGATGGTTGGGGCTCTGTTGGATTTTCCTGCTTCACTGTATTGGTGGCAATTGGTTGGCGAGGAGCGATGTCGTTATTTGGCATTGAATTATTATCTTCCTTTGGTTTCTGTCCCGTCTTAATCGACACTAATAACGATTGACCTGGAATGTGATCAACAATATAACATGGAGGCAATTCAGATTTAGGCTTCAAAGGTCTAGCCTTGAATTCAGTTACTGTCTTTAATGTGTAGGAATTGACAGATGGACCCATATCAATACCACCAGGCAAGATAGTACTTGGGATTGGTGTTCTAAACGTTCTTGGAATGTCCGCAACATCTGGTAGATAGTTATCACTAGCTACCGTGGAACCAGCTGGGCTGTTGCTATTGTTTGGACCAGCAGTACTAGAGCCAATGTTACTCGATACATTACCACGTCTATTGAAACGTCCTTGTCTTCTCTTACGTCTTGTATCTCTGTCCTTGTCCTTATCTAATCTTTCCAATTCTGCAATAGAAATTTGAATCAAATTTGGTGTGTAATTCTTGGAATCCGATGGAAGTCTAAATGTATCATCCAATGTAATAACAGGCAATAATCTACTTCTGATATCATCATCTTCAACTGGTGATCCATCAAATCTATAACCTAACAGTGCCAATGATTTGTGATACATATGGACTTGTTCTCTAATAGAGTGAGCAATTGCAGTGGTAAATTCACCTGGTAACTGTAATTCTTGGCACATACTTTCAGCAAATTCCTCAGCACAGTTATCCGAGTTCGAAATGTCCCATTCGAATTGATCGATTAGTTGATTTTGACCAACTACAATATCTAATTTAATTCTAATTCTCAAATCATCACCTCCCAGCCGTTTCCTCTTTACTACAGTGTATGGATTGGATTGAAACTCTTGTATTTGTTCATACATAGATTGGGTAATCAAATTGGCAAAATGTGACTGATATGATTTATCAAATCTAAAATCTTTGACCATTTCATGAACAAAATCTTTAACTGGAACCACGTTATCATTTCTATTCCAAAGAAAAGTGTCTCTTAAAAAGAATTTGTCTCTTTCTTGATCAAATTCTAATCTAATTGGCACCAAATCTTCAAATGTTTCGTTCATTGCTTGCCTGTGTATAGCTATCTCATCTAATTGTATGTCATCCTTATAACCAGATATTATCTTGGTAGCAGTATTGGTAATCCCATTACCATATCCACTGTATCCTGCACCCCATATACTTGCTGCTGGAATATTTTTGGCAGTACTAGTAATTGATTCCATTCTAGTATTCTTCAATTCTTGGTAATATTTTAAAGTATTGAATAATTTCGCCATATATTCTCTGTTACTAAACCCATATATACTGAATGGTTCATATCCTCTTTTTTCCTTTTCTTTCCCCTCGCTGTTATTCTTGTCTCTTTGAAGAAATTGCTCATAGAGTAAAGAGTCAGTAGTAGGTTTACTGTTTTCCGACCAGTATTCTGGATACGGTAGTTTTGTCTCAGGTATGTCATACTTGATTGTTCTAAATTCAGGTAGTTCTAATTTAGGCAAGGATAGTGGAGCCACATTGGTGGGAATTTGTAAACCTGCTGCCATTGGTAATTGAGATATGTTAACGCCACTGGTCATAGAATTAGAAGATTTTCGAGAAGGTTTTGAAACAGCATTCTTAGTTTGTGGTAAAGTATTCAATGGTGATTGTTCAATGGATGGAGTTTTTCTTGCCTTTGGTTTAGCACGGGCCTTTTTCTGAACAGAAGCAGTCATAACAGACATCTGATCTTGAATAATATTATTGGGCATTGGTTGAGAAGGAATATTTTGAGGTGGTATACCTTGCTGAGCAGGTTGTTGTGGTGCTCTGATATTATTCATCTGATTAGGAATTTGAAACGGAGACATATTCATGAATTGAGGTGGGGCCCCAGGGGCGGTAGCTGCAACATTGTTTGGCATGTTTGGGGGCATATTTGGGTTACCATTAGTTACTGGGGGTTGATTTGGTTGCCTTTGCATCTGTTGCTGTTGTTGTTGCTGTTGAAGCTGACGTTGTAGTTTCTCTTGAACTTGTTGTTGTGCCATCATAATTGCAGATACAATAGCAGAATTCCCTTTACTTACAGCTTGCTCTTTCAAAGAGGTTAACACTTGCAACTGCTGAGGTAATGGTAATTGAGCAATTTGAGGTGGTAAATTAATAGTTGGAGGTCCATTTTCATTTCCAGCAGCAGGCCCTTGTTGCTGTTGTGGGGGTGGTCCCTGCTGTGGTTGTTGCTGTTGTTGCTGTTGTTGCTGTTGTTGTTGTAATGTTCTTTGATCAAATGGTTGTTGCTGTTGCTGTTGCTGTCTTTGACGCTGTTGAAGTGCTTGTGCAGTAGCTTGTTTTGTCTGTTCAGACATTTGTGCTAGACGTTGTTGAACATTCATTTGTTGCATGATAGTAGCAGGACTTTGGTTGTTACTTCCCCCACTTCCAGTTCTTTGTAATTGCGCAGCTTGAATTTGTGGGGATTCTACTGGATACTGATCATTATTTGATGCTGGTACCGGTGCCGGTACCGGTGGTTGCTGCTGCTGCTGCTGCTGTTGTTGTTGTTGTTGTTGCATTTGTATACGACTAGCTAATATTTGTTGATGTCTTTGTTGTATCGTTTTTAGTTGACTTTGGTTTAAGGACTGCAATATTTGCTGTGGTATTTGGGCAATACTAAAACTGGGAGTCCCAATATTACTCAAGAAATTTCTAGGATCCATTGGATTGTTACTTGGTACCGGTTTCCCATCATTATTTTGGGTATTCATATTGTTTCTGTTATTATTTCGATGCTTTGCAAAAAATAAAGAGGTAAATTCGCTTATATATTCCTTAAAGCAATTACCAATGAAACTTGAACGCGTTTAATACAGTTATTCTATATTCCAGTAAGATCTGTGTGATTATGTGACGCGTCTAGAATATTTATTCCAGCCTCTCTTGAATACCTTCAACTCAATGTTGATATCTTTAAGAGAAATGTGACAATTTCATATTTGAAGTAAAATAAATAACGAAAAACCATAACGTTGAAAAAAAAACACATCAAAAACCGCATGTAGCATAAAATGTTAAAGAGATTAAAGGTGTGAAAGAGAGATTGGCACAGAGATATTGAAGTGAAGAACCACGCTACATTGTCACGTCAATTCTAATATAGAATAGGCTATCTATAACATGTACATATCATTCTATATCACGGACTCCAGAAACGGGCTAATCTTCCAATATTTACCCAGTAATGATGCACCATCCTTTAAGAATTTGTGGACCAGAATTCAGTCTACGTGCCCTCAAATGGCTCAAACACGGATGGATAATGCAGCGGATGAATATGCAGATGAGGTTGGCCCAATGAGTAACACTGAAACATCCACTCATGGTGTAGTGGGTAAAGATCTGGAAGTTTTCAAATATTACTCTAATTCCAACAATTTATATTATTGGTGTTTAGTGTCTCGAACCTCGGATACAACACAGTTATCTCATGGGCTAGCGATGGAACCTTTGATTCTTATGGGAGAAATTGATCAAATGTTATTAGATTATTTCGATAAAGATAAGATCACAGTGAAGAAAATAGCTAACAATTATGATCAAATCACTTTAATTTTTAATTGCTGTGTCGACGGTGGTGAACCAATGGCTAGTGGGATGTATATGAATCGTGTTAAGAGTATCATACCAATGAAGTCAGATTTCTCAAAAGTCATAAATTCTACTGCTCATACAATTCAAAGTGCAGTGGCTCGACATCAATATCCTACCAACGGCCAAATGGATAATGCGAACAAAATGTTTTCTACTGGTAGTAATAGGCATGGATCGCCATTCACTCAAGATATGGAAGTGGTTCCATGGAGAAACAATAAGATCGTGGAAGATAAGAATGAATTTTACTTGGATATCAAAGAAACTATGTCCCTTGTCATGGAAAGGCGTAAGGCCTCAAATAAGAGGAAGACAACCCACCAAGGTGGGTTTAAATTAGTTACTGGTAAGATCACAGGAACTTTTGATTGTAGAAGTTATCTCGGTGGTACTCCATTGGTTTCCGTTAATTTGAATAATTGTGGATATGATTTAGGCTTCCCATCATTACATGATTGTGTAGAAATAGATCAATTCGATAGTAAAGACACTAAATTAGCATTTATCCCGCCTAACGGTAAATTTCAACTAATGGGATATAATTTAAATCTTGCCGGGAATGAAAGGGTTAAAAACTGGAATCAATTAGGAATTGTCAGTGTAGATTATATGAATGATCTAGGTGTCAAGGAAGACGAATTTGAAATTACTGTCAACATTAGTTCATCTCGTAAAGTGACTAAGATACGAAATTTGGATATTGAATTACAGTTTGCATTGGATAGTGATAAGAATGAAAATGCCGATATATTGCATCATAAGATTAGAGTTTTACGTAGCACTCACGGTAGGTTCAATCAAACAGCAAACCAACATAGAGGTAATTGGGTATTTGATTCCGAAGTGGCTACGGGCACCACAGCCATATTGAGAGGTTGTGTTGAACCCCAAGCCAACGATGAAATGCACTTTGGCGAAAGTGAATCAAGACAAGATGAAATCAACCATCCAATACAAGACAAGGCTACACTCGCAGCTAAGCGTTACACGTTGAACCGTGTCATTGCCAGATACAGCCATGAAGGTGAAACACTGAGTGGGTTAGGAGTAAATTCGATTAAAATTGACAGCCAGTCTTCAAATACACAGTCTGGGCTGGGTTCCAACGGCAGCAATGGTAATACCAACATCAAGACAGCATTCAAAGGGGTGAAGTACCTGAGCTGTGTTGCAGCCTCAGAGATGAGAACGTTTTAGTACACCATGCCATCTTTCAAGTGCAAGTATCACCAGCAGCATATTATATTGTATATTCTATATTGTATATTGTATATTGGTATAACTCTTCGGGAGCGCTCATTAACTCCGGCAATATGTCCCAACTTTTATTTTAATGGCGGCTAAAAGAAAGAAAAAAAAAGTTGGGGAAACCTTGAAAATTGGGGAAGTAACGACAGGTTGTGAAACTAAAACATATATAAAGGCAGAAGAAGATGCTGATTGAGATGTTTGGACAGGTTGGATTCTCGTGGATGAAGAAGAAAGTATAAACAAACAAATAAACAAAGAAGGAAAGAAAAAACAGTATGAGTTCAAACAAAAGTAAGCAACTTGACTTTAAGGGTCGAGTCGTGGTAATCACAGGTGCAGGTGGTGGTTTAGGTAGGCATTATGCGTTAGATTTTGCCCAGAGAGGCGCTAAAGTGGTCGTTAATGATCTTGGTGGTACTCTCGGCGGTTCCGGTCATGACAGCAAGGCCGCTGATATGGTGGTTAAAGAGATCAAAGAAAAGTACGGTGGGGAAGCGGTAGCTAATTACGATGCCGTAGGTGGGGAACAAACTGCTAATATTATTGACACTGCTATAAAGGCTTTCGGTAGAGTTGACATCATTATCAACAATGCTGGTATCTTAAGAGACACCACGTTTGCCAAGATGGACTTGAAGCAATTCAATGCAGTAGTGGAAGTCCATTTAACTGGTGCTTATAAATTAACTAAAGCCGCTTGGCCATATATGAAAGACCAAAAGTTTGGTAGAATTATCAACACTGCATCCCCAGCTGGGTTGTATGGTAACTTTGGCCAAGCAAACTATTCTGCTGCAAAGTTAGGGCTAGTCGGTTTTGCTGAAACATTGGCTAAGGAAGGTTTTAAATATAACATTAACGTCAACTCCATTGCTCCATTGGCAAGATCGAGAATGACTGAAGATGTGTTACCAGCACATATCTTGAAAGAGTTGGGCCCTGAAAAAATCTCCCCATTAGTTTTATTTTTATCTCATGAATCTACTAAAGTTACAAATTCTATCTTTGAATTAGCTGCGGGTTATTATGGCCAAATTAGATGGGAAAGATCTTCAGGTCAAATCTTTAACCCCAATGAGAAATATTTTACTCCAGAAGCTATCCTATCTAAATGGAAAGAAGTGAACACTTTCGACAATAAGCCATTCAAGGATGTGGAACATCCATATCAATTAGCTGATTACAACGATTTGATTACAAAAGCTAAAAATTTACCTGTGGAAAATACACAAGGTAAGCTTCCAATAAAATCCTTAAAGGATAAAGTAGTCATTATTACAGGGGCAGCCAGTGGCTTAGGTAAATCACATGCTATTTGGTTTGCCAGATATGGTGCAAAAGTGGTCATTAACGATATTAAAAACGCTAGCACTGTGGCCAATGAACTGAATGTCAAATACGGGAAAGGTACTGCTATTCCAGACTCTCATAATATCATTAATGAAGCTGAACAAATTATTGAAGATGCATTAAAAGCATTTGGTAGGGTTGATGTTTTATGTAACAATGCTGGTATATTAAGAGACAGATCGTTTTTGAAGATGACTGACCAAGATTGGAAAGATGTATTACAGGTTCATTTATATGCCACATATTCAATGTGTAAAGCTGTTTGGCCAGTGTTTTTAAAACAGAAATCCGGTTTCATAATTAACACTACATCTACTTCAGGGATTTATGGTAATTTTGGTCAAGCAAATTATGCTGCTGCTAAAGCTGCCATTTTAGGTTTTTCTAAAACTTTGGCCATTGAAGGTTTAAAGAAAGGTATTAGAGTTAATATCATTGCTCCACATGCTGAAACTGCTATGACAAAGACAATATTCGGTGAAAAGGAGTTGCAAAATCACTTTGATGCTGGGTTTGTTTCTCCATTGGTTGTTTTATTAGCTTCTCAAGAATTACAGAAACTAAATAAGAGAACTCCGGTTAATGGTATGCTATATGAAGTTGGTGGTGGTTGGATTGGTCAAACTAGATGGCAAAGAGGTCCAGGTTTTGTTTCCAGACTGGAAGAAATTTCACCGGAAGTGATTCGGGATAATTGGAATGATGTGGTTAATTTTGCCAAGGGTAGGATGATGAGCCCAAATTCTACTCAGCAATCGTCTATGGCCATCTTACAAGCTGTACAGAAAGCTGAAATGGCAAAGAAAAGTGAAGTTAACACTGAACCATCATCTTCTAATGGAGATAAGCATGGTTCTTATCGTTACAATTACAAAGATTGTATTCTTTACAATATTGGTGTCGGTGCTACTAGTAAAGAATTGAAATATGTTTACGAAGATGATCCTGAATTCCAGGTTTTACCAACATTTGCTGTTATTCCATCCATGAACACTATTCAACATTTGAACATGGATGATTTAGTTGATGATTTCAATTTTGCAATGTTATTACATGGTGAACAATACTTCAAGATTAATAGTGAGATTAGCAAATTGCCAACATCTGCTAATTTAAGAACTGAGGCATTCCCATTACAGGTTCAAGATAAAGGTGGCAAAGCTGCTATTATTGTCGGTGGGTTCAAGACGTATGATGCTGATAGCGGTAAATTGTTGATGTATAATGAAGGTACATTCTTTATTAGAGGAGCTCATGTCCCATCTGGAGTCAAACCAATAAATGAAAAGAGATCTACATTTGCTACTGAAAAATTCACTGCTCCAACTGACGGTTCTCTACCAGATTTAGATATTGATATCCAAACCTCAGAAGATTTAGCAAGTATCTACAGATTATCTGGTGATTATAATCCATTACATATTGATCCGGTTGTTGCCAAATCTGTTAAATTCCCAAAGCCAATCTTACATGGTCTATGTACTATGGGTATAACCGGTAAAGCTTTATATGAAAAGTTTGGTGCATTTGAGGAATTAAAAGTCAGATTTACTAATGTGGTTATTCCAGGCGATGTCTTAAAGATTAAAGCTTGGAAGAAAGAGAATGGTATTGTTATCTTCCAAACGATTGACAAGAGCAGAAATGTTGTAGTATTAGATAACTGTGCTGTTAGATTGAGAAATTCATCAAGATCAAAGTTGTGATCATGTTGACCTATCTGACTCCTTCCTGTTTTAAAACACATATATATACTGTGTATGTTTTTCTTTATATTCATTATGTCTTTATATTAAAATATTATTCATATTCCATTTAATTTTATGTCAGAGTTATATTAAATAGTATTTTGTTGCACTACCTTTACAATGAGGTAAAGTATAGTTTTGACGATGTGGTTTGTTGCTATTTTTATTAGAATAAATAAATATATGAATAAATAATATATGAGATGAGACTATGGTGCGGTGGTTCTTTCAAAGTTCTTTAGTGCTAAAGACCAGAAAGTAGATTAGATTTAGTATGGTTGAACATTTCTAACTTTCTTCTGGCTTGGCTTGTTCCCAATGTTTACCAACAACAGGTAACTTGTTAAAGAAAGTTTGTTGGAATAATGGCCACCCTTCTACGAAAACAAAAAGACCAATGGCAGAGGCACCACCCCATAACATTAAATTTGGAGAGTAGTTCAAAAGAGTCTTAAAGGATAGTCTTCCAAAATGTAGAGATGATTTTGCGTTAAATCTGGTATTGTACTGTATGGCAAAGCAGAGGGAGTCATCCCCCCTTAAATGTTAGTAAAATATCGTCTTTAAATAATATTTGAAATCCATGAGAATAACAACTATTCACATACTGTAGTCATTTTAATTTATTTGGATAGTTTGGTTTGGAATTGTTCGATATTCCTTTGAAACTTCAAGTTTTACCCTCTAATAAAATTTCACTCTCATAATGTCATTTTTGTTTAAATACATCTTGTTCTTTATTCAAATTTGAAATTTGGTTTAAAGCGTTATTTCCATTTCATTGGTTAATATTGGGTATTAGGGCATAACCGTTTCTCTTAGGTCTCTATACTTAAGCGGGATAAAACAGAATTTTCAACGTAGTAATTTTCGAATTTTTATTAGGGCTTGTTAAATCAAGTAGGGTTTCATAAGCAAGAAATACTAGCAACCTCTAAATTCCAAGTAAAACGGACAGGACAACTCCTTCAATCAAGAGAGAATTGAACTTAATTTGGTTTGTGATCAATTTTCTATTGAGATCACTATCACAATTAATGATTTCTTTTAAGATGAAAGGTAATAATTCATAAAGATAAACAAAATATAAAAATATGTTCGATGTATTTTTCTCTTACTGAGTAAAGTTTCGATTGGAGATAATTTAAAAGATTTATGAATCATGCAACAAGATATTCTTTCAAATTTATAGATATATTAAATAATAAATAATATATTGACATGTATATACATATAAATATGTAGGTATTTAAAACCCAATAATCTTGGTGCAGTGTGTATGTTTCTGTTAAATGAAAATAACATCATGATCAGACTCGAAGCGATTTCCCTTTGAATAATATAACTTCAAATTTCCCAAACAGAAGGCAACCAATTTCAGTATATTTCTCAGAATTAATAATGTTAAAAGTAACAATACGCCTTTCTTACAAATCATCAGAAATACTGTTCAAATTAATAGCTTCACCTGGCTTGAAAGCAGGTAAACCTAAATATGGACAACCAGTACATCTGAAGGCATCACCTAGAGAACATGAACCACAACCACCGACCTTCTTACCGTCAATAGTGAAATCAACTTCAGTCAATTCATCTTCAGTGAATTGCACCACTTTATCCTGTTGGGATCTGATGTTATCAATTTCAGCTTCTTCTTCTTCTTTAATACCACAAGAGCAATCTTTACAAGCCTTCTTCTTCTTGGTTTTGGATTTACCACAAACAATCATGGCAACATTACCGGTCTTTCCATCCACTAAATCATCTTCATCAATAGATTCATCTTCATCGTCGTCATTGATATCCAAGTAACGGGCTTTTGTAGAGTCACTGAATACACCATCATCTTCTTCATCGTCTAAATCATCGTCAAAGTCATCAGTAAGTACGACAGCTTTAGCCACTTGTGGTTCTGGAGAAGAGGATTTCTTGAAAGTTGGTAATGGAGTCTTCTTAAAGCTTGGTAATGGGGCCTTCTTGAAACTTGGCAATTTCTTAGAACCCATTTCACCAGTAGATGTAGATTTGGACTTTAATGAGATGGCTTGTGGGGCAGCTTTGATCTCGTGTTTCTTAATCCAATGATATTCTTTACTTTCTTCATTGATAATTTCAAACCCATTGACCACAGCATCAATTTTATAAACATCACTCAACCCATATAAATACCCATCCAATTTTAAAGCGTCCTTTAAAGTACCAATAAGTTTCTTTGGGAACTTGATCTCCTCTGGCTTTTCAGGAGTCAAGTATCTAATGACATTATAATTATTGCTCTTTAACTTGATGGAGCCTTCATTAACTTTGTTGATTAGGAACTGATCAGCAATCTTGATGTTATTTTGTTCAGCAGCAGCCTTGGCTTCAACCACCAACTCTGGACTGGTAGTGACAGCAGGATGAATAAGTAATAAACCAATTTGAGACATTATGACAGTTCTGTGTTTTTGGTTGCTAAAATTTTTCAGGCTACAGTTTCAAATTTGACTCAATAGACTGGGGGTTGGAAGCAATACAATATGGCACACAAACGCTTATGTCTTGTTATATTTATATATATATATATATATACTTTAAGTTGAACAAGTTACAACTACTGGGTTATAACTAGGTAATTAATTACTAATCATAATTTTTTTTTTAAATTCAATTTTGCGATGACTTTAGTTTCTAAAATGAATAATTTTTTTTCCCACGGCAAACTGTGAGCACATTTCTTGTATAAAGAGGGATTCACATAGTGAAAACAGCATTATTGAAGATATGAGCAATGGGATTGATTAATAATTCGTACTTTATTGATGGAGCCTATTCGTATCCATCAATTCAGGGACAATTAGGCCTAATTTTTCTTTTTTGTTGTTAAAACTTGTAGAAAGTCGAATAACACTGGAGAATTGTAGTAATATTACGTTATATTACTATTTCTATTCTTACAATGTTTTGGTTCCAGTTGCTTCTTCATCATCATCGTCATCATCATCATCATCATCATCATCATCATCGTCGTCAGTATCATCGTCATCGTCATTTCCTGTATTAATATTTCTATCATCGTCTTCAGCGTCATCATCATCATCGTCGTCCATATCGTCATCGTCATTTTTATCTTCAATGGAAGAATCACCTTGTGGATACCCACCTAATGCCGATACCACTTTATCTACAATCTCATTGATATCCATCATACCTCCTAAACCTATATCACCATGTATCCCGACAATCTTTTCACTTGGTTTTAAAATAGTAATCCAGGGCATATCATCTTTTATTATAGCCACTTGTTTCTTTGTAATGGGCGAATTATACACGGAACTAATCATTGAAGGTGCCAAGAAAATTGGGAAACCTGGATTCCATGCTCTTACGACACAAGTTAATAGATTATCGCACAATCCCAATGAAATCTTGGCCAAAGTATTAGCTGTCAATGGAGCAATTAATAAAATATCTGCCCATCTTCTTAATTCAATGTGTAGAACAGGATCATTTCTTTGCTTCCAAGCATCCCATTCATCTAAGTCATTCCAAACCCGTATATGGGCAGGAATATCACCAGATGGAAGTGGCGATTTCTTGTGTCCCGTTGTTATCTTTTGTTGTTGTTCTAATTTCTTAGCGAAGAACCGTCTTGCTGAAAATGTTAATATGACTTGAATAGATACGTTATCTTTGCCATAAATGTCTTCAATTTTCTTGATCATTAATTTTAACTTGAATATACCGGGCGTACCACAACATCCAATTAGGATATGTTTCTTACCGTCATCAGTGGGGAGCCTAACATCAATATTTTTGGACATTTCCCTCTTTGGGATGCTTGATACATTTTCTCCATTGAAGGATGAAATTATACTAGCCGATGCTGTTGTTGGCTCCAAATCTTGTATGTGGGCGAGTACTGGTGATTGAATGGGACTAAATTTAATAGCATCGGAATGTATTGATCGCTGAGGACTTAATTGCCCCGTAGGAGTATGTAATTCATCTTGGACGAGAAAATGCGGATGCTCTTTCTCCACTGGAACAGTTTCTTTATTATATTTATCGGTGTCAATAATTGATTTCAAAACCTCAGTGGCAGCTGATACCACTGTATTCGAAGTCATAGGCAGTTTTTTCCCTAAAATTTCTGTTTCGTCTTGTTTAGACTCTTGAAACATCACCTGTGGCAACCTGGTCAATTCTGGTTCTGGAGTATTACTCACCACTGCCCCGGAGTTCCCATCCTTCTTCATAATCGACTTCGTTACTTGCTCGTCATGAGTGGCCGTTGTGTCTCTATCAGACAATCCGAGTGTTATTTCACCCTGCTGCATATTCTCCATATATTACTTTCTCCTAAAATAGATATGTACCAACTGTTTCACACGTTGTCAATCCTTTCTCTTTATCCTAATCTTTATAACTGCTACTGCAACTGCAATTGCGACTGGACCCCCTCCCAACTCTTCATTAATCGACTAATATTTGACACTTTTAAACATTTACAATGCAACAATTTCCAATTTTTTTGAATTTTGAAACAACCGCTGAGCTTTTGACGTCATTAGCACTCTGCCACGTGACGTTGCTTTAATACATAATTGATACTTTTATTGATACGTTATTGATACGTTATTGATACGTTATTGATATCTTTATTGATATATTGTTGATATATTGTTGATGAAACATTGATGTTTAGAAAGGAAATGGTGCAATAGTGCAAAGCGCAAAAGGTAGTAGTGTTAAAATATATATGAGATAGTGTACATAATCGTTGTATATGGATGTGTAGCTGTTCGCCGTCTATTTCTTACGTCTGGCACTGTTGACGTGTCTGCCTCTTCCAACACGAACGTTGTGATGCTTCAACCCGGTAATGGCAAAGGGTGAAATATAGTTATCAGCAGAACCACCACCAATCCAAGTATTCAAGACCTTTTCGTTGTGTCTACGAGTCCAATCTTCTTGTTTCATCAGTTGCTCGTATTCACGTTGATCTTCTCTCAGAAGATCAACTCCTTGGTTCTGTTTACTATGAACAAACCCTTTCTTACCATATCTCTTTTGAGAGTTTTTAGATAAGGGACTCACCATAGAGTAACGATTACCACGATTGTTCCAACGGAAATTGGACTTCAAATGTGGTGTGATATTACCAGTACGAGCATCAACAGAAACAGCACATCTTAGTAAAGTACCTTGACCACCACATGATGGACAGAAATGCTTGGCTTTACCATCCTTTGGTAATGGGAATATTTGGAAACATGCATGACATCTTAACATATAATTACGTAACCTCTTGATTCTTAAACCTGAATTGAAGTTCATTAAATTTAGATTCAATTGTAATGCCACATTTTGAATGGCAAAATCACCAGTTGCTAATGCAACTTGATTCTTTGGTAATGACAAAGCTTGTTTAAGTTGTTCTTCACTAGCTTCAACACCACGAGAACCAACAGTATCTTCACCACTATCCTTTAGCATAGTTTCTGTTAAAGTGTCTGGGGTGATCCAATCACCATCATCGTCTTCTTCTACATATTCTTCATCTAATTCAGTGGTATCTTCTTCCTTCTTTGACTTGGTGACTTCTTCAAATCTGACAGATTTTTCATCTAATGGTTCTTCTTCTTTCATAGATTGTTGAGGTTCCAGTTCAGAAATTGATTCTTCAACTGGCATAGCAACTTGGGTGTCAACTTCACCAGTAACCAATCTGGCTTCTCTCTTTTCTCTTTGTTTCTTACCACCTCTTCTACGCTTCTTCTTTGGTTTATTATCAGCTTCAGTAGATGTGGTATTAGCTTCCCCTTCTGTAGTACCAGTAGCGGCAGCTTCGACAGTTTTCTGTTCAGCCTTCCTGATGGCTTCTTCCTTCTTGGCTTTAGCCTTTTCCTTCTTGGCTTGCTTCTTTCTTTCATCCTCTTCTTCTTGCTCTTTTAATTTGTCACCTGGTCTCTTTCTTAATCTCCAATCACCATTATTCAATTGGACTTCTACTTGATAAGCCAAAGCTAAAATATGAATATCGTTAGCACTTAACACAGAATAATCACCAGTCAATTTAGCGAATTGGGAAACTTTCTTGATAGACTCTTCAGATGGATGAACCATTTGCAAGTTCCCAACACTTTGCCAAATCTCAAGATTCTTTCTGGCTTGAACATCTTTAATTTCTTGAATAATTGTTGGTGTGGTGTAAAACTTCTCAGCAAAATTTTGATAATGAGTGTACGGTTGTGTAATCAATGGAGTAGCATCCAACACAAGGGCTCTCACATGGGCGGACGTCATTGGGTGTGGGGTTAAAGGTGGATTGTATGGTCTCGTTAACTGAAATGAAACTGAAATCTATTCATAATAACTTTCAAAGCTCATCGAATTTAAATTTGATTTCCAAAAATTTTTCATTAAAAACAAAAAAATAACCAAAAATATATATAGAGATTGAAAAATTAAAGGTTTCTAAGAAAACCATTGAAAAGACAGAATCGATAACCTAATATGACATATTAGTGAGAAAAGCAACAACAACAACAGAGTATAATGCCAATTGACACTGATTTAAAGGCTGCTTATGCCTTATTGTACGATAAAAAAGAACCTGAACAAGCCCTATCTCAGTATGAATCCATTCTAAAGCAAAATCCTGAAAGTGTTGTGGCGTTAGTTTATAAAGCTGCATGTCTAGAGAAGTTATATTTTGGTGAATCTAGTTGGCATAATGAAATTACATTAGAAAATGCTGAGGATTTACTTCAAAAGGCTTTGAAAATCTCTGAACAACGTGGTGATAGGTCCAAGATTGGCTTTGTTCAATTTAGATTATTTATACATTATTTTAATAATCATGATGCTGCTTATTCTTTGATAGCATTCAATAAAGCTAAACAATACGGGTTTGAAGATCCAACTTTGCCAATGTGGGAATCTAGATTGCAAGGTAAACTGGCAAAATGGAAGAAGAAAAATCTTGTACCTGAAACTGCGTCAATCACTAGTGAAACGAACATACCGACTGCTACAACTACCACCACCCCAAATCCTACGCCAGTGCAAAAGAAAGAATTGAAACCAGAACCAGAATCAACTCCAGTGGCTGTCGGCTCCCAGTCCATTGTGAAGGAATCGATTCCAACGGAAGCCACTCCTACCACCACGAATACTCCCTTCCCACCAATTCATGAAAAGACAAGAACTGATTGGTATCAAACTTCGAATAATGTTACAATTTCATTATTCACTACAAGATTACCAAGTGATGTCTCTGCAATTCATTCTAAATTAAATCAAAACAATCAATTATCATTATCATGGGATTTACCTGCTGAAAGTTCAGAATTCCAATACGATATTAATTTGTCCCATGGAGTGGACACAGATTCAATTAAATTCAAAATATTTACCAAGAAAGTTGAAATCTCAATGGATAAGTTGGATAAAGGTAAGACATGGAAAACTCTAGAGATTACAAAAGAACAAGAACAACAAAACCAAAACAACAGTAATACGAAAAAACAAAAGGATTGGTCAAAGATTACTTTTGACGATGAGGATGAAAAGGATTCTGGTACTGGTACAGCAGATGAGTTTTTCCAAAAACTATATTCCAATGCTGATCCAGATACAAGAAAGGCAATGATGAAATCATTTATGGAAAGTAATGGCACTACATTGAATACCAACTGGGAAGATGTTAAGACAGATAAAGTTGAACCATCACCACCAGAAGGTATGGAATTAAAGCATTGGTAAAATATTTGCATCATTTATTTTATACAACACACACACACACACATATATATATATATATATATGATCATTCTTTCATTGTTAACAAGATTTCATCGGCCCATTGGTGAATTTACGAGATAATGCTCTTTTCTTTTTAGTATTTTTTGATGTATACTTTGTTGACGTTATTTTTATAATGGGAGACTCCAAGATTTCATTATTCTGTTCTGTGTTTGAAATTCTTCTATTAATTATATTTATTGGTGATAATAATTTTTGTAATGGAGTCTTCGGACTTCCTGAATTTTCACCATATAAGAGTTGAGCAGTATCCATTACGTTATTCCCTATTCTAGTGTTAATTTTAATCTGAGGTATGACACAATCATCATCATTATTATTATTTTTATTATTATTATTCTTCTTTTGTTCAATAACCAAATTTTGTGGTGATCTATATATTTTTCTAGCGGGACTACTAACACATATGGATGGCAAGGTGATTTGGTTTAATGGGGTATGAATTGACAGATCTGAATATGAATCAAGAATCGTGTCTAAAGTTATAGTGGGTTTTGCTCTCTGTATCATGGAAAGATCAAAAATTTGTAATTCCATAAAATTATCAATTATAAATTGATTCATTTCAGTGAAATCATTTATTAAAATATTGTTTAGATTTGTTCTTAATGTTGAATAATTGCTCTCGGTTGATTGTAAAAAATTGATTAGATTTTGAAAATAGCTTTTAAGCATAGAATTTCTTTTCGATAAAAGACTACTCTCAATTTCTACCAAGGTAAATTTATTTTGCCCCCACCCCAACTCTTCTAAATTGAATTTACCTTGAACTAAATTTATTCTGCTAATATCCTCTTTCAAGTGAAATATAGAATCTAGAGTAGATTGTCTTTCCGCCTGTAAACTGTTTGTCATGTTGTCTAAGATATAATTAATTTGACTTAAGTCTCCGTACATGTCATTATTTTTTTGAAAGTTTGAACTTGCACCGAACTGTTGTTGCAATGCTTGAAAGACCTCAATTTTTTCTTTCAAAGAATTTATAATGTCATTAAATTGACTCATTTTTCACTTGTATAGTTATATATATATTTAATATTATTTATTTTTATTTTACTTGGATACACCATAATTGTTGTAATAATATTTTGGACCAATGCCTCAATCTTCTTGACCTTTAAATATATTTCAGAAATATCAACGATGCCCATTTCCAGCAGTCGTTCGAGAAAATAACAGTTACACAGGAACTATCTTTGCTATAAAGAGAATTAAAGTTAGTCTTACATTACCAGAATAGGAAGCTTGCTTGTCCTGATTAGTCTTCCATCTTCCCAAAGAGGAAAAAAGTACAAGATTGGAGGTATTTTTAGAAATTTTTATGTGACAAATTTTGAATTTTTTGGCTTGAAGAAAATGACGTTCTGACAGAAATGAATGAAACTAAAAATAGTTGTTTCAATTAACAGCGGTAAAACATACTTGTGCATGAAAGATAATATGCTGAGCTTCTGCTGAAACAAGTATTCAAGTTTCTTTGAAGGGAGGTTGCCTCCTGTAAGCATTTAAACGAGTATCGTATTAAACCCCGTGTTTCGACTCCTTCTGTAGTATTAGAGCGATGCCTAACTGTAGTGGTAATATTCTTATGCTCTAATAGTATTATGAAATATTTTACTCTGACCGTGTAGTATTCTTTGTAATCTATATTTCACTGGATTAGAACTATATATGTCGTATAATTAGGCTTTTTCTATTTTGTTGAACATTATTCTAAAGCGTAATATACATATTGACTTCTCTGTGATGCGTAGAAACTTCTGATTCAGCTTTCAGGGACTATGTATAATCATGCCTCTTGTAATGTGATCAAAGTTCTTCTTTTCTTCTTCTTGAGATCGAATTGTATCTGCATAATACGACTAGTTAAAGTTACATGCCCCTGAACCTTTCGTAAAACATACAAGGAAATAAAACAACATTAAATTGTTCAAGTACACTAGCAACACCCATAATTATGTTGTAGTTCAACCTTGATTTAAGCATTACATACTGTTAACTTGACTATGAGTGATCAATAGATCACAATGAAAAATTATACAACCGTTTCAGTACTGGCAGAGGTGTATCAGAACTGTAAATATGTAAGAATGCTAAATAAAACTTTTCCCTATGTATCCTTTCTATCAACTATTCATACATTACTCTTTATAAAGGCACATATTCAAAAAAATGTATTTCAGTTATAAATTAGTTGTATACAAACGAAACGACAATAGTAAGCGTGCATAATTATGCATGCATCCTTATTTCTTCTTGCAAGAGTTTAAGTTTGTAAAAGATCCAGGCAACTATACAGATTGCATTGCAACAGATTTTGTTGTTATACAGATACAAAACACGGGGACGATTGTTTAATATAACAATTACTTGAATCTAGAACAACAAACAATAATTAAAGTGTCATTAAACGAATACTTGCATTGGTTGTAAAATTTTTATTGGTATGATATTATATATGCATCGTAAAATGAGGGGGTAGGATATTTTATACTTGCAAATCTATTATATATTTTATATAACAGAACGATCGATAGATATGTAAGTAGATAAACAGCAGTGAGAGAAAGCTTCTCTATATATGAAAATAAGAGAGCAACATAAAAATCAAAGGCAACCTTGAGAATACTAGCACATGGCCGGTTGGTTTTTTTATTTCAGACCTATACAGCTAATACTTAACATTATTCTGTTTGGCAACATGATCCTATCAATTGTATAAATTAAAATGGTGCTATTAAACAGCAGCTGATTTTAGTCGCCAACAATTCATGATCAGGAAAGGAAAAGAATTCCAGATTGGGAAATTGACTATAATTACCGCCTTGGGTGGATGTCTAAAGTGGTATTTATAATATTACCCATCAATTCGTTGATGTTTTGACAAATTGAGATGGAATATATTTCATTCTGGCTAGCCATGACAAATCCCCTGATAGCTAAATAAATTACAAAGGGCAACTCAACACACATTATAACAACGTATACATTCCTATCAAGAACTAGTTGCCTCTCATTCAATGTTCCCTACATAAACTTCCTGGTGGGAGCTAAAGACAATGCTGTTTCTTCATATGTATAAACAATTTTTGAACAGGTGATAGTGAATATTAACACATGGATCCTGGAAATTTATCTTTGCAATCTTCACTGGTCCGAGCATCACCTTCTTAAGACAAAAATCCCACATTATTTGAAAATACAAATACTGGTCTTGAATCTGACCTCCCAAATTTTTTTTGTTAAAATCCATCCGATGTAGTGTAACGGCTATCACATCACGTTCTCACCGTGGAGACCCGGGTTCAACTCCCGGCTTCGGAATGTTTTTTTAATTTTTTTGTTGCCCCCACCCTACCGTTCCCCCTTGCCATTCTCTCTTTCTCTTTTTTAAAACTAACGAACATTTGTTATTGAGAAAGTCCAATCGGATGACTCTGTTCCACCAATGTCTCGCCAAATGGAAAGTAATCAAATCATATCAAAAAAGGCGGAATTCACCCACAACAAAACAAGCAAAAACAAAACAAAACAAAATAATTAAATAATCAGGCTATAATGTTTTTACATTTCATTTTGTTCCAAAACATTCGCCATTGAATTAATCCGCCCGCTATCCTATCTAATGTTTTTTCTTCTTTTGTTCGACGGGAGCAAACAAACAAAAGATAAACCATGTACAGGAACGCAGACAATGGATTTTAGTTGCACTGTTGCGGGGCTCTATTGTTTCTGCGCCCGTTTACCCGCCCGCCGTGGGGCAGCTGCGGCCGAATTGGGCCACCCGAACAATACCGTGGCACCGCAGGAGTTTCCCCGCAGTGGCCCGATTTCTGCCTTTTCGTTATTTTTCTGCCTGCGCACTGCGTAAATTGGAGTGGGGGGCGGGTGCGGGGCAGCGGTAGTAAGAGCAGGAGGAGGAATTGTGGGTGAGGTGGGCCCGGGCCACTGCCCTCCGCAACGGATGCCCTGCTCGCTCATTGTTCCCTCGAGGGATATTCGCTCGAAGAGCTGAGATCCATGCTCACATCTCTCTTTCTTCTTCCACCTGAACACAAGCACATCCATATATATATAGATAGATGGATGTGTGTGTGTGTGTGATGGTTGTGGGGACGAAACTAGCAAAACAGTAAGAGGCGAGTGTATTTTTCATTGGAATCTAATCGACAAAGTACCCATAAAACACACACACACACACATACATATATTCAATGTTCGCATCTCCACCTGCAGAGTCGGCAATACTGCCCAGAATCAATTTTAAGAGTAACAACGACACTGAAATGAGATCCATGTATTCCACCGCATCATCATCATCATCAACCACAGCAACAAATACTAGCAACAATAGCAGATCACTTTTCAATGGGTCCAAATTCATCGATAATTTACCACGGCCCCATATAGGAACATCTACCAACATGGACCGTAATTTTATTAACACTCCTAGAGAATATAAAAATAAAGCACGTGACGAAATCAAACAATTAATGATACCGCAATATAACAACAGTAATACTAATAGCACTCATAATAATAATAATAATAACGTAATCACCCCAACTACAACCAGAAATTCAATAAGTGATGCCGCTTCGTATCAATCCAGTATATTCTCTCGTCCATCGATTCAAACTAATAATTCCACCTATACAACGGCCGGTTCGTTGTATAGTAATAACACTAGTGGCAACAACAACAACAACAACACCAAGAAGAAATTCTCTCTACCACCGTTAACTTTTGTCACTGAAATTTCTTTAAATGACGCTTTACCAAAATCATATCAGGATATGTATTCTTTGGAAACGTTATCAACTTCTCCACTTTTACCAAATGGGAGACCACAATTCACACAGAGAGCGTTGATCGATTGGGAATTGAATGATCTGAGATCACTGCTAATAGTCGATAAATTAAGACCAGAATGGGGGAATTCAATCCCTTTGATTGTCTCTCCGAATAATGATATTCAATTGAGAATCATTCTATTGCCCTTGACTTGTAATGAAAATGTCATCATCGACACTCTCGTGTCCTCAGATATATATATGGAAGCAGGTTTAGATCTGGAATTTAAATGGAATACTGCTAAATATATCGTCGAACAAGTGAAACGGAAACATCAATTACAAGGTGCCAATTATGAAAATGTGGATAATGATAATAACAATAATAACAGTATCCTAAGACTAAATAAAATCGAATGGAGAAATATCATTGAAAATTATCTGTTAAACATCGCCGTTGGTGTCCAATGTAGATGCGATTTCAAACAACGTTGTTCAGATTTTAAAAAATGGAAATCGGATAATTTGATCAAAAATAATAATGATAATATACCAAGGGCTAAAATCGTATTAACTAAAGACGAAAAATCTATTCTTTGGTCGCAATGTCAGGCACAAGTTTACCAAAGATTAGGATTGGATTGGAAACCAGATAAAGTATAGCCCGAAATCGTTCTTGCTGGATCAACACAACACAATGCAGTGTATATATCAAAAAAATATATATATACAATATACCGGGGAAAGGAATACCTGAACCTGTTTGTAACCATATGAAAATAATGTTTATATAAACTATACCTACCATAAACAAATGGATCAACTTTTTCGAAGAGGAGAAAAGGATTGTAACAAATATCCATCCTCATATTCATTTATACATCATATGCAAGCCACATCACTGCTAAGTTGAAGGTTTGATTCAGTATTGCTTTCAGTATGGGTACTCTTCTTGTCGATGCCATTCGCTGCAAACCTCATCTCCCCCTCTCGTTAGCCCCTGTGGGTTGTGTTGCAACTGTCGTCATTGTTAAGAACTACAACCATTAAATTATTATTACATCTTTTTTTTTTTCGGGCTTTTGCGATTTACAACCGCTGAAGGTGAAATAAATAGAATAAAATAAGCAACATTAAAGGGACAACCACCTTGAAGAAAGAGTATAAAAAGGCCAGAGTTCCACTTTCCACTTGAAAGATTTGCATTCACTCTTGAATTATAATTAATATCAAAATAAAAGTATAAATATATATAAACCACCAAAATCAATTTATATTAACTATGTCCACCGCATCCACATTACTTAACGCTATTATTGGTATGTCACCTTTTCGTTTGGTCACCTCTCAAAAAGATAAAACAATCGGTTTACTAACAAATTACTTCTAATTTCGTCCATTCAAATAGCTATCATTCTACCACCACTTGCTGTTTTCATTGCAGATGGGTTCAGCGGAACCTTTTTCATCGATATATTGTTGACCATCTTTGCCTGGATCCCAGGTGTGTTGTTTGCTTTATACATTGTCTTTTCCAGAAGAGGTAACACACAGGTTTAATCATTTAAAATAATGCATGCAACTCTTTAACTAAAAAAGCCGACATAACGATTCTTTTCATTCAATTTACATATATATATATGCGTAAATATTTGTCATGTTTTCAAAACCGTATATATCACAACTAATAGCACATATCTGATTAATCTTATCAAATATATTATTATATCAATCCCATTAAAAATGATGAAGGGTGTTGATGTTATTATTATTCCAAGAAAACATGTTGTTCTGAGAAGATAGTGTAATTTACTTGCAATTGTGTAGGCTATAGAAATGGGGACTATTTGTGTCATGTTGCCACTGTATGTAATGTAAATATCAGGTTGAATGGTAGAGAAAACCATATTTGCTGTCCTTGTCTATTTTATCGTATTCAAATAACTGTTACTCATATCATCACAACTTTTAATCATTCCCCATTATATATATGACCGATGACTTCTCTTATATGTCAAATCTAATTTTCTTAGAGTCATCTGTATATTTGATTACTCAAAATGGAGTATTTATGGGAAACAAGAAAAACACACTGACACATCAAAAATAAACCAATAGACGGTGCAAATTACTGTTTTGATACCATTGTTTACTCACTTATCTATATGCGCCTTTGGTATTTGAATGCAACCATTTTAAAATTGCTATTATGTAAATTTCATGACTTCGGATGATTCATTGAAGGAGATTCCATTCATCCATTACTATGTTTGAATGCTGAATTCTGGGTTGATTTTGAAAGTAAACTGTCTAACTCAGGTGTACTTATATTTGGAGTCATTACTACTGTATTCTCCATTTGTGATTCATTTTCATTATTAGTTGAATGCGATTTCCCTTTCCTTCCTTTAGTTTCAGTCCAGTCTTTCTCTTCGCCATTTTCTAACCCCTCTTCGACAGAATTATAGTCATCCTCCTCGACTTTAACCTCGTCTCCATTTTCATTTTCTACATCCATTGGCTCTTTATTAGGATCATCACTCACTGGATCATATTCCTCTTTTTTTCTTTCTTTTATCTTAGCATCTTTGGTTGTGGCAGCTCTAGTAGTTATATTCCCCGATTCAGAAGTTACCTTCTTTTTAGACGCTCCATTCTTGACTTGTTTGTAAGAGGGTGGCCTAACGGGGGATGACGTTTGATTTGAAGAAGACTCCTTTACAGGTAAAGTTGGTGTTGATGTCGAATCTTTTGAGGATGAATCATCGTGCAAATGGGAACGTTTTATAATAGGTACTTGTGACTTCACCGGGGAGGTGGTGGATGATCCTGCTAACATATCCTTATTTTGCAAATGTGTATACTTTGAAGTGTTAACAACAACTTTCACAGGCAACATTTCAGCCAAATATGTTTCCTTATCTTCTGTATAAAATAATAATGCATTATATGCCAAGATCATGTTACCATCAGAAGCGACTACAACCGTATTAACAATCTTTTCATCTACTCCATAAAACATTTCCCTTAAATCTTTAATCATTTTCTGGGTCTCTTTACTTTGCTTAAAAATTGAATTAGGATATATTATGTTTAAATCATCAGTAATGGTGCCCATATTGGTTTATATATTGGATGTATGTTGTGAAGAGGTAAAGGGTGTTACACGTTTAAAAGCCTTCTGTTTAAGGTGATCACAAATTCCACAAGCGCTTAAAATCGTTTTTTTGTTTAGTTCAAAAACTAAAACATTAAAGACTATTTATAAAAATTAAAAGAATATATAATACGAATTTTTTAAATACAGCAATACAAGAATAGCTATCGGGGTCAAACTTCCATCATCTCAATTTGATCTTCATTTGGAAGGTTGACATATGGACCAGTAGATCTCCATCTGTCAAACCTGAACCAATTAAACCTTGAATTGGGCTGCGAATCTGGCTCTTCGCCCACAATTGGGGCCTTCCAGAATTTCAATTGCAATGAACTTAACACAACACTGACGGAACTTAAGGTCATAGCTAAACCTGCAATCATTGGATGAAGTGAAATACCCCAAGGCAATAAGACACCCATGGCGACTGGAATCATAAACATGTTATAAAACAGAGCCCAGAATAAATTTAACTTAATTCTCTTGAACGTCTTATCACAAATATCAATCGCAAAAATTAATTTCTTCAAAGAAGCCTGGGCGGATGCAACATTAGTGTCGTCATTCAATATGACAATATCTGCCGCTTCGATGGCAACTTCGGTACCCGAGGAAACAGATACACCTAGGTCGCTTTTCACTAATGCTGGAGAATCATTAATCCCATCACCAACAAATATCACTTTTTTGGTGCCATTATCTTGTAATTGCTCTACAATTTCACATTTCTTAGATGGTGAGATGGAACTGAAAACATTTCTACAATCGATGTTGGTTTCTAATGCAACTGTCATGGCACAATTGTGATTATCACCTGTAACCATATACACTGGATAATGATTTTGTTTTAACCAGGAAATTGTATCTCTGGCATCTTCTTTGATTTCATCTAATAATTCAAAATGACAAATGATTTCATTGTTTATACAAACGAATGCAATTGTACAACCATGTGAAATTTCCATCTCATATTGGTCAAAAGTGGGGACGTTCAATTGTTTCATTAATGCAACACCACCAATTGAAAATTTCAAATTTTCACCACTGCCAGTATCCTTGATCAAAGCTGATATACCTAATCCTGTCATATTTTCATATTCCAGTATTTCGTATTTTGTACTTGTCTCATGCTTAGCAATCCGATCTTCACAGAAACTAATTATGGGGCTTGTGGTCGGGTGATCAGTGTTTAGTTCTAAATCTCTTATCACTGGCAACACATCTATTTCATCATATTTGTTTGTTGGATTATTATTTACTTTGAAGTTTTCTACACGTAATTTACCCTTAGTTAAAGTACCAGTCTTATCAAAAACAAATATGGTATTACCTAGTTGTTTAAAATGATTTCCCAACAACTCAATCACTTCCGCACTCTTGATTAAGATCCCATTTTCTGCACCAATACCAGTCCCAATAATTATGGCTGTAGGAGTTGCTAACCCTAAAGCACATGGACATGCCACCACAATTACGGAGGTAGCCAATTTAATGCATGCATAGATACGATCTTGAGCAAAATAAGGCCAATGGGTCAAGTATGGAGAAACCAATAACCAAAATATAAATGAAATCAATGCAATTGAAATTAAAACAGGGACAAAAATGGATGCTAACCAATCAGCCATTGCTTCAATTGGAGCTTTTGTCAATTGGGCTTTTTCCATTGTGGAAATGATTTGTGCTAATTTTGTATGCTCACCTATTGATGTAATCTTGATGAAAATATGTCCCGGGCCATTAATGGTACCACCAATCACTTCATCGGTTAATGATTTATTTATCAGTTGTGATTCACCTGTCATTAAAGACTCATCGATTTGGGTGAATCCGGAAATTATAACACCGTCGGATGGAACCTTCATACCTGGTTTAATCTCTACGATATCATTAAATTGTAAAAGGTCCTTGGATATATTAGTGACAGTTTGTTCTGGTGTGGAGTAATTCTGTACCAGTAGACATGATGATGGATATAACTGAAGCAATTTCGTCAATGCCGTTGTGGTCTTTGATTTAGCTTTGTTTTCCAGTGTCTTACCTAATGAAATAAAAGTAAGTAACATAATTGATGTATCAAATATGACATGTGGTAATTTAGAAGAGTTTTGTAGTATAACATTGTGAATGATAGAAACCAATGATACTACAAAAGCCACAGTGGTCGATAAACAAATCAAAGTATCCATTGTACTGTGTCCATTTTTCAATGATTTCCAAGTGGACACATAGAAATAATACCCGATTGTAATTTGAACATATGCAGCCAGAGTGAACCCAATTAAATCTCTATAGAAAAACCCTTTCAATATGGGAACTTCTTTATATGGGAATATTTTATTCACCATCATACTAGGTATCAACATTGGTATCCCCATATATAGAGTCATTGAGACTACTGCTGCAAAACAAGATTTAATACAATTTGATCTCCAGAATTGAATCTCATTATATTTAGTCAATTGACTTGTTGTGTTGTTGAGTTCGGATATATCTACAGTAGAGTCGATATTCAAATCTTGCTGTATCTTTGATATAATATCTCTTATCCCAATGGCGGAAGGGTCGTATTTGAAATGTAAGATATAATCATTTTCGATTGCTGTGGTTTGTATATTTTCAATTATCACATTAGGAATGTTAAACATATCCTTTGAAATTACTCTATTTGAAGGGAGAATAGACAACAGTTTCAATCTTCCGGAGACGAGACAGTTTTCTTGTGCTACCGTCTGATGTTCTGAATCCGATATAATCCCTACATCAAACCCGCAATCTTCAATAGTCTCTTGTAAGTCTTCCATCTTGGCCAAAGCAGGGTCATACACGGTGTGGCACGTCTCTGTCATCAGCGACACCTTGACTTCCTCTACACCGTCACACTTACCCACCTGCTTGATAATGGCATTGACACACGCACTGCATGTCATACCTTTCACACTGAACGTGGCAATATTCATCGGCATCTTGTATGTTTGTAGGGGGAATTACTTTCCTTTTCCTCTCTCTTTGTCTATCGAATACTCTTGTTCACGTTCTTCCTCCTCTGTCTCTAGCCATAAGAATCCTCAATGCTTATATACCCTCTGTCCCACCGTTAAATCCTGGGTTCTTCTTGTTGAAAGGAAGCGATTGCACCCTATATGGAAATAACATGGAAATAAACTGGAAATATCTCACTCTATGTGAAAATGCAAAAATGTGATTTGGCAGGTGCCATTCGAAATAAACTCCGACCGTCTTTTAAAGCCGATTATTGAACATTCACATATCGAGAATATTGATTGATACACAATTGATTGATACATTATTGATTGATACATTATTGACTGATACATTATTGACTGATACATATAGACATGGTTGATTGATAGATTTACAAGTGGTATTTACATGCGGGTTAGAACCCCATTCTTTCCATCAGTCTCTTGATGGTGCGCTGCGCAATGGGACGGGCCCTCTCTAAACTGCCCTTCGTGGCTACCTCCATCAAGTACGCTGGGTCTTTGATCAGCGACTCGTAACGAGCCCTCACTGGCGCTAGCTCTTCGATGATTACATCGCTTACGTACGTCTTGAACGCGGTATAATCCCGCATATGCTTGATATCGTCTTCCACATTGGCCACTGTCTTGTTCTGAAGCCCACTGACAATGTTGATTAAGTTAGACACACCTGGCCTCTGTTCTGCATCGTAATAAAAACCATCACTTATCGAATCCGTTAGACTCTTCTTGATCTTCCGTTGGATGGATTCTGGAGTGTCAGTTAAATATATACGAGACATCGAGTCAGGATCACTCTTCGACATCTTCTTGGTCGGGTTCGTTAAACTCAGCACTTTCTTTGTAGGCGTAAATATAGTCTGCGGCTCTATAAGATACTTCCCCTTATACATCTTATTGAACCGTCTCACTATATGTCTGGTCAACTCTAAATGTTGTCGTTGGTCCTCCCCTACAGGTACATGTGTAGAATCATACAACAGGATGTCTGCCGCTTGCAACACAGGATATGCAAACAGACCCAACTTGACTTGATCTTCATCCATTCCCGAACTCTTACTCTTCCATTGAGTCATACGGTTCAAATACCCCATGGACGTGATCGTGGCCAATAACCAATTCAGTTGCGAATGCTCAGGGATCATCGACTGGAAACTCACTATACACTTTTCAGGCGAAATCCCCAGAGCCAATATACTGGCAATGGCCTGGATTCTCAATTGTCTGAACTTCACCGCGTCCAACTTAGCCACCGTGATAGCATGCAAATCTGCCACCCCAAAGAGACATGTCTGCGAAGGTAATTTCTGATCTTGTAACTGTTTCCAAACTTTATTCGCTCCAAGATAATTACCCAGATGGAAATCCCCTGTAGGCTGAATCATACTGAAGATAACTGCATCAGACGGCAATTGTGGAACCTCATTTTGCAAAACTCGTACACTCCTCTCTGCCAACAAACTATACGCTCTCTTCATCTCTTGTTTCAATTGACTCAGAGACCACTTTCCCTGTTATTTTTTTTTATGTATGGGGTTCCAACCATTATTGTATCTATTTCTTAATTACTAATTGGATTTCTTTATAATTGTGAAAAATTATAGACAATTATATAAAAAATGGCATTTGATGGATATATATATAACCCATCAACTCATCGCATGGGTTAGTCATCATAGAAAGGAGGGAGAGCGTTAGAGACACACACACACCGACAAACAACAACCACTACCAATTGTGACAAAAATGTCTATCTCACTGATCAAATCGCTGAAATTACAAAATAATAGAGCCTGGTCGACAGATTTCATCTCGCAGGGGAATATTCTTGCTGTCGCATCCGAGGATCATAAGATTAAATTAGTGCAAATCACAGATCCAGATAAGAAACAATTCAAACTGTTAAGTGTTCTGGATGATACTGTCCACAAGAAAACCGTTCGTTCTGTCGCATGGCGACCACATTCGAATCCACCATCTCTAGCTGCCGGTTCCTTCGATGCCACTGTGTCTATTTGGAGTAGTATCCCAGGAGATTTCGAAGAAGATAATGAAGAATTTGCCAATGGTGACGATGAGATGGAGCTGCTAGCCATTATTGAAGGTCACGAACACGAAATCAAAGGTGTCAGTTGGTCCCATGACGGGATCTTTCTAGCCACATGCTCCCGTGATAAGTCTGTTTGGATTTGGGAAACAGATGAAGCTGGGGAAGATTTTGAATGTGTCTCGGTATTACAAGAACATTCCCAAGATGTTAAACACGTTTCGTGGCATCCACATAAATATTTACTAGCATCAAGTTCATACGATGATACTATTAGATTATGGGGGGAATTCGATGATGATTGGGAATGTGTCGCTGTGTTGAATGGTCATGAGGGGACAGTATGGTCATCAGATTTCGAAAAGAATAGTGCCACCCCAGATGACATAAGACTTTGCAGTGGTAGTGATGACTCTACCGTTCGTATATGGAAATATCAAGGCGAAGATCCCGATGGGCAACAAGAATGGGTTTGCGAATCTCAATTACCAAAAGTACATAAAAGACAAATCTATAGTGTATCATGGGGTGGCAATGGCCTCATTGCTAGTACTGGTTCTGATGGTACCCTTGTGGTTTATAAAGAAACTCAACCTGGCGAATGGGAAATCCTTGCTCAAAAGGAATTATCTCATCAAATTAGTGAAGTTAATGAGGTTAAATGGATCTCTGTCAATGGCAAGGACCTATTGGTCACCTCCGGTGATGATGGTTGTGTAAATATTTGGAATTGGACTCATTAAATAATATTGCCTATGTATATGTATATAGCCAATGATTTCATTATAGATATTTAAATACATGTCTTAAAGTAATGGTTGTATTTGTTGTGGAAGACATTTTTGTCTACATAAGGGACACTCTGGTCTCTCACTACACCAATTCTGCAAACAATCCCAGCAATAGATGTGTCCACAGGGAGCACAACTGGGATCTGCCATGGGAGAAAGACATAATGTACAATCGCGTGATTCAGACGGTATGAAGGGAAGTATGCTTGGATCTTCCAATGAAATGTGATTTATTTGCGATTTAGCTGGTATTTTGGTGATTATTTTGCCCTGGAGAAGAGAAGATGAATCATCAACAGGTTTATTAGTGGCATGTAGAAGATGCAACAGTTGTCTTGTTAGAACAGGGACTCCTTCTGCCAGAGTTTGCAATAATAAAATATATCCCAAGGTCTTATACGTGTTTGCGTTGTTTTCACGGAATTTCTTTTCTTGATCATTCACCTTGTGAGTAACTATATACTTTAACCCAAATATTCGCTTCCAAACATTCGAATAACTACCTTTAAAGTAAAATAACATTAAATGCAAATTCATACCAAAATCTATTAAACCTTTCAACGAGGAAGAGTTTTCTTCACTTTCTTCCCCCTTTGCTACTTCTTCAGCATGATTTTTCTTTTTACTAAGCATTGATCTTAATCTTTTAGCAAGCCTTATCGTTAAATAAGGACCAAAACAAACTGATAAAATATACCCCAATCGTTGCCCTCTTTTCGTCAGTCTTTCACCATCTTTATTAACATACATTAGATCCACATATTCTTGACCCAAAGTCCTTTCATTCTGGAATGTAGTTAACAGCAAGTAAACAAACTTAACCACTGACGAAATCTGTTGAGGGTACAAATTGACAAATAGTTGCCCTTTAAGCCCTTGCAGGACTGTAGTCAATTTTTGAACAATTATTGTTTCAATTTGGGAATCTTTTTGATATGACTGAACTATACTAGCAGCATCTGCAAATGGAAATCGACCGTCGACCATTATTGCATGGACTCCTTATTATTCTCCTTAACTGTATATGTCAACTCTTTCATTTCAAGTGATAATTTTTTGAAATTCAATTTCATCATAAATTGATATTATTATCAAGAATCGAGGCTTTAACTGTTTGACATATGATATATGGATGTATATATATATATATATATATCAACAGAAAGTAGAGGCACTTCAATATTTCGGTGAAGTTTGATATTAATCTGTAATTGAAGAACTATTACGAATTTGATCTCTTTTAAAACAAGCCTCAAAAAACTTTTCTGTGAACAGACAGAATACTCTCCAAAACAGATCACAGTCTTAATCATAGAACCATAACGAATGTCTACAGACACCGAACCGCTAATAGTTGATGACAATAACTCTCAGGATGATATATCATTAGCTAGTAACGTCAACTCCAATGATGGTAGTGATGCCTTGTCTTTACAAGCAGTGATATCGAATCATGCATCGCTCGAAGATAATAACAATGATGGTGAAAGCACCTCACATGATGTGGACCCTATCTTAAGTGAATACCATTCAGCTTGTCAATCCGGTGACTTAGTTACTATCAAGAAATTAATCGAATCCCAAACCATTTCTATTAATGCAGATTTTGATCCAGTGGAAAGGGTCACTGGTTTACACTGGGCTGCCATTAATAATAGACTAAGTATTGTGCGGTACCTACTTAAACAAGGTGCTGATCCAAACTTTAAATCCAATTCATTGAACGCCACTCCATTACACTGGGCTTCCAGATACGGTTACGTTTACATTGTAGACTATTTATTGATGAATTCTAATGCGGATGTTACTATTTGTGATGATCAAGGGTTTAATGCTTTACACTTAGCTGTTAACAGTTCTAATATTATGTTAGTTTGTTACATTTTATATTTTGCCGTGGACAAAGGGCTTCTAGATGTTGATTGTAGAGATTTACAAGGTAGAACCCCTCTGCTTTGGGCTGCTTATCAAGGTGATCCCTTAACTGTTTCACTATTATTGAAATTTGGTGCTGACGTGAAATTAGCAGACAATACTGGCTTTACTTCGTTGCATTGGGGTGTAGTCAAGGGCCAGGTTCAAGTATTGAAACATTTAATTAAAGATGGACAAGCTGATTTCTTCTCGAGAACCGCTGATGGGAAAGATTGTTTTGACATTGGTAATGAATTAAGTACCATTAATTCTTTACACAGCGCTCTATTGTATAGTGGGTTTGATAAAAATGGATATAAAGTCAAACTTTACCTAAACAATGAACATACTGCTAAATTAATCACTTTCTTATCACCTTTGTGCATGATGATTCCCATATTCTATATATTTGGTCGTTGGAATCCAATTTTTGTGGTGTTATTTGGCATGATTTTTGGCGTGGGTTTAAGATATGGGTTAATTAAATTTGTTTTACCTTCTTTAATCAATGGGAATAAAAGTCCATACAAAGTGTCGCTATCCAAGACACCACTGGTGGCTGGTATATTTTTTGGAAGTTTGGTTGTTGTGTCAGCATTATGGTTTTGGAAAATTTTTAATGTGGTTGTATGGGATGAAAAAATATTATCAATTTTGCTTTCCGTGCTAATTATTGTGGCATACATTTTGTTTATTCAACTACTGGGATCTAATCCTGGTATTATCGAGCCTGAAACAGATCATGACAATATTCGTACCACCATCACTGATTTATTATCACTGGGTCGTTTTGACATTAAAAATTTCTGTATTGAAACACAAGTAAGAAAACCAATTAGAAGTAAATTCTCCACTTTCCAACAACGTGTAATCACTAGATTTGACCATTTTTGCCCATGGATCTACAACGATGTTGGATTAATGAACCATAAGAAATTTGTATGGTTTATTTCTTGTATTGAATTAGCCATAGTAATTTTCATTAAATTATGCTTCGAATATTTTGATACGATTGAAGATCAATTGGAAAAGACTTTTGATACCACTGGCCAAAAAAAGTTGAAGATTCAATGTGGTTTACTTGGTGATGATGAGTTATGTTATGGTTATAGATATGAACCTGTTGTATTTTTGGCCGTAGCTTGGTCGTCATTACAGTTGATTTGGGTTACCATGTTATTTATTATTCAATGGGTACAAATAGTGGAAGGTGTTACCAACTATGAGTTTAGTTTATTATCCAAGAAAAAGCATAGACATGATAATATTAATGAATCTTTCAACAGTGCTCCAGAAGAGTTATTACCAAGTTCAAATACTGGCGGTTTAGGTGATACTAATGAAACTGAACAAGACGAATTTGGTGATAATATCGGTAATGAACTTACGTCTCAAGAGGGCCCTAAGTCGAGAGTTATTAATATTTTGAAAACAGGCTTATATTGCAAGATCATTGGAATGGAACCATGGATAAGAATGCTGAAAGACAGACATAAATTCAAAGGATCGTTAACTACACTTTATGGTGGTAACAATCCAGCTTTAACTAATGATATTAGAATACCACGTTGGACCAATATTAAAGATTTCTGGCTAGATAGTGATGTTAAAGCACCACTATATATTAGACTATTAGAGTCTCCAAAACATAACAAAGCTTTGCTAAATGGCTCTGAAGTTGATTATACTACATTATACGATTTACCAACACCACAAAATTTATCAGATTTAGTTTAATCCTGTTAATTTTTTTTTTTTGTGACGATAATACTTTTGTCACTCTACATTTACAAAGTTTTTCCCCCAATACATTAGATATCATTATGTCTCATATGCTTTCATTCAAGAGTATCCAATATTTGAGAGATTTTCTACAGAAAAAAAAAAAAAGAAAAAGAAAAGACTGTCTAATACCATTAGATTCCTTTGAATTTATCTTATTTCTTTTTTCCTTCTTTCTTTCACTTTTTCATTTATTTTTGACGCCTCTTCCTTTTAACGGTAAGTTCAATGAATTGATGTCATTGTCCAACCTTTGTTTTCTGTATAAGAACATTAATATATTCAGTTTAAAAACGTGTCAGTAATTGTTTTTTTTCTCCCTATTATTACAAACGTTTCAAACTAATTAATTTAAAGTTTGTTGGTCGCTATGAATTACTCTTTTAGTGTTATAACAAGAAATAAGAAAAGATAGACTACATCATCCAATTTTGTAGCTTAAAATTGATTTTCTCACCTTACAGTATATTCCTATATGTACTTGTGAAAATTTTCTTTCTTTTTTTCTTTCTTTCCAGGATTAATATTTTTTTTTGCTTTTGCCATCAGTAGAAACTGTATTTACACGCTAACACACCCTCGTCCTGCTGTATTTTATTATAGCTTTTTTTTTTTTTGCAAAAATACACATATATATGATTCTATAAGTTAAGCCTTGCTTTCTGTTAATTTTTTGTCATTTATTTTATCTTCTCTAGTATCACTTTGCCTAATCACAATGGATAATATGGATTGAGAACGTTTAGCCAGATGAAATAAGCTCTCGCATATAGAAAATGGACGCTATTGTTTATTGCTCATGCACTAATATGCAGGTACCGGTTTTTAAATATTATTGCCATGTAAAACCTCCTGATGGCATATCGTGCATTAGATACCTGGGATTGTCTTGTGACCAGCCCATTATGTTCAACATTGAGAAGGATTATCTACGTGGTGAAACTCAGCAATACATATAATTACACCTAACTTCATTTCCCTCTTGTATTGTCCAGTTGATCTCGATAAGATCAAGCAAAATGTGCGATATAAAAATTTTGCATCGCTGGAGTTCTGAGAGGGGCGGGACGGAAACAATGGTGTTACTCTTTTGCGGGTGACGTCACAGCTGCAGGTATACAAAAAACACAGCACGATCTGGCCGGAAGCAGGAGCGGACGTGGCGGTGTCTGGGTGCGGCGTTAAGCCGGGTGGAGAATGTTGGCATAACGCCGCGGCAATACGTGGGGGCTGGGCTGGGCTGGGTGGGGTGCACTTAGTGGGCCAGCGGGAGGGGGACGTTAGGGCTTGCGACTAGGGTCGACAGGGTGTGACGGTGAGGAGTTAGGGCTTGGGGAAAATAACAACTACAGGAAGGTTTGAAATGGAAAATGTTCAGAATTGCCAAAATCAATTAGAAACGTAACAAGATCAAAAGTGATCACGAAGAGGTGATCAAGAGTGACTGACGAACCACACATTACTCTTCAGCACCCATCACACTAACTAATATAGTATTATGTACCAATATAGAGACTCAGCCTTTCAATTCCAACATCTGCCTCATTCTTATTTCTCCTTGTACAATGAATGGATGGATGATGAGGATTTACCACCGCCGGATGATCCATTGGGCGCTAATAACGATCATCCACCCACTACAACCAATATCAATGGTGGTTCACACAACAACGATAACCCTGTTGGATCAGAATTTGATCCTACTGTTACCAACGTGGCTCAAGTCATCTCATCTCATTCAAACACCAACGATAATGTCGGGACACAATACTGGGATTATTTTGATGACGAAGAGGACTGGGAAATATTTAATAAGTTCAATTTGCAAGTAGAAAGCAATGGCAGAATCATATACAATCATATAGTAGGGCAAGATGTCGATAGTGGTGCCACCACTGCCATGGGAAATGACTCAACAGCCGCCAATGACATATCTTTGGGTGAGGATCATTCAAACTTAAAGGATGTAGATATCATTTCTGGTTCGTTATTTGATCCAAGAGTGTTTACAAGAATACGCAAGAGAGTTAACGGCTGGAATGAGATGGGGGAACAGATATCGTGATCTTATGCCATACCTAGTATCCGATAATCTATCTTCTAATTTGGTCACATTAATTACGCTCATACCCTGTGTTAACTTTTCATAATATAAAGAAGACTATAATCAAGACTACTCATGCATTGCATTAACCTTTCATAGTATCTTAACGTTTCATCACCAATCCGTTTCCTCAAACCCACTCTCTTCAAAGAATGATCATAAATCGGCAGGTAATTACTTTCATACACTTATGGTACTACAAAACTTTCATACACTTATGGTGCTACAACACTTTCATACACTTATGGTGGAACATTACGTGGGATCTTAAAAATGCAAGTATAAAATTCTCTCCCCCCCACTCTAACTAAAGTGATTACCCTAATGCAAGTCCATTTTCCATGACAGGGTTCACAGAAGTTTTACCGCTACCCTTACCGTTGCGTACAGCGGGAAATAAGGTGTAATTAGAAATTTTGTTCCAACTTTTTTTTTTTTTTGATTAACTAAAGAATAAAGTTTAACAGGATCTACCATAGTATAATTGCCCCACTATTACTTCATTGTTTTCATCTCGTCAAATACTGCTTTACCTAAGTTTTAGTAATATTTTTAACGGTGAACAATGTGTTTTCTTTCAAATTTCGTTCGTGGCTTCCTGGAACTTAATCCGGCTCTAAGTTAATTACTCTCCATGAAACTGTTTGGTGGGACCATTTCGATTGTTCCTTTCTACCATACAACGACATCTTTCTCCCCCTTCCCCCCCCTCTGCAAGAAAGACTGCACCATTACCTTTCGGTTGAATATGCGATCTGAATCTTATTTTCATTCAATTGTGTTTGGACAAAGTCTCAATTTTTTCAGATTTTCTAAGCGGTTGCTCTTAATCTTTTGTTTTTTCTGCTTTGAAAAAATGTCTCCTGGTCGTTGTTTTGCATTGTATTGCATTGTATTGCATTGTGTAACATTGTCAAACACTACAGTTTCTATTCTTTCTTTCCCATCCAATCTCGTGTTGCTCGGTCCATAAAAACTACAAACGCACAGGGGAAATGTCGATTGCCCTCGAGGTTTTCACTGATTCGGCAAGAACAGCTTTCAAAATCTTTTTGTTGATGCCCGATTGGGTTTTCTTTGTGGTTCCATTGAATATCTTTCGATCGCATCTATTATTCATTGTTTATATCAACAAAACCCACCTCTCTTTTTCTTTTTGCTGGCTACCTGCGCCATTTTATCAGTACCTGATCAAAATCATCCACCTATAATAAATGTTATCGCATTAGAACCTATTGTATCAGGTTGCATATCTGCGTCTTTTTTTTTTAGTTGCTACTTTAATTAAGCCTTTCTTTTTTCTAATTCTCAAGGTATTATTCGATATTCATTGCAATTTACCTCCTCAATACCCAAATATATCCGCCCATTTTCAATCCATTGTCTTAATGTAAGATTGTTTTTGTTATTTCTTTCCATATATTTCCCTCCTTTCCACAGTTTCAATGCTATCAAAAAGATAATGAGTCTAGCAACACAAGAGAATAATATAATATTGAATAGATTTTCTACAAGTATGTATTGAAACACCTTCATTGCATTCTTTTCTCTCCATCCCTCTAATCATATTTTATTATTATTGCTACGTGTATACATCCTCTCTACATACGTTTTTTTCTGCGTTGGCCTTGCTTTGTTTTGTTTTGTTTTGTTTTGCTTTGTTTTGCTTTGCTTTGTTTTCTTTACTCCATTTCCCGTTAGAGCGCAACACTAATCAACAGATTATTCCAATATTCCAACTATATCCAATGTCAAGGTTTTTGTTTTCGACTAATATTTTTCTTTGTCCCTCTTTTACTTCTCCATAAATGCTATTATTTTCTCCTTGAATTAACTTTTCAATTAACTTTTTGCCTACATTTCTGTTTTGCTTTTTCGTTTCAATAAAAAGATTCACACAAAAATTATTTTAAATTGTTACTAAAGCTTTATAAGCCCTACCATGACAACTTCTTTAACATACAGGCAAGCCAAGGACATAAAAAATAATTAATTAATTAAAATCTCAATAATACCCAAGATAGAACACCATATTACACTATATTCAGGAACAGAATCAACTCTTTTTCCCCCCCTTTCTTTCATCGACTTTAAGTTTGTTCAATTTATATTCCCATTTCAGTTACCAAAGCACCGTCAAACGTTTTTTTTTTAAGTAAGTAATTGATTTGTAACTCTTAATAAAAAAAATTTAGCATTCTGTTTTGAAATTCATTTATTCTAGTCGATAAAAATAATTTCTTTTTCTCCTTGAACAAACAAATACATTTGATAACAAAAGGGTCCAATATTGTTTTCTTATTTGATTATTTATAAAAAGGATTTACCTCTTCGTCATCATATCATTTTTCTTAATATTTTATTAAGTGACAACAAGACGTTTTCATTTTATTTCAGTATTATTTCCCCATTCTTTGTTAAACATTTCTGGTAATTGGTCCGTTGCTTCAAGATAAACTGTCCTATTATTCATATCTTCAAGCTAATTTTTTGTCAACTATAAATATAGGACAGCGAAGTTATTCAAATAATACACAAGACAACCATTCTAATTCCATTTCTATTATTAAAAAAAAAGGAATATAATAAAAAGAATTATAAATAATCTTTTTTTTTTCATTATAATTCATATTCTTCCTTTACAAGTCATATCTCTCTACTATGCTTTTTGCTTTAAAGAAATTTGTATTAATATCATAAACTTATTTTCTAAAAGAAACAACAACATAAAGGTAATATTTGTATTGAAATATAATTACAACAACAACAAAAAACTGAAAATATCACAACTTACAAAACATACAATTTTTATTTTACCTCTTTTCTTAATGGAACATAATGTCTCTCATCATGAAGAAAAGTTGGGAAACACAATTGAAGATAATAACAAGACTGATCGTATTAGAAACCAAATGAATATCAACGATTTATCTAACCCGGTGGAGGAAGATAAATCACTACCAAGGCCGAGCTCAACCATAAAGAACCTATGTGATGCTGCCGCTATCACGAATCCATCTGATGCAAAAAATATTGAGATATTTTCACGTCCTCCTCCAACACAATCGCAATCTTTTCAACAATTGACAACCACATCAGAACAAAATATCTGTAATTTAAACGATTCAGGTTCTCAATTAACAATGAAAAAAAGTCGATCACTACCAACCAATTATCCAATCACTACCATGACAAATCTATATTCTAGACTACAAACTAATAGTAATAATACTACATTGGCAAATTCTGGTCACGAAGAAAATCACAGCAACAACAATAGCAACAACAATGGAAAGTCTAACAGAGTTATACCACATGTAGTATCATCAGAATCACATGTATTACACCACTTACACAGAGAGGCTAGAGATGCGTCTATATCTGCTAACAGGTCGTCTCTATTACCGAATCAAAGTCCAATGATATCATCACAACCGCTACTAGGGCCACAATTTCAACAACCCTTATCTATTAGCCAGCCAATCTTACTACAACCGCCACCGCCACCGCCACTGCCACAACAACGGCAGTCAATGTATGGAGTTCCATCATTGTCCATTCCCCAACAACATGGCCCAGTACCATCACAAGGTATTCTGACCCTCGTTTCTAAACCATGGTCACCACAAAACCAGACTGCTATGATCACTCCGAGTAATACTAGCAACAATAGTAGTAATAATAACATTAAAAATAATTGTTATAACAATAGCAATAGCGATAATCATATTATGCAATATAATATGCAACATAGACCTATTAATAACGATATTAATAATGAATATGGAGGAGCTACCCCTTTGACACACCGAAGTCACAACAATACTCCAAACTTAAGAGATAATGGTACGGCCAATAATTTGAGTAACCGAAATGCTATTGCTCCCGAATCAATGAATCACGAAAGTTCCTCTGATGATGGAGGTGTTGATGGTAATAATGGTAACTCACATTCGGATGAAAATGAATCGATGTACTTAAGTAAGAAAGGCACTCGAAGATTGAGAGATTCTAAGAGAGCTGTACAGAACAGAAATGCTCAAAAGGCATTTAGACAACGGAAAGAGAAATATGTCAGATTATTAGAAAATAAAGCACTCAAATATGATGAATTAATGCAAGAAAATGTAATGTTACATCGTGAAAATAATGAATTGAAAAACGTCATCTTTCAACTTGATCAAAGGTTACAGATATTTAATGATTATTATCTTAATGAACTACAACAGCAGCCAACACAGTTTCCATCCCAAAATTTAGCTCCACTATCACCACACACACAACCGCAACCCCAACAAGCAGTAACACAACCCCCACCACAAGTGGGTCAACAAAGGCAACCTCCACAGCAATACCAACCATTACCAATATATATAATGCAACCACAGGCTTCTCCTCCTGGTCCGCGGCCCTCCCTATAACAATGAATTATGTTGTAGATACATTTCTCATGTTGATTGAAAGCCTCTGGAAAGAATCAAAAAAGAAACCAAAATACTACACAAAACATTATGCTTTAATTTTAATTTATCAATTCCATTCTACTGATTTACCGTAGGTTAAAAAACGAAGTCCTATTCAAATCATTATAAAGAGAAATACTTGTAATAATAAATAGTTAATCATATCAATCACCTTTTTAACGTTATCTGAAACAAAATGGAAAAGAAAAGAAAAGTTCTTAATCCTATCGACTGATATGACAGTGTTATATTGTTTTCTATACTAGTTTACAAATAATTTCTGTATCTATAGATAGTTATAGATATAAGTATACATTTACATATACATATGGCAAATACGTTCAAAACAGTACTCTCGTACGTTTGAGCAACCAATTACTGTTGCTCTAATAAATAAATATTCATTATGTGACATTCCTGACCCCCCCATCGATCTTCGAAGATCCTTGCTGGTTCTCAACGGTTGCCATTCTTGTCAAACAAAAAACTCTCCAGAAACAGTGGAATCTTGACCAGAAAGTCCCAGAACGGTACCTTTACTCCAAACGGAAATAAGGTTTTTTAGCTTTCTGCACCCAGATCCGACAAGAAAGCCCTAACTAAAACTTGTTAGGGCTTGGACACATTTACGTCAAGCCCTAACATGAAAGTAGAGGTGGTCTAGGGTTCCAGAACATTCCGGAATTTTACATTTCTGACCTGAGAAAAATATAAGGCACTTCTTCTTTCCCAGATCTCGATATAGTTGAAGATCTCATGACACATTGCTGGTGATATATAAAGCCACAGGGGGTCTTTCATCTTGAAACTTGAGAATGGAAGGTACTTAACCTCGGCAGACACAAAAATAAACAAGCAAAAGCAGTGATGCTATCCATATCGAATAGAATGCTAGTAGCAAAAAATGGCTACATGGCAAGAATGACATTGTCACAGGCAATGGGAAGAAATGCGATACGAACATATGTCCAATTGAGGACTGATCCAAACAAGAAAAGTTTTCTGGCAAAATATGCTACAGACTTGACAGCATTGGCAAAACAAGGGAAGTTAGACCCAAACATTGGTCGTGATGAAGAGATTTCCAGAGCCATACAAATCTTATCAAGAAGAACCAAAAATAACCCTATTGTAATTGGTAGAGCAGGTGTAGGGAAATCCTCACTGGTGGAAGGGTTATCACAACGAATGGTTCGTGGTGAAGTACCTGAATCATTGAAGGGGAAACACCTTTATAATTTAGATTTGAGTTCACTGATTGCTGGTGCTAAATATAGAGGTGATTTTGAAGAAAGATTAAAAGGTGTTCTTGATGAAGTTGACGACAAGACAATAATGTTCATTGATGAAGTACACATGTTATTGGGTCTTGGTGGTGACGGGAAGGGGGCCATGGATGCATCCAATATCTTGAAACCAAGACTAGCAAAGGGACTACGTTGCATTTCTGCTACCACACTGGACGAGTTTAAAATCATTGAAAAGGATCCTGCTTTGGCAAGAAGATTTCAACCAATCATCCTAAATGAACCATCTGTCCAGGATACTATCTCGATCCTAAGAGGTTTGAAAGAAAGATATGAGGTGCATCATGGGGTAAGAATTACCGATGCTGCTTTGGTTTCTGCTGCTACACTATCTAACCGATACATTAACGATAGATTCTTACCGGATAAAGCCATTGATTTGGTCGATGAAGCCTGCGCTGTACTACGGTTACAACATGAATCAAAGCCTGATGAAATTCAAAAATTGGATAGACAAATCATGACCATTCAAATCGAATTAGAGTCCCTAAAGAAAGAAACCGACCCAATCTCAGAAGAAAGACGTGACAAATTGAAAAATGATCTTTCTTTGAAACAAAATGAATTGACTAGACTAACCCAAATTTGGGATCAAGAAAGACTGTCTATTGAAGAAGTAAAAAATTTAAAAGCCGAATTAGAAAAGACTCGTATTGAATTTGAGCAATCACAAAGAAATGGTAATTACACCAAAGCTTCAGAGTTAAGATATTCTAAGATCCCTGATTTAGAGAAGAGGATTGAGAAGGCAAAGAAACAAAATGGAACTGAAAATCAAAACTTGTTGCATGACTCTGTTACATCTGATGATATTTCAAAAGTGGTTGCTAGAATGACTGGTATCCCCACCGAGACTGTGTTGAAAGGGGATAAAGATAGATTACTATACATGGAAGATTCATTAACAAAAAGAGTTGTTGGGCAAGATGAAGCAATTCATGCGATTTCTGATGCTGTAAGATTACAAAGAGCTGGTTTGACTAGTGAAAAGAGACCAATTGCAAGTTTCATGTTTTTAGGCCCAACGGGTACTGGTAAGACAGAGTTAACTAAAGCCTTAGCACAATTCTTATTTGACAATGAATCAAATGTGATTAGATTTGATATGTCTGAGTTCCAAGAGAAACACACTGTATCGCGTCTAATTGGTGCTCCTCCAGGTTATGTGTTAAGCGAGTCTGGTGGCCAATTGACTGAGGCAGTAAGACGTAAGCCTTATTCTGTTGTTCTATTTGATGAGTTTGAAAAGGCTCATCCGGATGTTTCTAAGTTATTACTACAAGTTTTGGATGAAGGTAAATTAACCGATTCTCTAGGCCATCAAGTCGATTTCCGTAACACGATTATTGTCATGACATCAAATATTGGTCAAGATATTTTACTATCTGATGAATCTGTCGGAGAAAATATGGAAGGTTCAGACGAAGGTATTATTGACCCCAAGATCAAAGAGAAAGTAATTGAAAAGATGAAGAAATCTTATCCACCGGAATTTATTAATCGTATTGATGATATCTTGGTCTTTAACAGACTTTCCAAAAAGGTCCTTAGATCAATTGTTGATATTAGAATTAATGAAGTTCAAGAGAGATTAGTCGATAAAAGAATGAAACTGGAGCTCTCTGATGAGGCCAAAGATTGGTTAACTGATCATGGGTATGATCAGTTCTATGGAGCAAGACCACTAAACAGATTGATCCATAAGGAAATTTTGAATTCCATGGCCACTTACATGCTGAAGGGTCAATTAAGACCCGGAGAAACTGTTAAAGTGACTATAAATAAAGATAATGAATTGGTAGTCAATCCAAATCATGAAGAAGGTGAAGTTATTGAACCTGAACAAGAGAAATAATCTCTGTTTAAATTTTTTTAACTAATAAACCTATTTATATATATATATCCTTGTTTGAAATAATATTATTTATGCTATTCTGTAAAAAATCCAATAAACTATTGAATGTTGATTAACTAAAGTAGCGTCTTTCCCTCCATTATCCTTTTTAATCTTTAAACTGTCTGTCATTTACAAGTTTTCTATATTTTAAATATGAAAAATTTTAGATTTCGAGATGAGATGCGATGAGTTGGATATAATGTCAGAAAGTAGAAAAGGTAGCAACAGACACATACTACCAACATATACATATCGACCTAAATATGGATTCCTTTCTAGTAAATTCAGATAACTTTGTTCATTGGTTAGCAAATGACGTAAATGTGAAAATATCACCTAAAATCGAAGTTTCAGATCTCAGAAACTTAAACCAAGGTCGTTCTGTCATGGCTACTGAAGATATTGCTTTAGATGAGGTTTTATTTGAGATTCCTCGTGAATCTATCTTAAATATTGAAACATGTGAACTGTCAAAGAAATATCCAGAAGCAAAAGAGAAATTATACGATGGTGTGGGTCACTGGGAAGGTTTAATCTTAGTACTGCTTTATGAATTAAGGGTCTGTGGTAAGAACAGTAAATGGTGGCCATACTTTGAAGTCTTCCCATCCAAGGAAAGTATGAATGGGTTAATGTATTGGAATGAAGAAGAACTGAAATATTTACAACCATCTCTAGTATTACAAAGAATTGGTAAAGAAAGTGCACAAGCAATGTTTGAAAATGTCAAGAATTTGGTACAAGAATTTGCAATTGAAGATAAGGCAATGAGAGATATTACATGGGATGACTTTGTTTATGTTGCTAGTGTCATTATGTCTTATTCCTTTGACGTTGAAGATTATGAAGAAGAGCATGAAGACAGTGAAGGCGATGATGACGACGACGACGAAGAGTTGGTTGAGATTGTTCATGGTGGTGAAAACCCTTCAGTTCGTGATGACAAGTCATTGAAATCCATGATTCCATTAGCTGATACTTTAAATGCCGATACTAAAAAATGTAATGCCAATTTAATGTATGATGAACATTCGTTAAAGATGCATGCGATTAAACCAATTGGTAAAGGTGAACAAGTTTACAACCTGTATGGCGAACATCCAAACTCAGAAATCTTAAGACGTTATGGTTATGTAGAAGAAGATGGTTCTAAATATGACTTTGGTGAAGTTCCTCTAGCCACTATTGATAAGGTCCTACAAAATGAATTTAGCCATATCTCCAAGGTTGATGACCTGCTAGTACAAATATACGACGCTATCCGTAGTGATGATACTGTTCAAGAAAATCTTGAATTTGAAGATATTGTTGTGGATTCATGTGAATGTTATGTTGATGGCGAAGTTCCTTCAGAATGTGCATTGCTACTACAGATTGTTGTCACGCTATTACAAATCCCAGATATCGGCAATTCCCCTGTCGATGAAGTGGTAAGAAATGTACAAAGAGTGTCCAAAAAATGTTTCCAATTGTTAGGGAGTGGTAAGATGACCAAGAGATGTGACGAAATTTGGAAATTATGCATCGCTGAAAGGTTAAATGATTATGATGTGGATGCAGACTTAGATGTTCAAAAATTACACACTACAAGAGATATTACAGGCCTAAGACGTGTCATGGCTTCGGTGATGTTAAAATGCGAAGTGGATTCATTGAATGCATGTAAAGATGCTTTCAATTCCAAATTCAAGATCATTGAAGATCAAAAATTATTAAATAACATCTTGAAGAGGAAAGTTGAAGCTAATGCTCCTGAACCAAAGAGAAAGAGAACTAGAAGAAACAAGAAATGATGATAAATATGTTTTGGGACAGGATTGTACAGTAAATATGGTATGCTATTTTTTTTAAATCTCTCTATCAATACACCTGACAGTGTCAAATTGTATAAAAAATGTATTTGTATTAAATATTTGAAAATGTAAGACATAAAATAATTCACACCTTGGGCATTCGATTAAAACAGGAATAGTTTAAGAGAAATACAATTGATCGATTGATTGCTAGTTTTGCAATAACAGGCTGTCGTTCAATCTGCAACCAATAAACTTAAACAACTGATCTTTTGCTTTGTTTCAAATGGACGTGGTGACAAATTTATGGAAAAGTGAAGATGCTGCCAAGAAGTCCCCTGTTGAAGAATCCAATAGAAACACTTCTAGCAGAGTAAACGAGACTACTGGCTACTCTGCTGCCAAAGGTAAACGTAATAGTGCAAGTGCCTCCAATCTGACTAGGTCGAATGGGGCCACCACACCCAACGGGACATCAGACAATCCTACACGAAGCAACCTTTATTCACAGAGCAAACCTATATCATCAATGGACAAGACATCATCAATCCAACAAATGATGACAGATTCATTAGTGGAAAAGATCATCAAGATGGCACTGCCACCTTCATCGTTGGCCAAGAAGGGTGAAATTGCTACAAGATTGGCTTCTGCAAAGAATAGACCCAGTCTGTCTGTCCAACTGTTATCCAAAAATGTCATTCAAATGAACTCTAGATTAGGTATCCCATTTATGCTTATTGATAATGTTATTGAGTTCATTGATTGGGTAAATGTTCCTATGACATTGGCAATAATGTGTCTTTACACTTTATGCGTATTGAATCCATTGGTTACCATAACTTGCGGTCCTATCTGTTATATATTATTTCAAGTGATGGTTCCGCATTATATGCATGTTCATTTGCCAAACCCAATCAATCCTTCAAGTCCACCTTTAGAGAAAAACCGTACCCCTGCACAAGGTCCACCCTTACGAGAACCAATATTACCTGAACCTGTACGTGAATTCAGTCAAGAGTTTGTAATGAACTTACAAGATTTGCAAAATCATGTGCTACTGTATGTAGCTGCTTATGATTTTATCTATTTCATTATGAAAAGGTTTGCCTTCTTTATCAATGAGCAAGTCTCCACTGCTTGGTTTATTATATTATTGAGTATTGGTCTATTAAATTACTTATTCATTGATATTTTATGGCCATTGATTCCAGTAAAGTTGATTTTGATTTCAGCAGGCTGGTCATTAATTGTATTATTGCATCCAAAAAATCGTGATAACTTCATGCAAAAGTTACTTTCTGAAGAGACAAGGTTATCATGGTTGCAATTTACCAACGAGTATGAACATAAGATCAACGAACAACTAAGATTCGTGGAGGCTCGTGAAAACCGGGTTGTTGATATATTTGAGATTCAAGTTTACAGAGATGAACATAAAGAATGGAACACGATAGGGTATCATTTTGATGATTATACGTTGTATTCCCCCAAGAGATTACAAGGTGAAAACATCGAGTCTATATGTACTAAGACTATTGATGAAATCAATCCTCCCATTGGATGGGAATGGGTATCAAATAGTACGTGGGAGCTCAATCTGTCACCAGAGAAATGGGTACGTGAAAGATTCATCAACAATGCTAGAGTTGATTCTGAAACTAAATGGGTATATGATAAGGTGGAAGATTGTTTGAATAGTTCTACAAAAAATTATAGAAGAAGAATGTGGATCCGTCATGTTGCTCGTAAAGTAAAGATTGAATCCCACGGTACTACGTTAAATGACGATAGCATGATATCTGTGAATGATACTAATGAAGACGGGAACGATAGTGTCTCAATAGACAAGATAAAATCACTGGATAATACGTTTGGTGGTAATGAAAATAGTACAACTGTGTATGGTACTGAAGGTGGAAGTAATGTATCCGGTGAAGAATTAGAAGAAGTTGTAAATCCATTAAGAGAGGAGCATAGTTTTGGACACAGTACAATAAGAGGTATTGCCCGTCGTTCGATGTCTGGTGCCAGTACATCGACACCAACTACAGCAAGTCCCTCTGTTTTCGAAAGCAGAACTATTAGTCGGGACAGTACAAACATTATTGAAGAAGCTGGAGAGTAAGCCTTTTGCATATATATGCCTATGAATTTATGAATGATGCGGCAAATGACTCAAATATACAATTATTAATATACATATATATATATGAATGAGACACGGAGGTATGATTACTTTTGCATAAAACTTTCCAATGACAGTATACCAGAGCTGTTATTTTTGTTTTTATTCTCTTTATTCTTTTGTGATAATAGATTGGATAGACTATTATTCTTTCTCTTCTTCGCTCTAGCTTTAGCCTTCGAGCTACTGTTAGTCTTATTGTCTGGTTTAGAAACTTTCCCACTGGGCATTGGTGAATTACTCCCACTGGTTTTATTATTAGATGCAGCCACTGGGGGAGGCAATTCTGGGCCCAAAACAGATTCATTAATGTTGGAACAGTATAAACATTTATACTTCAAAGAAACATCATTGTCAGCTTCATTTTTATGTGTTCCCATAGTCATGTTAACACCAGCAACCCTGACCACACCACAAAGCGTACAGAACTTACCCATAGGATCAGTCAACTGGGGAGGTAAGGTCAACTGGTAACGTTTTGTAGCACTATAAAATTTTCTGAGGTATAAACCTGACAGGGCATCTGGCTTCGACGTCAGCGAAGGCAGACAATGCAGCAGGTCATATTGATACCTGAGATGTCTATCTCTAAACCTGGTCTTCTGCTCCCCATTCATAGCTTTGATGGTGTATTTGTGGATGCCTTTAATCGTTTTGCTGTATAGTGAGTGATTGCCATAGATCGATCTTGAATTGAAAATATTTCACTTTGCGATGAGCTTGCTTTGTTTGATATGGGTGATCAGAGGAATAACGAAATAAAAGAGGTTACAGATGGGCAAGGCAGAAGGCTGACTGCATCGTTCCCACCCCACACCCAATACTGATCCCCATCCATGGCGAGGTTGACTTGCCTCGTAGTGTGATCTTTGAAGTCGTCGATATCTCGGACTGTTATACGAGAGCCAGATTCGCTAATTGAAGATTCTCTTTGAAAAGATATTTAAAACCGCAACTATCTCTTGTGGAAGGACACTGCTTTGAGCTACATCGATTAGTGGTTATCTAGGTATATCAGCCCACATCAAATCAATACAACATGATGAATAAACAAGACGTAGTGAAGAATATCAACAGCCAATGTCAATGGCAATTGCAAGATGTGGTGAAATTACTCAGCAAGGAAGGAGAGATCACACTAGATTCACTAGACGAGAAAGTGACGTTATTAGATATAAACTGGAACGGTGCAATGAGACTAGAGTGTCAAGGTAAGACGTATAGCTTCGATGGGTGTGCCGATAATGCCAATAAAGAAGCATCGCAACTGAACGATCCTACAAAGTTATACGATATATTCCATGAAGCACATAAACACATCACAAACAAGAACAACATGGCACCATGGACGATCAATAAAGTGATAGGGCCCACCTCCCCACTGGATTGGTTGATCATCCTTGGTGTTTGTTTGCCAACGATATGTTATTATTACAGACCGTTCTTATATGTATTATTTGCATGGGATACTCGCCACAAGACAGTGTTGCAATGGCTGGATAACGATAAAGTGTTAGTGGCAATCATTATATTGGAGTTTTTCACACATGGTATCGAGACGTGGAGGTTCTTGATCCCACAGTTGAGATTCCATAGAGTGAATCCTAAGTTGTTGCCCCAATGGCTGTTCTGGGGTCTCTTGGAAGGGTACGGTCCAGTGAGACGACTACAAAGATATGCTGCCACATTGTCAATCCCACCTTTGCTGGTCATTAAAGAGGACTCCTCTGATATCTAATGTGTATTTATGTATCTCTCTATGTAATTTGCCAATAAATGAGAACAACTTAATAACTGGAAAATCGTTTTTAAAGGAAGCTTTATGTTGACATCTCAAGAGTCATTCTATAAATGCTTCTGCAATTACAGAGATAACAGTGGGCCACACCGACCAATATGACCATGACTGAACCGCAAAAGATCTACAAGAATGTCAAGCTGTACACTGACTACAATTTAGACACTTATATGGGTCTTTCTGGGAGAGATTCCCATGAAAACTCAGGTTTCATCGGTAGAAACATGAAGAGAAGGATGACTAATAAAGATGGGTCTGTGTCATTGGAGTCTGTGTTGAAGAGACCTGGCCAGGATCAAGTAACTGAAAGGGAATTGAAGAAGAAGATAAACAGTCCGTATTTACAATATAGACCCTGTGTTTCATTTGATACCGTTCCAGTGTCATGTCCAAGTAAAGACTCTTTGATAGAGAAACAGTATCCTAGTTACGATTTTCCTGGTGTGCAGATCCCACCTGAACTGTACACCATGGATGAATGGTATGATAATGAAAGTGGGTATGCGGCAAATGATAATGATGGATATTTTATCCATAATGACTATGTCACTGGTCCTACTTCTAAGAGTGAGCCCACTACACATAGATCGAGGTCTCCAACAAGAATTACAACCTTCAGGCAAATGCAAAGTAAGTTCAAAAGAACTCCTGGGGGGAAAATTGTTCGAGAAGATTACCCAAGCAGACCCACTGTCGATAATGATGCCATGGTAATCAATAGAGCTTATGATGAATGGAGTCCCCTATGGACTAAACGCAGATTACAGATTGATGATAGATTAATGGACAGAGCCAAATATTTCAAACATGCTGAACTCTTGTTTCCTGATTTGAGAAAGGATGGAAAGATTGATAAAGTCATGTCGAAAGCTGATGCTGAGGAATATGAAAATATGACTACAAAGGAGAAAAGACGTTGGTTGATAATGAATAAAGTTATTGGGTACCCCAATGTACCTAAGACTCTTTTGTGTCACATTAGTGGTAGAAAACATACATGGGTAGGATTGGATTATACCATTATGAAATTGGCCCAAGACACTGATCATGTTGTTATAGTTGCTAATTTACCTAGTTTGAAAAAATCCACTCCATTGGCTCATAAACATCTTCATCATCACCATCGTCATCACCATCATGCTAAATATCACCCAAAGGATCAATTATCTCCCAGTAGATCAACAGATGGTACTTACTCTAAGACTGAATACTTTTCTGGAAAGGAGGAAGATAATATCGGAATTGAGAATGGAGGTTTAGGCTTAACTAAAGCGAAATCGTTAGATTCTGATATTAAGGGAGATGGGGAAGATAGTGCTAGCGATAGTGACTATGAAGAAGATCCAGCATGGGCAAGTGGGTATGATAGAATAACCATTGAAGACAAATTGAACGATATCTTGTTATATATAAGTGTTCTTTTAACTAAAGCGCCCAAATCTATCAAGGTTACTGTTGAGATAGTTATTGGTAAATCTGCCAAAATATTGAATGATATGGTCAACGTTTATATGCCAGATTTATTCGTTATGTCGAAGAAGAAAATGACATCCGAAATTCGTTGGCATTCTATTCATCTTACTGATAAGTTTTTGAAACATTCGCCTGTTCCAGTTTGTGTTGTATTTGCTAAACCAATGTATCAATTTGAAGTTAATTTAGAGAAAGAATTTCCTAAGGATGCTAAATTGATCGAAGCACCCACTAAACAACCCACCAAGAAATCAGTAGATCAATTAGACGAATGGATCATGAAGTCTATCAAAACAGGAAGTAAAATAGCCCGTCCACAGCAACCCACAGTGATGAAATCAATGGTCGAAATTGCATTGTCGAGCGATAAGAAACCGAAGAAATCACCCACTTTACTCCCACATAGCTCTAGCCCTGCCACATTGACCCACCAATTACACAGTGGGTCCACGATTCGTAGTAAAAGCAGTCATGATTTACCGATGCATCATAATATTCGGTCTACTACAACATCGCCATTGAGGCAAGAATCACAACGCCCACCTTTAACACAACATAGTGGCTCTATTCCAGGGAATATTGGTATTCCATTATCTAAGACAAGAACGATCTCTTCAACGAGACCTGTCAAGAATTGGAATGCTAACAAGAATAATTTGAGAACGACCAAATCGAATAGTTCTGATGAAATTGTTCACCGTACATCCAGTCATGGAAGTACTGCTAATAACGGTGGCTTCCTATCGTCACTGTTCAAGAAGCATTGGTAAACTATTGTTAGTTTATCATGTCGTCTTCTTTATGTAACTTTCCACACAATATTCAATACATGTATCTATTTATTTATTTAATTAATTAATGACAAAATCCTATGACTGAAAATATTCGAACTACTTTTGAATCATTAGTAGCAGATGCAAACCATTGAGGAAAAGCAGTACAATAATGTCTGGTAGAGGGTTAAACACATCGTTACATGTCGGGTTAACGAATCCCAGGCTATTGAAAAGAGACTCTAAGAATCAGAATAATCCATATTTAAGTAATGATGGTCCAACCAATGTTCCAAAGAAGCAAAAGATAGGCACATTCCATCACAAAGGAGATATCACAGGCCCATTACAACGTGAAAGAGAGGAGTTAGATGCTATCTTATCGAAAATCAAGAATGGTGAATTGCCAGACCCGTCTCAAGGTGAAGATAGATGGTTTGTGAAGAGTATGCCAGAAGTAGAATGGTGGGATCGTAAATACTATCTTCCAGAGAAAGTTGAAGGAGAGGATGAAAGTGAAGAGGAGGATGAGGATGAAGACAAATACCGTCCTTCTATTAAATATGTATTGCATCCAGTACCACCCAAAATAAAAGATAAGACTACCAATGCAAAATTATATTTAACCACAAAGGAAAGACGTCAATTACGTAGAAACAAAAGACTGTTACAACAGAGAGAAGAACAAAAACAAGTTCAATTGGGCCTTATCCCCAAGCCTGAGAACAAAGTCAAATTATCCACTATCATGAACCAACAGGGACAAGGTGTTGACATGCCAACAGGATGGGAGCAAAAAGTTAAAGAAGCGATGAGTGAACGTAAAAGACAACATGAATTAACTAATCAACGTAGGCATGAGATGGCTAAGCTGAAGGAAAAACCAATGGGACATTTGAACGAGAATACTGATATTCTTGTACAAGTTTATAGATTTAGTCAATTGATCAATCCGTCAATACGGTTTAAATTAATGACCAATGCACATCAGTTGGAGATGAAAGGTTGTTGTCTGAGAGATCAAAATGATGGCCCAGGTATCATTGTACTGTTAACAGCAAAGGAGAAGTCAATGAAGTTTATGAATAGATTAATATTGAATCGATTACCCTGGAAGGAAAACTTTACCTTAAAGAATAGTGATACCCCAGTTGATATGTCCAAAAACAGTATAGAATTGGTATGGTCGGGTCAAGTCTCCCACGAGGAATACTCTAGATTTCCAAGACGATGGTTTATGAAGGTGTGTCGTGGTGAAAATGATATCAAAAGCGTATTAAGACAATTCCAAGCAGAACATTATTATAAAGTATAGAATGATATACACATTAAATATATACTCTACGTAGATTATTTACATGAGAAGTAATGTAATGGCAGGATGGAAAGTCGGAGAGGAGGAGGATGCGGAGGAACGAGTGCATCTATTCCTTAATCTTAGCTAAGATTTCAGAGTCTCTGAATAAGATAACTTCATCATTTTCAGCATCAGATAGTTTGATAGTGGACCCACCGAATTGTGGGATCAAGACTTGGTCACCGGCTTTAACCTGTGGGGTCACTTTGTTACCGTTAGCATCAGTGAAACCTGGGCCCACAGAAATGACGGTGGCTTGATTCAATTTAGCAACGTTCTTTTCTGGCAAGTACAACCCTGAGGCGGTTTTGGCTTGGGCTTTGACTCTTTGCACCAAGACACGGTCTAATAATGGGACGATAGATTTGGCAGATTTCACAAGGGTGGACATGGTTGAGGTTGTAAAGGTTATTTTGTTGTGTCTAACACTCTTCAACTTGGACTGACTCAATTCAAAGGATCAACCACATTTTAATCATTAAAGCTTTAAAACAAAAACGTTCAATCAATTTGAATCGAATAAGAGGGCTTACCCGGCTGCTGCCACCCAAACTGTACGAACCAGCTGGCTAGCAATCTGGCAGCTTCAGAAGGGACGATTCAGGCCAGTTTGGTGTGTCGGTAAGTCCAATGAGTATGTTATCAGTGTTATATAGATAATGGTTATTAGTATACATAGAAAATAATAATAATAATAATAATAATAATAATAATGGTAATAGTATTTATAAGAAGTCATCTAAGGAACGTTGAGTGTCAAGCTTGATCAGGTTGAACATGCCCTCTGGTAGGAGTGGTTGCCCCGTGGTTTCATCCTTGACGTATCTGAAGGGCATCTCTGTGGCTTCATGTTTGTTGAATCTGAACTCTGGATAGTCAATGAACTCGATCTTGGAGAGTGGGATTTGATTCTTGGTGATGCGTTGAGCGACTCTGACGGCTGTGTCGGTACTCATTTGCTTGTCACCAAGTCTCTTCCCGATCAGAAGACCTGGGTGTAATGTTTTCAATTCAGTGGTACGATCTCTTGGTGGATGGTCCCCCAAGATACCACCGAACAACAAGTACTCGAATTGTGATTCATCGGCAGGAGCCAGATCTTCAGTGGCACGAGGGTCCAACAAACACACATTACCGGCCTTCATAGGTGGTAAGTTCAGATGTGGGAATTCCTCGACGATGGCTTCCAGCCCACTGTGGGTCCATTGCAACCCCATCTTGATCAATTCTTGTGGCATATCTTCATCCTTCAAGTCATTGGAAACAGACACTAAGATCAAGTTTTCGGCTCCAACGTCTCTTATAATCTGGGCATATTCTAGCTTGACCCATTCACTGAAGCCATCTTCCATGTGTTCGATAACATAAAGCATCTTGGCGTGTTATATCTTTGCTTTGAACCGCTCACTGTTCTTTGAATACTGATAAGGTGAAAGGTTTGTATTCATTGAAACATTTGAATTAATATATTATATGTTGAAAAATTTTTCTGACAATAATATGATAAAAGCAAACCCAATGATATAGCAGACTAGACTAGGCTCTGGAGTAACGCAATTGTTCCCTGGCAACAACCTGTGGGTGGAATTGGATCAAGAACACCACTCTTTGTGGTTGTGTGTCTGTTGGTTGCCAATGGGCACTCACCTCGCTGGGGAACCCACTTTCATTTAAGAAACCTTCAATGACACCACAAAGCATGTAGTTGCAGGACTCGTAGTGCAATTGGTTACGCTCGCCTGATATGAATTGAGTCCACTGTGGTTCATTATCGACAATTCGATACTCTGTGTCGTTGCCCTGCGCTTTAACTAAATCACTTGAGACATGTCCAAACAAATATGACCAAACAGTGCCATGGATAAATTGTAACGTGTCAATGATTTGTAGATCTCTTCTTTTCATCCTTGAAATATCTTTCCCCAAAGTATTGAACTCCTCATCAAACGAATTGGATACTGTGGAGCCGCTCGAAGCAATGGTAAAAGCAGTGTTTCCTGAATTGTTTGCAGTCACTGCATTACTATTTGACATGGAATTACCCACATCTTTAGCTTTGTTTAAAATGTTCACGGGAACAGAGGCTCTATAATTCAATAGTTCCAAAACATTGACACCTATCTTGTATCCTACATCACTCAATTTAGATTGGAAATGTTCGATGGAATCAGACTGTTTGTAAAGTCTTTGGATCATTTCTTGGTATAGTAAAGTCATTATCGATAACGACACCTCCTGTTGGCCCTTACCGTATGGCAGTAAACTGTGATCGTACACTCTTGATGCTGGCATTCCTTGATTCTCTGTGTGTCTTTCTGGGAAAGCTTACTGTTTACAAATATTACAGTGTTTATAGGTTTGTTCTTAACAAATTAAAGATTTGATTTAAATTATAAATGTTATTATCATTACATTTCAGGTATTCTTGGATGAAATAAATGAAACTACAACATCAGCAAGAAGTAGCCAACACGATGGATCACAGTAATAACAGACCTTATTACAATCCCGACACATTCAACATCAATTATCCAGCAATTTTCAGACCTGGAATCGGAATCCTAGATCGATATAACACTACATTAACAGATAAATTATCAATTATAAACAGAGACAGTGATAAATTAAGTGATGTAGGTTCCCTGGGAAATATCAAGAGTAGTTTGCCCATGGATTCCCATGGTGGATCGTTCATTCAATCTATGTGGCAAAGATTCGATATGAAATCAATCAACATTTACTCTTTACTACTGAGACAATTTGCCTTGCAACCATTCCAAGTGGCTAAATTATTATTACAACTGATATCTCCTGATCAAGTGAAATCATTGACAGGTCAAACTATGGCTACTCAAGCCTATGAAAACGATAATGATAGTGAAGATATTGATTTCTTCCCTAGAAATACACAGTTACATGTATCTGATTCACGAATCCCTTCTCCTGAACCATCTTTACCTGTCACATTACCACCAATTGTTAGCCCATCTTTGAAGTTTACAAGCCTTGATACATGGACCATCATATCGACTATACAACAGAAATTGGGTGTCAAATCGTTATGGACCTCATTTCAAAACTTATTAATGTATGATACGCTGTACTCTGTTGTAACCTTTACATTAAAGAGATTAATTATCACTCCATTATTAACTGTTTTGCAACCCACACGCTGGGTGTTCTCATTAGCTGCCCAAACGGTCACCAATTGTATTGCAGATTTCATCACAGAGGGATTTATTCTTCTACCCATCTCATTAAACCATATTAAACATGTAATGTTTATGGGTCAATCAGATAAACAATTAGTGCAACAAAACAACTATTCATTCAATTCATTACCATGGGACCATACTTTGGTCACTGTTCAAGGTTTGACCTTATTGAAAGTGGCTGTCAATAACTTATACCATCATTTATTTGAATTCATTATTTTATATGGTATCAATTTATCACATTTAACTCCACAAGAGCGTTGGATGATCATAGTTTCATTGAACTTGTTCACTGAGTCCATGCAATTGGTATGTAAACTACCATTAGAATCATTGATCAATAGATTCAAATGGAAATATATCCTAGAATGGACTCCATCTCTACAGGAAGATTCACTATTATTCCACCCTGTAAATGTTCATTCGCAAGAAATATGGCAAGGACTATGGCGTGGATGGAGACTACATTGGGTCAGTCGCATGTGTGGTACTGTCTTCAAGTATTGGAATAGACTGGATAATGACATGGAATGGGAGAAGTTCTAAGATTATCGTCTATTTAGTGATCTCTTATAAATATATATATATATATAAATCTATTCTACATATTCTAAAGTTGTTGTTGTGTTATGATTGCTTTCAGTTATTATCTCCCATTCATTGCTGTCTTTCACTCTCAGCAATCAGGTATTCCCCCAACGCTTTCAATGGGTTTGCTGGCTTATCGATGGCAATCTGTCTCATTCCTCGAAGCAATGTCGGAGTCACTTTATCATTTAAGTATTTTCTTGTTGAAGATCCACCGATGATGTCCCCCAAGTGTTCCGTATGATTCGGTTCAGGTTTCACTGGAGATTTAATCTGTGGTGGTACATTGGACTGTTCCTGACTGCTGCTGTCCATTGTGTTCCTTGTTGATTGCAGCCTTTTCTGATCTTCTAAGGCTTGTTAGCAATGGCCATGATAAATTGAAATAAATTTAATTAAATTAACGATTGAATATAAATAAAACCTTCTGACAGCACAACAGAGAAAAGGAAAAGGAAAAGGAAAGGGCAAGCTTGAACTAGTTGATAACCCCACGATATCAGGATCAAAATATTGCAATGTCCGTTGAAGATCCATTTGATCAAGTTTTAGAAGACACCAAAGAACAACTCACAAGGCTAATAAATTATTTACCCTCGCATGGGATTGATAACGAAGTGGTTGATATTGTCAAAGATGTACAAGACACTATAAACGATTTGGAAAGATCACTTCAAGTGATGCGAGGAAATGGGCTCGATATACAGCAAAAAGAAGCTAATTTGACTCAAGTAAGAGGGCAATTAAGCCAAATGATCAAAGATTATAATATTTCTACTGAGACTCAATCACCTTTCATTCCGGCACAACAAAATGGATTCACATCACAACAGCAGCCCCATACGTTGCAAGCTCAAAATGATGAAAACACTGGAAATGGCGACGTTAATAACTTTCCACCAACAGGTGATGCTTTACAAGAACAAATGTTACAAGAACAAGACGTTCATTTGGATAATATTCACTATACTATGCAGAATCTACATTTACAAGCTCAAACCATGGGTGAAGAGTTGGAAGATCAAGGGCAACTACTTGATGATTTAGATACAAACTTTGACTCTGTGAGTAACAAATTAAACAGATCAAGAAGACAGTTGGAATGGGTTTATGAAAAGAATAAAGAGAAATTTAACGATTGCTGTATTTTTTTACTCATTATTGCATTAATTGTCCTATTAGTTCTAGCATTCATAGCATGAGAGTAGACAATCATATATATAAAATATCTATATCATCTATAATTACCTACCATTATTAGTACTACTACTAGTACTACTATTATTGTTATTATTAGAGTTATTAGAGTTATTAGAGTTTGGATTAGTTCCCCTACTAAACTTTGTGTTATTGGCGGTTTTCTTCTGTTGTAAACTCTTGAATGCAGCTGAAGCACCTGAACTAGCAACAGTTTGATCTGATGAGTGTTGGTTTGATAATGTGTGAAGCACCTCATATCTACTACTACTAATAACCATATCCTTTGGTGCGTTATATTTTCTTGTAGGAAATAACGGAGGTGAGGTAGGACCACTACCATTATTTAGATTACTCGTATCCAATGGTGACCCAGTAGAGAAAGGCTTCGATCTTAGTTGAGGCGAAAATAATTTCTTATTCTCATGATTTGATTTATTGTTTGTGTTTGTATTTACACGTAATGTAGTGGGCAAACTAATTTGCGGTGATGCTGCATGTTGATGACTTGAAGATGGTGTAGTATTGCGGGTAGTAATCACAGGATGGGGTTTATTTGAATATGCAGAAACTTGTCTTTGCTTTAGAGGATTAGTCAATAACAGTTCGGTGTTGATATTACTACTTACAGGTTTGCTTGAACCAGAACTTTTTAGATTGGTGTTACTCATTGATTGACGTTTAGAAGGGATAGGTTGTCTTGCAAAAGAAGCTGTGGTAGATGTTTTGGGGGAAGAGAGTCTCCCAGAGTTTTTTCTTGTTATATTTGCAGAAGTGGTTGACGATCTGGTATTTGGTGTGGTAGGATATGTAGATGCTGTCCCTGCTCTTGCGCCTGCGGCTCCCGCTCCTGCTATTCCCCCTGATGACGATGATGATGATGAGGTCGAGTTAACTTTGGATTCATTTATTGTTACGTTATTCAATTTGGCAGCTGTGGCTTCTATATCTTTCTTCACAGAACTGGTTTGACTTGCGTCACTATTAGAATTTGGATCAGCTTGGTTCTCTATTAATTGTCTCACCCTGAAGAAGCAATCGACCCATGTTTCTCTGTCATTGATTTGTGATTCATTAGGGAAATTTTGTTCTTGTGGTATGGAAATGAACCATATTTTATGCTTGTATTTCTCCAGGATTAAAAACCCAGTCTTTTGTGATTCATTAAATTCAAAATCATATACAGATAATTCTGAATCACCAATGTTAACCATAAATTGTTCATTATCAGTACGATTATGATAAAACAATGCACCATTTTTCTTTAAAAATAAAACTCTTAAAGGGCTTTTATTTGATTTTAAACCATTATGATGATCTGCTACAAATGTTGTAATTAAATCGTTGTCAATCCTGTTATAGCTTGTTAATGACATACCAGGGCCATTCAATTTATATGGAATTTCGTGAATGTGAACATATCCTTGCTTGAAAATATTCATTGAGGTTAATTTCGGTGTCGAATATTTAGGAACTTGAGGTGGTTGTTTATCGCTTATTGATTGAGGCTGTACTGGTACTGTGTTTATTCTATTTTGAGTAGGGATTGGAGTTTTTATAGGTGGCGCAGATAAGGAAGATTGTTTAGGACTTGGTGTGGAGGAAGAAAACCCTTTCGGTGATGGAAAAGCAGCAATGGCCATTTTGATACCACTACTGTTTCTACTATTTTGATTTGGGGTGACATTAGCCTGAGGTAATCCGTTTGGTTTCTTGAGCTGTGGTGGCAGGAAACCATTACCATTCGTCATGATATTATTATGAGTACTTGCATCATGATTCGCATTAGGTAGACGGTTAGACGTTATTATATCGTTGTTAATATTATCAATATCAGTAGTCATATCTACGAATTGCGATTTATTATTATTATTTATATTTGTAGGAATCCCTAATTTCTTTCTCCATTCCACTATACTGCTTGTTGTGTTTGCAACCTTTGTTGGTTTCTTCCTCTTTTGTTTTGTGATAGTGATATTTTTTATTGGTGTCCCAATAACATGCAATTGTCTGTTTGTCATCATTCTGTTGTATGTGCTTGCAGCGTTATTACTTTGTGATGATGATCTTGAATTTCTAGTCAAACCTGTATTTGATTGTATTTGCCATATGCCTTTCCAAATATTTCCTTTATCATCCCAATTGGTGTTGTTGAACCAGTCATTTTGTTTTATCATTTTTAGAGTTAATCTTTCTTTTGTATCGACAATAAGAATTCTCCTGACCAGATCAATTACCACAGGTGGAATTCGTTTCAGAGGATCGAGTTTGTTTTTATTGTTCCATGAATAATCTAATGCCACGATCTTTTCGAATGTTTTCAACTCATTTTCACCTCTAAATGGTGGATGACCTTCAAAGAACTGATAGATCATACAGCCTAGAGCCCAAATATCAGAGCCATAGCTGCATTGGTTGTATAGTAACAGTTCTGGGGAGACATATTCTGCTGTACCCACAAATGATGAAGAACTAGTTACTTCATTATTATCCTTATTATTGGTATCTGTAGTTAATACTGCACCAAAATCTGTAACCATGAGTCGGCCCTCTCTGTCTAACAGTACGTTTTCAGGTTTCAAATCTCTATGAATAATACCTTGTGAGTGAATATATGATAAGGTATCAATTAATTGTACCGTGAAATGCCTGGACCACTGGTCGTTAAACTTCCCGTGTTTATGTAAAAGTGATAATAGTTCACCGCCTGATGCAAAATCTAAAACAAAATATAGATTCTGTTCGTCATGAAAAGTATAATACAGCTTAACAATCCCGGGATGATTACCCTTAGCTAATAGGTTTAACGTATTCTTTTCGATCGTGACATATTTCACTTTACCCTCTTTTATGATATGAGATTTGGAACAAACTTTGATTGCATAAATCTTTTTGATGTTGTTCTTATCATATGCTTTGTATACTGTAGAATAAGAACCGTGTCCTATCTCTTCTTTGAAGATAAAATCCTTTGCTGAACATTTTCTGGACGCCATTTGAGCATTCAAGGTGATTCCTTATGTTGTTTATATATATTTATTCTTAATAGGCAAATGGTAGCTGAGCTAAACAGATTCAGATATACTATGATTGAGTGGTGTGCAACAATCAGATCAAAATGTGATAATATCTTGGATTGACCGGAGAATCAGAATATGGAAAGAACAAGCCGTATAAATGAAGTTCTATAAGTTCAATTCGAGTCCTTGAAATCGGTAACAATATCTCTCTACAGCAACGCTTCCAACTAAGCAATTGATGTCTCCTGCGGCAAATTCGTTTGATGGATCTGTGGCTGTTTGGCCTGCAGATCATTCCCCCAGAGTTTGATCTTTGAAACCTTCTTTTAAATGAAATTTCAAGAAATGCTTAACTTCAGAGTCGCTCTGGACGAGACATTGAAACTTTTATTTAAAGATCGATCACTAAGCTCATCACAGGCTCATCGCTAGTCTTAAAACACCAGAAACCACAGTGAGGATGTCTGAGTTACACCATTTGTTGACTTTCCCAACGAGACCGATTACGGAGGAGACTTATCTGGGTCCATTGGCCCGTTTCATGAAGTCTGGGATCCCTGCCACTTATACTTTAGAACAAGCTGCTGCTTTTGAAAGAGGTGACGAAGATCAGGAAGATGACGATGATAAAGAAGGCGGGTCCAATACCACCCCGATGCATATTTTGGCTAGATCTCTACCACAAGATTTGACTGAAGAAGAAACCCAAGTGGTTTTAAAGATGTTGGATATGCTATTTGAATATGGTGCAGGTTGGAGTTTCTTAGATTATGAGACTAAAGCTGTTGGTGATTTATTACTGGAGAGAGGCCAGTCGAAGACAGGTTCATTGTATCAACGTATTGTTGAAGCTGGTGTCAGTGCGGAACTGCTACTACGTAAGATGGATGGGGGTGATGTTGAGTTTTTAGATGAAGATGACTTTGATCCATCCACAAATGTTAATGAACCAGTTGAAAGGAGTGTAAGTGAGCAACCAAAGATCACTGAAGATCCAGATGCTACTGCTGGTGATCAGATGACCTATTTAAACACAAAATTAGAGTATACAGAGGATGCATTGGTTACTGAAGAAAACAGAGATGGTGTTATGATGGAATGGGAAGATCAAATCATGAAATTGGCCGCTGATACAATGTTCCCATCAGTATTAGAGTCGCCACATGATGCTGTTGTGTTGAATATAGGGTTTGGGATGGGTATCATTGATACATACATTCAAGCCAAGGGTCCTCAAAAACATTATATTTGTGAAGCTCACCCAGATGTCTTGGCTAAAATGAAGAAAGACGGTTGGTATGAAAAGCCAAACGTGGTGGTCTTGGAGGGTAGATGGCAAGATAGTTTAAATAAATTACTAGATGAAGGTGAAACTTTCTTCGATGGGATTTATTATGATACGTTCAGTGAACACTACCAAGATATGCTAGATCTGTACGATGTTATTGTTGGATTAATTAAACCTGAAGGTGTATTTTCATTCTTTAATGGTCTTGGTGCTGATAGAGAAATTTGTTATGACGTTTATAAAAAGATTGTTGAGATTGATGTGGCTACATACGGTATGAAATGTGATTTTGAAATTATTGATATTACCAAGATTTTGCCAGATTGGAAAAATGTTAAGAGATCTTACTATAATTGTAACTATTATTATCATCCACGTATTTCATTCATATAGAACTAATATGGATAACCGATCGGCTCAGACTTATATAATAGTTTGTTCTTGGAATATATGTAATATATAGAGATTTACGTATATAGAAATGTTATCTATGCTTTATTGCCATTTCTCACTTCTTTTTACTATATCAAAATGCACATGTGAAATAGAGAACCCATCTGAAGGTTGGTTATTGGAAATAATATAGTTTTTATCACTTGAACTACAAATTGTTAGAGACAGAGGCAGCAATTTGGATATGTGATAATTCGTTAGTTACATTATCTTTATTAAGCTTTCTTTTCTTTCGTTGAGAGCCCACATCTTCTTTAGACTCTTCAGTCAAAGCGTTTTCAATTTTCCTTGCCACATCTAATTTGTTTAAATTGATTGCAACCATGTTTAAGATGTCATTGTCTGAAATCGGATTGGTATCCTTCTTATCAGGATTGTTTGTTTTTTGTTTCAAAAAGTCAGTAAATCCAGCTTCATCGCATTTTTGCTTAAACGTTACATCAATCCATTCTAATTTATCTTTTGTATCTTCAACATCGAAGGTTTTATTGGCACGTTTCTTCACTCTCATACGTAATTCGTTGATCTTGTTTTGAATAGCATTGGCGTCTCTCCATCTTCTCTTTCTTTCTGTACTGATATCTCTTCTTAGTGTATCGAATTCTTCACTACTGAGAAACTCTTTTAATTTTTTTTGTAAAATGTTCTTCTTACCAGCCACATTAGAGAAATCAGGAACCTCAAAACTATATATTGCTTGGAATGTACGTTTTTCTTTCTTTGGTTTTCTTGGCGGTGATGCCTTCCTTACGCTAGGAGATCTTTGTATTCTAGGGATAGCAGTAGTAGTGCTAATCAATGGAGGTGGGACTAAGCCATCAAGATTAAATACACTGTTGGGACCGCTTCTTCTTTGTCTCTTTTCTTCTTTAATAAAATCATTTTGAATTTCAGGAAGTAAATTGGTTAAAGTGGATGTAATAATATTTGTGATCCCATCAGGTAATATTTCTTCCCCGTCTCCATTAGAATCTTGAAGTTGTTGAGCAACTAATGACTTTACTATTGATTCAACCTTGACAGGATGATCTACCTGAGACGAATCGCTTGTGCTTGTTGAAGCATTGATTGGAATTTTTTTAAGCAGGCCTGGCTGGTTCTCAGTTTTGACCCTAATAGATGTGTCTACTGGATTGGTTTCAGTCCCTTCCGGTATTGTTTCTGGTGTATTGATATGGTCTTCTAGTGTTGTACCTTGATCAGTACTAGTAGATGTCTCTTTTAGTTTTTCGGTGGAAATATCCAGTGATTTATCTCGGGTGGAGGTGGTAATATTATTAACAACTGTTCCCTCTGCTATTTTAGATTCATTATTATGGTTTTGGTTACTAGAACTCTCTTTGGCAACTATACTTTTAGTGACATTCTTTACCAATAGAGGGATATTTGGACATGGGTCTGAATTTTCTCCTTGGATAGGGATCTTTTCAGTTAGTTCTGTGACTTCAGTAGTTGAAGAATTTCCATTGGAAGATTCCTTAACTTCGGTTTCCGGTGTAGTAGGATGTGAAGTAGCCTTCTCGGCCATCGAGCTCAAGATATCCACATATCTTGGAGATGAAACACTTGTTGATTCTGATGATTTTCCAATAACATCTACAGTGGATTTGTTTTGTGTGTCTAGTTCACTACTGCCATTTTCAATGGTTTTACTAGTACTTTCATCAATTGCGTTGATATTTACAGGATAGCTGTGGTCTTTCGATGCAGCAACATTAGAGCCGACCATGATGTTAGTTTCTTCTTTATTTGGCACTGCTATAGTATCTCTAACAGCCACACTTGATTCCTTAGTATTCTTCTCGGTCTCAAATGAATCCGCCGTATTGAACTTTTCTTTCACGGTAGATTCTATTCTATCTTCTATGGTGACTGGCTCTATCGCAACTGGGATTTTATCAGATGATGGAGATATAACTGATTGATTCTTCTCGGTTTGTTCACCATTACTAGAAGTAACAGCTGTACTTAAATTATTATCTTTAGAGGTTTGTACTTTATCATCAATCACTATGACATCAGTAGATGGTTGAACATCGGTTTTAGCTTTTTTTGGTAATGGAATCAATGGTAGCATCTTCAAGGCGACTTCTTGCTTGGGTTGAATATTTTGAAGATTCGCATTTGATAAGGTTCTCTTTTTATGATTAAATGAGTTCAAGAGCGGAATTCTGCGAATATTTATTGAAGGTTGGGGAAGGGGTATCTTGTCACTATTCTCCATTTCTTGTTTAATTCTGGCTAATGGTTCTCTTAATTGACGGCGCCTGGCATTAGCTATTACAAGAGCAATGGATTTCTTGGTATGATTGATAATGGTCAATAGATGTCGAGTAGCCTCTTCAGGTGACGCACCATTAGCAATTCTTTTCTTAGCTGCTGTTTTCAAGGTGTTAATGATGGGATTTAAAATGTTAGGAATTAATTTTCTTGTCATTGCCATGAATGCAGAATCATCTGGTATATTGTTTGTTTTACTTTTACTATTTTTATTGATGATACTTCTTCTTGCAATCGGTAATGCAATTGGAGGATGATCTGGAAGGCTCCATGGGGCATGAAATAAAAATCTTTCTCTATGAACAATAGTTTTCGTCTTTGGATTAAATGTGTCTTCTCCTGGGATCTTCAACTCATCTATGATCTCTTCGTAGGAATATCCCAACGTCCCTGATTTTGAAACTAAGTGTTCAAAATAACTTTGAGGTAAACCAATTTTCTTCAAAGCTTCTTCAATATTGGATAGATTTTTGTCCTCTAAAACAAGGTTCTGTTTGATAAAATTGAATAATGGAGATTTTCTAACTGTAGTGGTGTTTCGTTTGTTATAGTGTAACGTTCTCAATCTATCCTCAATTTCACCATAGGTATCCTCCTCGAGTTGAGCTCTAAGGGCCATTTCTTCAGGAGAGTACTTTCTGTAAGGTTTTTTTGGAATTCCCTTCTTTGTTAATTTCAAATCAGGTGGATATGGGGGTCCTTTAGCTACAATTTCTTCTAATTCCTTTTGTTCCGCATCCTCTTGAGCTTGGTCTAATTCTTTCTGAGCTTTCTTAGCCTCCCTTATCTTTTCTCTTTCTTCTTTCAATTTTAATCTAAGTTGTTTATTTTTTTCTCTATGGCGTTTTCTAGCTTCATTGGCAGCAGCTTCGGCAATAAGACTGAATTTCTTCTTAAACGCTAATTGTGGAGATTGTGGCTTCATCATTATACCGTTTTTTAATTTGGTAAATCTTCTCTCCACCTCTACATTACGAATAATAATCTCTCTGTTCTTATCCATTTTACCTCTGGATTGAGCATTAAGTTTTCTTATTGAGTTAGCAACATCATTGATAGAATTACTAGGTAGTTTTTTCTGGAAACTATCAATAATAATAGTTTCATATTTTTTTCGTGGTTCCACCTCTGCAGGTTTCTTCTTTGGTGCTTTAGGTTTTGCTACTTTAACTTTCGGAGGTTTCTTTATCTTTTCAGTTTCAGATTTTTTGAGTTTTGGCACCTTCTTGGCCTTTTTTGGTTTCTTTACCCTATCTGTCTTTTCTGGTTGGGATATATTATCAATTTCAGTCAAGATTTTACCTTCGTTTGGTTCCTCCAAAGTAACTAATTTTTCAGCTTCTTCCGATTCTTCCGATACTTGTAACTTTTCCCTCTTGTCATGTTCTCCAAAATTTTCTTGTTCTTCTTCTTGCTCTTTCTCATTTTCTGTTTCTTCTTCTTCGTCTTCGGCTTCTTCTTCTTCTTCTTCTTCTTCTTCTTCTTCTTCTTCTTCTTCTTCTTTCATTTCGTCACTTTTACTCTCAAAAGCTAAAGTCATCGCATTTTGCATAATTTGGTTCAAATCAAATGGTGCTTCATCTTCATCATCATCATCTTCTTCTTCATCATCATCTTCTCTTTGGTTGGCTTCCTCTTGCTGTTGTACTTCTTCTTGCTTCTTTTCTTTGTCGGCCTCGGCTTCATCATGTGTCGCACTAACATCTACCTCGAGAGGGAAAGGTATATTCCAAGAATTTTCCTCTTGTTCTTTCTCTTTTTCTTCTTTGTCCACAGACTTTTTGTTTATATCTGAGGAAGAAGGTTCCACTATTGGTTTTGGTATTATTGTTTCTTTCTCAGTAATTGGTTCAGATAAAGAAGTCTCTACCACTTGATTAACCATTTCAGCTAACACTTTTGAGAATTCGTCATCTTGGAAAGTATCACTTTCTGCCATGCTAGCAGTGGAAACAGTTTTCTTATTTGGAGATGTAGTGCCAGCCTTTGGCTTCTTGGTCTTCTTCTTGGTTGTTGTAGTAGTCGAAGGTTTCTTTGGCTGGGGATAAAAAGTTGAAACAGGAATCTCATAGTTCAAGTCTGTATGACCTATGAAAGGTGTCGGTATTGGAGGTATGGAAGGTTTAGGTGTCTTCTTTGGAGCAGCTTTAGGTTTAGGTTTGGGTGTTAGCCTTTTCGGTATAGAAACGATTTTTCTTGGTTTGGTAGTAGTAGGTGTAGGTTCAGATGTCATTAATTGTTTTTCAAAGGCCTTTAAGGTGGCTTCCACTAAAGCTTTTGTTTCTGCTTCATTATTGTCATTGCTTCCTGTAGAGTCTTTCTTATTATCATCATCTTTTTCACCAGTTTGTTCTTCCTCTTGGGTTTGTCCCATAATACCTCTTATCACGTCATCAATTTCAATCAAATGGTCATCCTCATTGTTAGCTTTAGCTTTACTCTTGGATTTTGCCTTTTCTTTATCTTTACGACTTTTCTTCTTCTTTGATTGTTTATCTTCTGTGACTTTATCTGATGTAGTGGAGATTTTACTAGTTTTATCTTTGGCTTGTTTCTTCTTCTGTTTCTTGGAGGGCTTTTTGGTTGATTTTCTGATTATTTCCACTTGTGGGATCTCGTTTTCAAGTGTAGTGGTTTTATTAGGAGGTTCATTGGTCGATGTATTATTCAAGCCTTGTAATGATTCCAAGATAGCTCTTCTTAAATTTTCATCATCTTGATCCAAAACTTCATCATCCAATGCAGAATCACCGATGTCATGGTCATCTTGTAATAGCCCTTGCTGTAAGATATGTGCCCATTCACGTTGTTGTCTTTCATCGATGCTTTCCTCGTTTTGTGGAGTTGGCGTCTTATCCTGGTGATGAGATACATCGTCAGTTGGTTTAATGCCGTGTAAAGCATCAGAGACCACAGAAGCAAAATCAGGGACACCGGAAACAAAATCTGCCTCCCCAACGTCATCATCTTCTAAATCAGGTAGCACCACATCGTGCTCCTTATTCTCTGTGATATCGACTTTATCATTCTTTTCCTGTTCTTGTTTGCCTCGGCTCTTCACCTCATCATCTTCATTATGCGAGCTCAAAAGGTTGCCTATAAGTTCGCTGAAATTCAGCTCCTGCTCTTCATTGTGATCACTCATTGTTAAAGCACACCTCGGGTGGTCTATAATACGTGTTTATGCCTTTGTGGTTTGATCTCACTTACTTGTTAAGCCAATGTAAACATCACTATGTCAATAAGCTTTAAATTTCAGATGTTTTCATTTTGAATCTCCAATTTATCGCTTGCAACGGGCCCTCACAAAAAAAACTAGAATAAAACATCGAATTTAAACATTGAAACCTTCCAGAAGGTTGCTTTGAATAACACGGATAGGAGTTCAAGAGAGCAAGCCACAGCGGTCCATAGACAATTGGTTATAAGTAAACGATGTTTAAGCTAGAGTACGAGAGTCGTTTGAATGAAGAAGAAGACGGAGAGGAAGATTGCTACTCTTTCAACAATTCGTCCTATAAATCGCAACAGTTGTATTTGAATAAGGCCTCTACAGGGGTAGTCAAATCTTCCAACGTGGATAACCCAATGCAAGGTCATTGCTCATTAGACTTTCAATTGGATAATAATAACCAGCTATCGCGCTCTCAAATCAATGAAGAACCGTTTGTTTGTCATTATTGTGACGCCAGATTTAGAATACGCGGGTATCTGACCCGTCATATTAAGAAGCATGCCATTGAAAAGGCATATAGATGTCCATTCTATAAAGTGGATGGGCCTCGTGAGCTTAGATGCCATCATTCTGGTGGGTTTTCTCGGAGAGACACGTATAAGACGCATCTAAAGACAAGACATTTTTTATATCCGGATGGCGTGAAACCAAATGAAAGAAATAAATCCTTTGGCCATTGTGCTCAATGTGGTGAATACAGTGAGATGATTAAAAACTGGGTCGAGCTGCACATTGAATCTGGGGAATGTAAAGGTTTACCGCAAGATTATTCACGCGTTGTGAGACATGAACGTAGTAAGAACGGGAAATTGAAAATGATCAAGACTTCAAATGGTCATTCGAGATATATTTCCACTGCTCAAAGTTTAGTTGATCCTACTATACTGTCAAATAAAGATGCTCTAGAAGCCATGGCTATAGTGGCCCATAAGGCTAATAAGAATAACATTTTGTCCAAGTATGGGAATGATAAGATCATTATGGATGTTAAAGATTTTAGTAGTGATAGTAGCGATAGTGAAGATGAAACACAGAAGCAGCTACCACAACCACAGGCTATACCTTCATCTACTCCACAAAGAATATTTGATGATGTCCCAACCAATGCGAGCATATATGCTTCCACGCATACTTCTTCTTCTTCCTGCTCTACCATTCCAAGATGCAAAACTGTCAAGAAAGTGAAACGTAATGCGGTAGATAAGTTACTCGAACCCTTCGATGAAAAAGCGCCGTTACCATTAGATATGTCTATATTTGGATTTGATCACTTCACAAACTCTAACCAATCTACCTCCATGGACAGTTTGGAACAATTAACGCAAATGGAAAAGACCCCCTCTCCAATGACCCTTTTACAGCAAGATTTACTATTGGAAAATAATAATAACAACAATAATAATAAAAATAATAACAGTGGTACCAGTGATAATAACACTGATCAAGGAAGAACAGATAATCTTATGTCATTTTTTGAGAGCGGTATTAATTTATAATATGATTCAACTCCTTATTATAAAGGGTAACATTAACAGGCATTTCCACTCTTCGTGTTAATTATTTTTGTACAGCAAATTAATAGCCGGCTCATTATTATTCAATCAAACAATTCAGTCAATAGTATAAAAAATCAAGAAATGCAGAACTAGAAATGTTACAGAAGATGTTCAGGACGAACGTCTAAATATAGTTGCATCATAATGAATGTTAGGGTTTCCAACTATGGTCAAGAGTTCTTGTAAAAATTAAGCAAAAATATGTGACTTTGTTATTACTACTAATAATAGTGACAGCACCTGGTAAACAGAACTTTACATTCATTGTACTAATTGTATATTCATTTATTTTATTTATTCTTTATAAAAATGCATTCAATGTATTCTTCAGATCATAGTGATTCTCATAGTTTCGAGAAAAGGTGTCATCGTTTATTGTAAAATACATTCATAATCATAGAAAAGTTCACACAGTTATGGCACAGAAGATGTCAATTTCCATAATGAGTAGGCTCTGTTCCTGAAGATTGGACTTTTGGCGATTGTTCCAACTTTTACTTACTGATGTTCTCCCACTGAGCGGTAATTTAAGACTTTGAAATAATATCTTGAAATATTTCAATAATCAATAATACTAATTCCTAGAGCCAGGGGATTCTATTAAGAAGCTAAGATCACATACAAAACTCTATCCATAGTAGTCTAAAGTACCACCTGTACACATATACAGTCACAAGTGACTCCGATATAATCAACTCCGTATTTTATTAAATTCAATGGTTGCAGATTCGCCGTTGTTAGACGGACAACCAATTCATTTTAATGAGGCTTCAAATACCTCTGCTTCTAGTTTTTCGAATATAGAGGCACCATTAACTTTGGACTCACATAAATTAATAAACTGGTCCTCTTTAAACCATATATACTCTACCATAAGTGTATATGGTGGACCTTCGTGCATTTTACCCACAAATTCATATTTTGTTCTTGGTACCATTAAAGGTGCATTGCTCATATTCAACTATAAAGAATTTTTACAGGTCATACTGTTACCACAGACTAAGGATGAGATCCCATCAAGTGCCCAAACGTCACTAGTTAATCGGTTTGCCACATCTTTGCATTCAAAAGTCATGGATATTGTTATGTCTTACGATGGGACTCATCTCGCTGCAAGTTATGAATCCGGTGATATATATCTATGGAATTTAAATGCTTCAACCAATAAACATCACCAACTAAATACAGACGACACTTCAGCTGAGAGTTCGAGCCGACGAACACTTACACCTTTATCTGCCATATTACATATCACTGAACATCAGGGGAAAGAAATTACTGGTATTGACTTTATGCCCAATAGACATACAGGATTAGTAGTCAGTAATGTAGCAGGAAATGTTCTTTATCATAATGGCCATAGAACTGGGCTTTGGAATATGACTTATAGTGTAAAGAAATTACTTATAGTACCTCCCAACGAAGTTATATTAAACACTAAATTAAATGGTGATAAGCTAGCCATCTTAACGAACACTAAACTTGGCTTAATATCCATAAAAAACAATATGCAGATGACATTCGAAGAAGAATTTGAATCAATCTTAACTAATACAACGACTGTCCCTCAAAATTCAATGTCATGGATTGGCGACAACATCGCTTACTCTATAAAGAATAAAGTAACAGTTTATTTAAACTTTGGACAACAAAATACAACAAAATTATTATGGAACTATACCGAACCTATATTGCTATTGCAATGGCTTGCCCCAAACCTATTGGGTTTGTTAACCGTGTCTCACCAACTGTTGATTGTTAATCCGACTGAAAACTTCAATGTTGTCATGACCATAGATCTACTTATACATGATTTATTGATTCCCCCAAATAAGCATTTTAGATGGTATAGGAATAAATTGTTTCTATTAACTAACTATTCATTTAAGGTTGGTAAGTTTGTGTCCTGGTCTAGTCTTCTCTTGAAGAGAGTTCAAAGAGGTGATTATATAGGAGCGCTATCCTTGCTTAACCAATTTGCTGATAAAAGTTTTCCGATTCCAACCTTACTGAATTTGTCCATTAAACCAGAAATTAGAAAGTTACAACTGAAAGAACCATTTAACAACTTGACTTTTGCTGCTCTGAAATTCTTATTGAATAATAATAAAGTCGAGTCAGTAGAGGATTTGATCTCGACTGCTCTTCAATTGCAAGTCGATTGGTTTCCTAATGAAAGCAAAGAAGCCATCACACAATTCCTAGATATTACTTGGGAAACCATACTGCAACAATCAGAGGATATAAGCAAGGGTTTACAGGAGGTTTTCTTACAAACTATTAATAAACTTATTGAATCCAAAACCATTCAGGCTTTATCTCCAATGTTATTTCAGGCTACATTACAAAAATATCCAACTTCACTAAAAACTTTAATTTTGAGACTGGATAAAAATAGTTGGGATTATGATCTCTTAGTACGCATGTGTCAAGAACAGCACGATGTAAAGACTTTAATATACATTTGGAACATTTCATTCAACGACTATTTAACTCCATTTGTTGAAAGTATCAAATGGATCAGAGACGGCCGCTTGACCCATAGTGTTATATTTGGAAATGTTGATTGTCAAGATGATGATCATACAGAATGTAGACCGGGTTTCATTTTTGATTATGTTATTAGTTGTTACAATGATTTACAATATCCAACAGAAATGACTGTGGATAACCCTATCCAAGCATATATAACGAAAGAAAATATTTCTTATATGCTTTTCAATGGTGTAGATGTATCCTGGCCATTTGATAGTAATAACAAATTGACTACTATCAAGCTTGATGGGAGTAATGTTAATGCTCAAACCGACGAGCCTGCTTTTCCTTATTTCAAGCTATTCATGCATTTTAATTCATTCGAGTTTTATAGTATGTTGTCTAAAATTATGGACAACGAGTTCTTTGATGAAGAAGAATTAGACTCGAATACTATTAAAGATAATCAAACAGCTCAGTTCAGTTCTAAAATAAAACGTCAACATGTGATGGATATCTTGTTAACTATATTAAAAGAAGAGCATGGTATAATTGAGACCTCTGCCAAACAATATACAGTGGCATACATTGGAGAATTCTTAACTAAATACCGTAAGGAAATCTTTGTTACAAATCAAGAATTAGAAAATATTTTAAAAGAGATATGCGATCTTTCAGATGATTTAATAATTAATAACAAGACCATAGAGGAACTGATTATTGATATGTTAAATATATATGTCCCGAATGATTCACATCTCTTCATTGCCAAACTGAAAGCTAGGAATTTCAAGAAAGCCCTACTCTCTCTTTACAAAAAGAAGCGAAACTACCTTGATATGATACAGTTGTTTTTGTCTGATAGCAAGCTGGATACCTCAAATAAGGATGATTTTAAAGCGATAATCGATGATGCTTGTAAGTCTATGGATAAATCCTCTGTGGACTTTATTAAGATAAAGTTGTTGATCAAGGACGATTTCAAAAAGATTCTTACAGCTTTAGGTGTAAATGATTTTGTTAGTATAATTCAAGAGGTTGATCCAGCATTGCATAAAACAGTTATTTTTTCGGCAATTAGCGATGACCTAAAGTTGGGTTACCTAGAACGTTATTTTACCACTGGCATTGATCCAAAGCTCTTAAACCCAGAACTGAAAAAGTCGTACATTCATTTGTCATGTAAACTTAGAAAGGATCAAGATTTAATTCAATGGATAAAAAGTATAGAAGTAGATGAATCGGATACTAGTATATTAATTGAAGACTTGAGTGATCTTAATAATTATGAAGCTCTTTCTGAAGTACACCATAAAATGGGTAACTATTCTCAAGAAATCACCATTCTCACAAAGTGTATCCATGAATGGTTTAAAATGAATGATCCAGATGTTGCAGCTTTGAATCGCTATGTCAGTACTAGTATTGGTTCCATATTATCAACCCATGATCAGAAGGAGTCATATTGGATTGAATTGGTATCATGTTTGATGAAAGAATTCTACACTTATAAGGACGATATGTATAAAAAGACTACTTGTAATAATATTCTCCAGAAGGTATTTGTCCGCTTAATTTTAATTGAAAGGAAAAATGGTAATAACTTATATGATATTTTAGCTGGTATTCTTGATGACAATGAAATTACCATAACCAAGTCAAAAAATTTAGAGGCTCTATTTAGGCAGATTTTTCTGTCATTTCACCTTGAAGAGGCGATCTCGAAAACACTCTTGAAGATCATCCAAGATTCATCGTTAGGTATGGTGAGTAATTACCGGAAGGGATTAAAGGAGGGTTGGACTATCCATAATTCAGAATGTGAGATATGTGGTAAAAAGTTATGGGGTGTTGGTTTAAGCCCTGATATATTTCATCAATGGGAAAACAAACAAAGAGGTTTGGAATCAACATCTGAAGAATTATCTGACGAAAGAATAATTGTCTTCAAATGTTGTCATGGCTTTCACAAGAGATGTCTAAAAAATTTGGGCCAAACAGACAGTCAATATGAGTGTTTATTGGACAATTTTAACACCATTGACGATTGAATAAATACATATATATATAGAATGCTATTATTGCTGGTATAATTATTATTTATTGAATATTACATTCTATTTATTACTAAAGTAACAAGCGAGGCCATTCGGTCGACACGCTAAAACCATTAAATGGTACTTCTTCAAGGAACCCTTTCTTGAGTAACCAGTGACATATTGTTGATAGTTCACTAAATGATAATATTTGGTTGCAATAATCCAATAGTCTTTCAGTAGTAATACCTGGACGGAAAAGGATTGTATATACAATAAAGCAGATGCACTTATTCCATACTGACTCCCTTAAGCCACCTTGTGCGTTGACCCATAACCTTGAATAAGGAGTATCCAGCGGAATATGTTCAGTTTTAGGATTAGCGTAAAAATGTTTTGTTCTATCTTTTGCTGTTAGAATTAATGGGGGTGTCAACGTATCAATCTCGAATTTTCTAGAAGTATAATAGAAACGGTAATCTTGCTTTTCCATTGGAATTTCATAAACATCAACTAGTTTTCTTTCAATAACATCAATTAACCCAATTGTAGAAATATCTTGAGGTTCATCACTCATAATAATACCATTCCCTGACTGTAGAAGACCTTCCAACTTGACAGAATATGCAGCTGCCTTCTTAAACAAATCAACGTTTTCATTATTTTCAAAGAATTCACCAACTGTTGCGTTAAGTTCTAATCTCGACCCTTTTAAGTATATTTGTTTTTCCCTAGCCATTTCTACTAACGTTTTTTCGACTAGCTCTTGGGGAATGTCTTTTAGTGCCTCGATTTCATTAACATCGGCACTAGGTTTATCGATTAAGATCGACCTGACTACAGACCGGATCTTATTTTCAGCTTCTGATTTTTCATACGTGTTGGCATTGGAAAAAGAGTTGGTAACTGTGTATGTTTCCTTTAGCAAAAATGTTTCTCTCTGGATCATTGAAGACAGAACGTTACTCATTCTTGCAGAATTTTGTTGAGGATCAGCAGAAAGAATATATTTGTTCTTGTTATCCTCATATTTTTGATATAATTTGACAGAGTTAACATCACCATCATCTTCATGGTCTAGCCATAACTTCAGTAAAATAGATAAGTGTAACTGTTCCACATCTTCCATGGTCACAGATTCCTTTTTAATACCATCAACTAGGATAGATCTCCATTTTTGAACAAGAAGTTTCAAACCAGAATTACCCATTCTAATACGTCTTGTCGCCCATTTCTTCTTCAAATTACCTAAACTGTTTTTTGGAAATAGCCTCGAGACCGCAGACCATTGAATTTCTTTGGTGATACTCTTGGTGATAACGACGGCTTTAATAAGAACAGGTAGAGTTTCTTTTTTAAGAAGGAAGGATAGTTTAGGTAAAGAATCAGTCCCTGATATATTCAAACTAGAATCAGACTTGATAGGTTTGATCTTAGTGTGCTTTTTAGTAGGAGAAGAATCTTTAACAGTCTTGGTCTTGGGTTCCCTTGGTTTTCTCTTTCTCTTAGGTTTGGTGGATATTTTGGCACTCTTAGCAGCTGCATTCTCTTTAAATTTACGAAGTCTTTGTAATGCCTTGGACTCATTATTAAATTTTTTCTCTTCTTCTGCATCAAAGAAATAAAGATCATTATGTGGAATGACATCAAGAAGATCATCCTTCTTAGTATCTTTATCTTCCGTCAAAAAGTTCTCGACCGTATCCTCATCCAACGCTGGAAGATAAATATATCTCTTTTTTAAAACCCTGTCGGATTTTAAGATGACTTTATTGTTTTTGCATAAAAAACTGATATCGTTGTCAAGAGTTTTCTTATCAATGGTGGTAGTGGAGCCCAACATCTTTGATAATTCATCGAAGAAGTTTTCTCTAATGAAAGCAAACCCGCCGTATTTTTTCAGAAGTGTTAGGACATTCTTTTGTCTCTTCAAAGAAGCTAAAGAATTGGCTTGAAACCCGTTAACGGAAATAATACTCTTAGTCATGCTATTCTTGGGGGCTGTTGGTTCAGACAATGTGACATACTCACTTTCATCTTTATTTGTGGCATTGGGAGCAGTGGTTGATTCATCAGTTTTAATTTTCTTTATAGTATGTTCTTCTTCGTTGGAAACATTATCCTGTTTTCTTTTAGATTTATCCTTAGTTGCTGTCTTCCTGGATACTTTCTTTTGTTTGACAAAATCCAAATCTTCAGGGTCTTCACCATGCCAAAAGAATACCTCATTACCATTTTTATCTACACCGAATCTTACTGTAGGGTTCATGGCGCTATAGTTCTTCTTATCTAATGCAGCCATTGAGGTAGTTTGTTTTGGTAAAAGTTTGAAGACACCAATATCATCACGCACTTCATTATCGAAGCATTTATTAAAATTTTCTTCAGTAAAAGTTCTGTAGAACTTCTTCTTACCTTCAAAATCATATATCTTAAATAATTTCAAACCTGAAGTATAGTTATTTTTCTTCCCTGCGATACTTAAAAAGTATTCGCTCGATTTAGCATAAGATCTCTGGAAATCTTTACCACAAATTAGTTTCATTGCATCAATTGTTGATAGACCCTTTTCACCTGTCTTTTCACTTAAAGCATACGTTTGATTTTGTACAGGATAGAACCTATTCATTAGCATTTCATTCCTTTCAATAACGCTTTTCACATTGTTTTTTTCCTCGGTGATGACACCTTGATCTGTTAAGACACTGTTCCCGTTGGCTCTTTCTAGCCCTTCATAGACTTCTTCTTCGTCATCCTCAGGGCCGGCAGTGTCTTCCTCGTTATCATCAGAAGAACTTTCATCATCAAAATCACCATCATTTTTATTAACGTAATCACGTTGGTACTGCACACATCTAACTTTAACATCTGGATTGTTTGGTGGGATAACAAGCACGATTCTTAGATAACCTCTAGCAGCAAGCCAATTAACAGCTGCCAGAAATGATTTTGAAGCTCTCTTTTGCTTATCAAACTTCATTTCTCTTCTTAAATCATTGATTTGTCTTACACCATTCTTGGAATTTTTCACAATGTTAACAATGGTTTCTAAATGTTGTCTCATGGAAACATAATGAGATCCATCACTAGTTAGATTGTTGTTGTTGTTGTTGTTGTTATTTTCATTATTATTTTGAGTAGCAAATTTATTCAGTGTTAATTTTTTAACAACATGGCCCTTGTAAATTAATTGTACACTCTGATATAAATACTCGATTGTTTTCAATCTCCCTGTAATAGATCTTGGATCTTGTTTTGTGGCTTTAGCCAATTCCATGGTGTTGATCCCTTTTTCTTTGGCATGGGCGATTTCTAATAACAGTTCGAATGCATAATTACCGACTTTAGATTCCTTTTTGTTGTACCCAGTTAAAATGATCCATAGTCTATCTTCCTGTAATTGTAGAGAATATTTCCCCTCAGTATCATTTAATAATAATTGCAAATCAAATTCATTTTTGTTTGGTACAGGTTTGCCTCCTTGTATAAGGACAACATCTTCATTAGCTAAACAACATTGAAGTACAAATTTCTGCATTGTCTCGTTGCTAATATGGAAAATATCCCATATCTTCTTGATTTGAATGGAACCTTTATTATACGTTATTTCTTCATATATTTTGCCCACAATTTCATCAGGAAACATGGGCAATGTTTCACCCGAAGAATCCAACTCTGTCATTATTTATGTGTAGTGTTATTGGCAGGTCCTGTTTAATTTGTTTGTATTCTTTTGACAGTTATATAGATCCCTTCCTCGATGATGTTGATCTTGATAACTGGAATTTAATATTGCAAATTTGGTGTTTTTCTTGATTTCTCAAAAAAAGCAGTTATCTTGAAATTCAAATTTCAAGATAGAAGAATCATTAACCGCCAACATAGAAATGGATTATTGTTGTCTTTGCATCAGTTCTACAGAGAAAGGGTGTTCATTTTGGTATCACTACACATGTTAGGATATATTACTAAGTATACAATCTCACTAAAGGGGCTTTTCCGAATTTAATATGATAACTTCTAAAAACAAACATATCTGAAAATATGCTGTACAAAAATAGGATTCTTCACCAGAAGTGGGCATAAATACAAGAAGAGAGTCGTGTTAGTGCTACGAAGGAGTTGACCGATCCATTGGAGCAATTGTATTGGTACTATCTAATGAAAAGTCCATAGGATTTAAGATGTCATAAATCCGTCCTGCTAGCTCCGTTGCAATATATGGATCGTGCGATTCAAGGTGGGAAATTTCCTTGGCACCATGAAAATTCAAATATAAAAAGGATTGATGGATGATACATTTCAACTTACGACGACTCCTGAAAAGAAGATATCAGAACCACACCAACAAGAATAATAGCCTTCCAGTAACAATGTCCTTCGATAAAGTAATTGAGGTTGCACAAAATGACCAATCTTTGAAACTCAACCACACATGTTTAAGAGTTAAAGACCCAAAAGTTAGTGTTAAGTTTTATGAAGAGAAATTCGGTATGAAACTATTAAACCGTAAGGACTTCCCAGACATGAAATTCTCCTTGTATTTCCTAACCTTTGCCGGTAATAAGGATGTTCCAAAGGATGCAAGTGGTAATTTCAACCCATTTGCCATCCAGGGGACCTTGGAATTGACACATAATTGGGGCACTGAATCTGATCCAGAATATAAAATCAATAACGGTAATACTGAACCACACCGTGGGTATGGTCACGTTGGCTTTGCCACCAATGATATTGTTTCCGAATGTGAGAAATTAGAATCATTGGGTGTTGAATTCAAGAAGAGATTATCTGACGGTAGACAAAAGGACATTGCCTTTGTTCTTGATCCAGACGGATATTGGATTGAATTGGTTCAGTACAAGAAAGAAACCAACCAAACTGGCTATCAGTTCAATCATACCATGATCAGAATCAAGGATCCAGAAAAGTCTGTTAAATTCTACGAAAATGTCCTTGGTATGCACACTTTATTGAAGCGTGATTATCCTGAAGCTAAATTTACCAACTATTTCATGGGTTACTACAAAGAAGTGGAAGATAGATTAGCCATCGAGGGTGTCTTGGAATTAACACACAACTGGGGGACTGAAAATGATGCTGATTTCCATTATCACAACGGTAACGACAAACCACAAGGCTTTGGCCACATTTGTGTCACCATGAATGATCCAGCCACTTTATGTAAGACTATTGAGGAAACCTATGGTGATGCTATTCCATGGGCACCAAAGTGGAATCAAGGTAAGATGAAAGGTTTAGCTTTCTTAAAGGATCCTGATGGATACTCTATCGAAGTTGTTCCAGACACCTTCAGTTTATAGTTCGTGAATATTTTTGCAGTTATATAGAATAATTTATAACCTATTTATTTAACTAAGATTTATGCTCTACTTTCCCTGGTCTACAACATCCTTCACCAGACCGAACGAATCTACATTCATCAGAACGTCTTTAAAAGGTTTATACCTCCACGGATCTATGCGATGTTGGTGTGGTGGTGTTTTCCAAAAAGCCGCGGCAAAAAAAATAACCAAAATATTGTCAATAAAAATGGTTCGATGGCAAAGAGATCTCTCTTGTAAAGCGTCGTTGAAGAGGAGCCTTTGTCTCAATTGGAGAGCAATTTAGCATTTGGAGTTGTTCCAAAAGTAATTAGCATTACTACTTCGTTGTATTAGAATTCCCAAAAAAAAATATAGAAGGATTTGGCGTAATGTCAAGTGAAAGCTCGCCAACTGAAAACAAAGTTGGCAAACGTACAATCAAGAAGAGAAAGATCAATAAAGCATGTGTGAACTGTCGTAGGAAAAAAATTAAATGTACAGGGAGTCGTCCATGCGCAAACTGTATCTCTTACCAATGTGTTTGTGAATTCACACCTAGAAGAATAAGAAATACTGGCATCAAGAAGGTGACTAGTCCAGTTACCTCAGATGATCTTCATTCGTCTAGTGTGTTCTCATCAGATAATGAGACGCAAGATTCTTTGGGTAGCAAACATATATTGGGTAAGATCCCAACTGCAAGCTTATCATTTAAAGATAACTTGTTAGACCCAATGTGCAATAAGAATAATGCATCTTTCAATAATGTTGTTGCGGATAACGTAACAAACAAAAGAGAGCGTTATGAGAGTGGCAGAAACTATTCCCTGGTAAGAACCCCGGTGTTTACCACTACGTCTGATCGTTTGAAAGGAATACGAAATTGTCAAATCCCACCCCAAACATATGAACAAAGTGGTGTTTATGGTAACGATATAGAACAACAAGATGAATATATTAAGTTGACCACGACATTGGCCCAGTTAAAGTCCTTGAATGATGCTACAGATTTGATTAAACAAATGATCTTGCAAACAGAAAACCAATTGACTGAGTTCACCAAAAACTGGAAACCAAGCATTGATTTCCAAAAGATACCCATTGATAACAATGGTAAATCTGTGGAAAGTATGTTGATGAAAAATAAATACAGAGATCAAATCTTTCTAGGTAGATTTGCCTCTTTAAGGCCAACTGATAAAAACTATACAGCCTCAATTACCACTGATCAAACGTTTATGGCAGCAGTACCTTTGGTAGATGAATTATTTGGTCTTTATTCACCTTTTGATGCCCTTTCTTTTCGTGGTTTAGGCTGTTTACTTCAAAAATATACAAGCTCGATTCAAAATTGTGGTGCTGACGCAGAGGAAAAATTGAAAGCTACAGTGTATATTATGTTGAGGTTCCTTGATATTTGTTGTGTACATTCACGTAACAGTGTGGCATCAATGGCTAATCCATTGGAAAATTATTTCAGACGTACCAATTACAATAAGGCATCTTTGGATTCTCATATGACTACTCCTTCACCATTACCTTCTATGACAAGTACACATGGGATCAATAATAAAGAATTGGTGGCTAGAATTATTAAACAGATTCCAGAATCATTCACCAAGCAGTTGACTATGACCTCAATAGATGACCTTTTGAGATTGTTAAATCAGGATTTTGAAATGTTCAAGACTTTATTGAACATCTATAAGTTACATAAAGATATTTTTGAAATGAAGACAATGCAATTGTCCAAAAAAAATTACTTCCCCGATGAGAACGAGATTTATTCTAGTTTTAAGCTATTAATTGATTATTGTAAATTACAGGATATTTTACTGGCGTTATGTTATTCATATTATAATTCTACGTTATATCATTTGGATGAATGTAATTCTTTAGATTATTTGGAATCTTTGCTGTTATTTTTAGATCATCAAGAATGGAGTTCCCAAGGATATGGGTATGAAAAAGTATTGTCAGTAGTTACAGATTGTGCCTTTGAAATGGGTTTGAATCGATGGGAATTTTATGTTGGTGTGGATGAATCAACTGCTAACAGGAGACGCAAAGCTTGGTGGAAGGTTTACTGTTTGGAGAAATATTTTTCCTTTAGAATGGGACGTCTGTCAATCATTGATGACACTAAAGTAAATTGTCTTTTACCTGAACCGATGAGACGATTAGGTTTTGTGGATCTAAGAGATTTTATGGATAGAGTTGATACATTCAAGCCTGATCAATCAATCTTTGATAATATGTCAATCGAAGATTCGAAAATATACGGTATCTGCGCATTAACGATTATAATCAGTCATTTCTATAACAAAGTATTATATTCCGATGACTATACCTCAATTAGAACTGTGGCAATGCCTCAATTTATTCGTGAGAGATATCTTTCTGAGATATTCGATCAATGTGAATCAATCCGTAAGAAATTGAAAATTGTAGAGAAACAAATGGATAAACTCTTTTTATGTGCAAGAACTCAACGTAAAGTTGAAACAGCAGTTCCTGGTGATGATAAGTATAAATCGACTGATTTTGTGGTAACTTATTATTTTTATTCCAGTTTATTTTTGAAATCATCATTTACACTAATCAGTAGATTAACGGGTTTCCCAGCAAATCCCAAGACTAATGAGAAGATTAGGGAATATTCCAAAGAAATATATGAAATATTTTGTGAATGTTCTAATATTTTGTTAACCTTGGATACTAGCTATGAAATATGGAGACAATTCAGATTATATTCGTTGATGTTTGTCATGATTTCGTTTTATATGGATAATAAGAATTTTTTTGTCAATGTCACAGATATTATTAGAGTGTTTAGAATTTTTAAACGAATACTGACGTTTGCTGGTCATTTAGAGGAGTTCCGTTTATTAGATCCACACGTTTCTCAGAATCAAACATTACAAGAATTTGAACGTAATCTGACTTTATTGACAATTTTAATTCGTGTATTAGTATTAGACTTTATGTTGAGAACAAACATTAATGTTGAAGAGATTATAAGATTGGTGAACTCTACTCCGCATGGTGAAGAGGTAGCACATATGATAGTTTTGTTTGTGGACCATAAATCGTACTTATTTAATTTTGTCCTTCAACCAATCCAGCCAACAGCGTTCCATTTGAATGTACAGCAGTTACTAGAGAATATTTATGCTGTCTCCTTCCACAAAGACAATGGTAACAGTTCCTTGAGTATAACTAATTTTCGGGGTAAAAATGGTGGAAGATTTGTTGCAAGAGATTATCACCAAAATGGCAATAGTGAGACATCATATAAATCATCTCTGTCAGACTCGGTTTCTGTAAATTCTAATCCAGGACAATTAGAGACATCGAATAGTCCTGTTTCAAATAATTTGGATTCGATGGCAATTCCTCAAGGGAATAAGACTATAGGGGCTATAGTCTCTGGCTCAATGCATCAACAGGATATGCACATAGGTAATATTATCCATGGAAACACTACATCTATTCCTGATATGAAAACTGAACAGTCAACACATGGTAATAATACAGGGGAACAAGATCAAGTCCATCTAGAAGAAGCGGGTAGTTTTTATAACATGGGTACTGTAGAAGATTTTGTCAATAACACAGATTTAAATGACCTTTATAAATCCCTTTGGAATGATAATTTCCTAGATATGATGTAGTAGTATGTATGATATATAGAGATACTAAAGGAAAAAGGTGACAACGGTGTAAAAATATTTATTTTACAGTAGTTCAGTCGTAAACAATCTGTTAATTTATCATAAAGTGTCTCTGTTTTTTAGGTTTAGTTTAACATTTAATACTTGACACAAAACATTAAATACACAACATTTTTAAAAGCAAGTTAGAGCCGGAGTGTCCTTTAATTTACATATTATTCTCAAGCTACATTCCAAGATGAACAACTGATGTGTCTTGGGTGTTTCTACTGCAAATACATTCATACACAAGGGACAGTTGGTGGTTATAAATATTTGTTGCGACTTCCGAGACTCGAACGGCGAAAAGTCTCAGCCACTTCACAAAGACATTTCTTATTTCCGGAAATTTCACATTTCACAACGGGAATAAGAACATGAAATCGGGAAAACGCCATCCCGCGGAACCAAACCCAAGAAATAATTAAATAAAATACAGTTTTTCAAAGATGAGTGAACAAACTTTCCGGATCTTGGCTTGATTCAGAGTAATTTGTCATAGTAAGTGAAGTGATTAAGATCCAGAGGGGTTTTGTACACATCATTACTAGCCCAGAGGTAGAAGATAGATATATATATTGATCCAGTGAGAGCATCCAATACTTTACTCTCTTTTTGGCTGCTTTTTTCATTAAATCTGGAACGAGAAATAGACTAGGTAGAAGTATTACAAATATACATTTAACACAATATATTATAAAGATGAGCAACTCTTCAGCCATAGCGAGCAAGAGGGTCGCCAAGAGAAGAAAAGTTAGTAAAGCGTGTGTCAACTGTCGGAGAAGGAAAATAAAATGTACTGGTACGCAGCCATGCTCAAATTGTTTAGCATACAAGTGTCACTGTGAATATGTGGGAAGACATAAACAATCGCCAGAACCAATATTAGACAATAACAACCCGATTCCAAATAGTAATGATCCTAGCAAGGATAACGATTCACCAAGTGATAGGGTCGCTTCTGTGCCTAAACCTAGTGTTCCTTCTCTTTTGACTAATAATAGTGAGAATGGCATGCAGTATAATACACTTACGGAAATTGTGCCAAAAGAACAGCAACCAAATCCAGCATATAATATAGGCACTGCAATAACGCCCATAGTTGCCACTACTAATACAATTACCACCGCCGGCAGCAGTAGCGTGAATACTAATACTAATACCGATAGCAGAGATTCAGCATTGAGAAGTAGCTTAGGTTCACCATTATTCACCCAACCATCGCAACAACAAACAAACGAAAACATAACCAGAGAAACTAGTGAATCCTCACTAGCTGATGAGGATATAGACTCATCTCTTTTCATGAAAAAGAAGAGAAAATATAAGAAACATCCCAAACCATTGGACATTAATGAACCACTATTTAAAGATAATGGTTTGTATGACGGTGCTTTAGAGGAACAAGATGAATATAAATCTTTGGTTACTGCAATTAATCAACTAGAATCCATATCAAAACCAAATGAGGTGATGAAAGATATTATAAAAGAAACAAGAGGCAAATTGAATGATCTAATACGTAATTGGAAACCGATAATAAATTTCAAGAAATTAAAGAATTTCAAAGATAGTAAATCTATTGAAACTAAACTAATGACTAATAAATACAGAAATATGATTTACTTAGGTAGATTTGCTTCATTAAACACTATAGAAAATTCACCCTGTAAGAATAAACCTTTACCACCTGCAGATTCCACTAATTCCCAACCAGATGAAAAGTATACTCCCAACACATCAAAACCTATTCCAAGTTTCTCGTCTCAACAAAGTTTTCTTGCTCAACTACCATTAGTAGATGAATTATTCGGCTTATATTCCCCTGTTGATGCATTGTCGTTACGTGGGGTCGGGTCTCTCGTACAGAAGTATGCTACAGTGAAAAATGTAGATGCGCAAGCGAAGATGAAGGCGACTGTTTACATATTATTAAGATTTTTTGATATGTGCTGTTTACATCTTAATGAAGGTGTGGTATCCATTGCCAATCCACTAGAAAATTATATCGAGAGGAAAGAAGGTGTATCTATTGAATCATTTGCTAATCGTAGTAATAAAGATTTAGTGATGATGATTATCAATAAGTTTCCTCAACCATTTACTGAAGAAGTTACGAATGTTTCGAATCAAGATCTATTGAAATTAACGGATCAAAATTTAGATATGTTTAGAACTTTATTAAAGATGTACGAATCACATCGAATTGGACTTGAGCAAATGGCAATGAACTTAACACATAAAAATTATCATCCAACCCCAGAGAGTATGAAACAAAACTTAGATCCAGTAGTTAAATACTTTGAATTACAAGATTTGCTGTTAACTCTTTGTTACACATATTATAATGCCACATTATATCATTTGGATGAATATAATTCATTAGATTATCTGGAATTACTGTTAATATTCTTAGACCATCAATTATGGATAGATCAAGATTTTGGTTATGAAAAAGTTCTGGTGGTAGCCTTAGATTGTGCAAATAAAAGTGGGTTGAATCGTTGGGAATATTATGTTAATATTGATGAAACCCTTGCCGAGAGGAGACGTGTAGCTTGGTGGAGACTTTATGAACATGAAAAGATGTTTTCTATCAAACGCGGGTTTTTATCCGGGATAAATGATGATAAAGTGAATTGTTTGTTACCAGAACCTATGAGACGTGTTGGGTTTGTAGATCATGAAGATTTTTTGAACAGAATATTAACACATGAATATGATCCCAAAATTTTCGAAGATATGTCTATTGAGGATTTAAAATTTTATGGTAGATGTGGTTTAGCCCAAATATTGAGTGATCTTTACATTAATGTTATGTTCAATGAGAAATATACTTCAATTAAGAATGTTGCCTTACCACAATCAGTTCGTGAAGAATATTTAGATGAAATCTATGAATATTGTGAATTAACTAAATTGCGTATGGCTCGAATCAAAGAACAAATTCCAAGATTATTTAAGTATTCAGGCACTTTTAAACCAGATGAGAATTTTGTTCAAGGTGATGAAAGATTTGAAGCCAATGAATTTGTCATTTGGTACACATTGTACCGTGCTTTTAATTTGAAATCATGTTCCACATTATCATGTAGATTAATGAATCAACCAAAGACCGAGAAGACAAAGAGCCAATTACTTCAATATCATAAAGAAATTCATTTAATCTTTGTTGAAAATACGAGACTACTATTAGGCATGGAGACCAGTTATGAGATGTGGAGAACGTTTCAATTGTATTGTTTTACCTTTATGACTGCATGTTTCAATACTAATGATAGATACAGTTTTATTGATGATGATGATATAGTCAATTCCCTAAAATTATTCAGTCATGTTTTAATACTATCTCAAACGTTTGATTCAGTATTTAAAGAGGAGAATAACATTCGTGAAAGTCAATCGATAAAAGAATTTGGTAGATCCTTTTCTATGACCACCATATTGATTCGTATCTTAATAATCAATTATATGGTGAAAAATAATATAACCTCTATTGAATTGAAAGAGTTGCTAACGAAGAAATTAATATCGATGAATGAATCAGCAGATATTGTTCAATTAGTGGATATATTTCTAGATCATAAATCTTATGCTTTCAATTTTGTGTTGTCTCCTGTACAAGAATCTGGTTTCCATTTAAATGTCCAACAAATTATGGAAAGTACATATGGTCATAATACTACCACTGCCAGTGCTAATAATGTTGCAAATGGTTGTTATAAATCGCAAGCGACGTTATTGAGGGAAAGTATCAATGATAATAGTACAATACCACAGGGGAATGGGGAAGGTAAAACGCAATCTCCTGGTGTTTATCCAGCTTTTGTATTGCATGATTCTGACGGTAATAAAGTTTCGATAAGAAACAGTAGTTCTTCATTGGCGAGTATGCAACATTGCAAATCTCGAGATGGACACTCTCCATCTTCATTGAGCAGTACCAGTACGACATCATCGTCTGCAATCACCATGAATGTTCCATTGCATAATGGCCGGTCTGCCGCTGCCCCTGCTGTCATGAATAATAATGGTAATGTTCCGGCTCCGCCTACAGTAAACAATCATTCACTATCACAAGATACAAATGGCAGTACGAATAATAATGGCGTGATGATGGCTCCACAACCGAATGATGCTTATATGAGTGGTGTCAACAATACCCACAGCAATAACGATAATAATACCAAGATGCCATTCCCCCCACCTTTATTAGTCCAGTCCCCGATGCCAATTATCATGGAGGACACAATACATGGCAATAATGCTGCCCCACCCGTGATCAGTAACACAGCATACAATTTCGGTACTCTAGAAGAGTTCGTCAATAACACAGATCTTAACGACTTGTACAACTCGTTGTGGAACGATAAACCTGTCGATATGATGTGAGATCACGTGCGATTACCCCACATTAATCTATTTAATTGTTTAATTCATATATAACAATACAAAAATAGATGCGGTGCCACTTAACAATAGAAAGCGGGGCAAGGAGCGCCAGAACAATAGCTACCCGGACAATGGATCCCCTGTGTCTATTGTCTTTTGCGCTAGTGCACGGCGCTATCTTGTTTTGTTTTTGCGCTATCGCACGGCTGTGCCAGGTGCACTTGCAAATGGTAGCGCCTGTCTGCCCCTCTCCCCCTTTCCCCCACTTCAATCTTCCTCCCTTTCCAATTCCCTTCCACCCCCCATTATGAGACTCCTGATTATTCCACAGTGGCATCCCGGGATAAGAACCCATTTCCAATTTCCCAGACATATATAAAGGGACTCATATGCCAACTTGTCTGATAAGAATTTCCTCATTTCTCTTCTCTCTTTTATTCTTATAAAAAAATATACCAAACAAGTAATTGTATACTCAGTACACTTTATTAAACCAAAAACAAAAACAACTCACAAACCTCACACAAACTAAATTATTCAATATGGCTAGAACTAACAAATGGACCGTCAGAGAATCTCAAGCTGCCCCAAGATACTTCTCCAAGCACGGCAACTTCGGCGAAGCTCCAAACAACGTCAAGAAAGACGGCTCTGGTAAGTCCAATTGGGGGACCGTCGGTGACGAAATCAACGACTTGGTCAACTCCGGTGAAATCCCTCCTGTCTTCAACAAGCATAGACGTGGTTCAAACACCCAAATGAACGAAAGAAGATTATCTGATGTTCAAAACAACCACGAATAAGTGTGTTCTTTTTGTATAACAAGAAAGGGCATTCTATCATTTTTTGCATTCTATTCCAACTACTTTTTTATTTTTATTATTCTTATCTAACATTTTTATGACCTAATGAAACTATCATCTCATCTTTTTTTTTTTGACCCCATAAGTAATTGGCATTTCATATAATTATAAATATATATATATATACATGTATCAACAACTTTTTTAATGAAATCTTTTTACTACTTCTTCATAGTTTCCTTATTAAGAAAATTGTTCTAATAGAGATCAGTATCCTCTGTTGGATATGGTAGATTGGTTCGTTTGGGTTCATAATATTTGCTTTTATTAGATCGTTGGAAATATTGTGGTGGTTGTGAAGGTGCCATAGGTCCTCTCTCATATCTTGATTGTTGCTGAGGAGGAGGGGCCCTATTATGAATTTGTTGTGGTTGTGGTCGCGTGGGTATATACGTCGCTTGTTGAGGTGCACGTATACCACCAGTGTTTCCCATATTGTCAATGTTCTTCATTTCATAATTTTCCTTTTGATCATTTCTGACTCGTTCTTTAGTATTATTACTATTAGTAGCCCCATTATGCCTAGTATCATCTCCTCTTACCTTTGGTTTCCCATCCTGTACATTGTTTTTATTACTATTCTGTTCCATGGCTCTCTTCACAATAAAATTATATATCATTGCAGCATTTCTGGTGGAACATGTATGTAACCATGAGAAAAGAGTGCCCAAGATGGGAACTAAAGATATACAAAGATCCAATACAATATTACCATGCATCTTTGTCTTCAATTCCATGGGCAAATTAAACTGTTTATCAGCTAATGTAATCAACTTATTGTGTATCGAATACGAAATTATAGGACCAATAACAGGTAATAAGGCTAACAATGGGGCCCATCCAATAGTATCAGTCCAACAACAACATCCACATAACGATCTGTCATGTAGCCAAGCTTTATTTTGAATAGATTTCCATGCCTTGGACTCATTCTTAGTGAAATATTCCTTTGGTAATTTCAGTCTAATCTCTTGGGTCTCACCATCTGGTAGCCGTATCTCTTCATAAAAAGGGTTCTTTGTCGGTTGGAAATGTGTTTCTGCATATTCTGTTGCCTTTTCAGTGAGAAAGTCCTGTCCAATACCTTGAACCACACCTTGAATCAAACCAGACATCTTCTATATAGATATATGTATATATTTATCCTTATTTAATGTTTTGATTGTATATGAGTCTTCCATGACTGGATCAATTCTATATTTTGTATGTTTATATTTATATTTCACGTCGAAACACAGGACTGTTTTGCAATTTTAGCCATCCGGACATCCTCAAAATTAGTGCAGTTGGAATTACCGTTTTAGGAAAACGGATCAGTTTTTAATTTTTTAAATTTTTTTGCGTCGCTTTTTTCGTTTTTTTTTTGTTTCCAAAATTTGAAAAATATTGCACTGTTTGCGAAATCTTGTATGCGAATTTGGCTAACAGCCAGGTTTTACCGCTGTGTTTGTCCTAGTAGTGCCAGGTTGAATCTATGATATATGTGGAATTTATCATATATCAACTGCTGGGACTATCTATTATTAGTTAAATATGATAGATTAATTGATTTTAGCCTTGGATTAATTTTTTAATATAACCGACCCCATAACAACATACACAAAATGGCTAGAGAAATTACCGATATTAAACAATTCCTTGAATTAACCAGAAGAGCTGACGTTAAAGTTGCTACCATCAAGATTAACAAGAAATTAAACAAAAATGGTAAACAATTTAGACAAACCAAATTCAAGGTTAGAGGTTCTAAGAATTTATACACTTTAATCGTTAACGATGCTGGTAAGGCCAAGAAGTTGATTCAATCTTTACCACCAACTTTAGAAGTTAACAAGTTATAAATTTGATAAAATAATATAATATTACTCTTATTTTTATTATTACAAAAACTTTTTACAACTATTAAAGAATAATTCATAAAAACAATGAAATTGTATATTTTTTGATTAGTTAATTAATAAATAATTAAATATATATTATTTACTAGATTATATTATTATTATTATTCAATATAAAGAAAAAAAAATTTATAATTTTATGTCATTAACAAAAAATATAATTGCATTCATTTAGTTATATGTATATATTTAGATATATATATAAATATTTTATCCATTCCGTTTTAATTGGGATAAATTCGCATTGTCATGTGCCATAAAGTCATTATTATCATTAGAAGTTGTCCTGCTACCATTATTACTATTAATCTTCATTTCAATAGAATCATAGGCATTACTATTGGAAATTATTTTACTATTACCTCTTGATGACGATCTATTAGATGATAAAGTTGGTTTATTATTATTATTATTATTATTATTATCTTCTTCTTCATGTTCTTTTGTTTCTGAGGCATTTTCCTCATTCAAATCGACTTGCACCAATTCAGCAGTACGAATCCATCTTCTACGTCTTGTATATTTGGAAAATGATTCTTCTGTAGAGGGTCTTTTCCATGAATTGTCATAATATATATACCCTTGATCCGGAGTTGGGTCTGCAGTGGTCCTTAATTTATTGTTTCCAATATCAATGGCACCATCATTAGTTAAATCCAATCTCCACGTCTTGTCTAACCATCTCCATTTCATCCCAGATACATTATCCATTGGTGGTAATTGGAATTTATCTGGTGATGGAGCTTCATTCAAAAATTCATCTGTCCAGGACGTACGTTCATAATTCAACATACTTGATTTCCATCCCATACCAATCCAATGACGTTGATTCTCATAAAGTACATATGTGAATTTAATTGGTTTATTATCGTCTGCTAATGTTTTTAAAGATGAATCTTGAGTAAGATCAGAATCTGTCGAAATGGATAATTTCTTATTGACTTGTTTTTGAACATTTGCAATTAAAGTATTATTCTTCTTTTCGCTATTATTATTATCTATGTCAATCCCACCAAGATTCAATCCCGTGGTATAATATATTAATTTTCTAACAGTTTTAAATTTCCAAAGTAATCTCCGTGTGACTTTAGCTGCTGGAGAATGATAAGTTAATAAAAACACCCCTAAGATGATCAAGCATCTCTTTGGAGGAATGATTAATAAATTGATAATAATGACAATGGGGGATAAAACAAGCATTACTAAAAGTAATCTTTCAATATTATTAACGTCTAAATTGGTCAAGGGTAAAAACAAAAGATCAAATTTATAAGCGACTTGATTCATTATTTTCACAATATCTTCAATGGTGGCATGATCATAGATGGTTCTTTCAATGAATTGATTCAATTTAGTGTAACCTAAAAGCATTGCAACAATGAGAATATGACCCAAGAATTTTGTAATAAAGGATAGCTGTGATACTAAAATGATATAACCTGCCACGACAAGGACACTTGACCAGATATTTTCATTGGACCAAGTCAATACCCCCAACGTGTAGTTGGCAACAATTAAATACGGATACAATTTAACCATTGCAGATGCTATTCCTGACGGGGTATATTCCATCATGGGCGTTTGTATGACATTCTCTTGGTTATCTTCATGTTGAATGGGGGTTTTCTTGTCGGTGACTCCACGTAAAAAGATTGATGTAGAGTTGTTACCGAACCCGGAGGGTAAAATGTCAGTAAACTCTGCTCTTACCACATTATCATTCTTTGCTGATTTAGTCATTGTTAGTGCGGGTGGGTGAGTGTTGTTTTGTTTTGACACTTTCGATATATGTATTTTTTTAGTCCTGCTGCCCTTTTGTAGAAATTCATTCGACTCTTGTTTTAATTGATGAAAGAAAGAAAAAAAAATCCCACCTTTAACTATTTTCAATTATTAAGTTAAGCACATCACCTCTTGATGGAGAGAAGAAAGCATGCAAGTATCCCACCCGGTGAATATATAATGTTTAAGAAGAGAACAAGATTATCGAATGGTAAAGACGTCAAGAGACGTAAAGTTGAAGTTGAAGTCAACGATGAACCGAGACGGAGTAGTATGATATCATCTGGTGTTGAAAGTGAAAAAAGTGATGATGAGATAGATATAGTGGTGAAACCGAAGACAATGATGAGTAACGATGATTCAGAAGATGAGGATGATGAAGAGGATGGGGACAGTACAATCACTATCTTTTTAAATAAACGTAAACGATTTGGCAGTAGTGGTCAAATTAAACAATCCAAAAATTTACATAGTACAGTATTAATAGACTATCAACCAGATATATGTAAAGATTATGCAAAGACAGGATATTGTGGGTATGGTGATAACTGTAAATTTCTACATTCGCGTGAAGATTTCAAATCTGGCTGGAAAATAAATAAAGATTGGATACAAGACGATGAAGTGGGAAAGAAAGTTGCAATGATTGAAAAGGAGACGAAAGGTATCCCATTTAAATGTGCTATCTGTGAAGAGGACTATGTGAATCCCGTGGTGACACATTGTAACCATTATTTCTGTCGCAAATGTTTTTCCCAACGGATTAAAGAGACTGGGAGCAACAAGTGTGTTATATGTGGTGAAAATACTCATGGCACTGCTAAAGTTGCCTCAAAATTGCAAGGGCTGTTGCTTCTGCAAAAAGAAGTAGAGAATACTGATATGAGAGGCAGTAGATGAGAGTTGCTTGGCCCTGGTAGCATCACACATACGCCACCACGTGGGGGGGGGGGGGGGGGGCACCGGTTCGAATATCTTTTCGATAAGATCTGCTTCCACAGCACTCGACACTCGCCACTCGACAATATCCAAGTGGGCCCATTCTTTCAATCACCGTCGCCGTGAGATCCAGCACTCGAAGATGAGCCAACGCAGTCGTCGCCGCTTCACCTGGTGTGTGTTCATTGCGCAGTGGCCTGCGATGGGTGTGTGCCGGCAACGTGCCCTGATGTTGCCAGCACTCCTCCGCCCACTGGTTCCCACCGGCCCCCACCGGCCCCGCCAATCACACCAACCACGCCCATGGACGGGCGTGTGCTTCTGCCCAGCCCCAACGAAGCCCCAGGGCTGCGTCGGCTCAGCAGCGCCAAACCCTCGGCTGGCCCGGCCAGCACGCAGCGAGACAAATCTGCAAAACGGCACAGACGGCGATAAAATAACAGCCCACCTTGCAGCTTCCGAGTGGGTATTCACATTGTTCCCACATTCCCGATAAATATCAATAACTTTGAGCTGGAATAAGAGCTAACGTTGGAGTTGTGGTGGATCACGATTGCTATTGTCAGTGGGAGACAAGAATGCTCAAAAACAAAAAAACACAATAACTGAAGAGGATTTACCAGAGGCTCATCAGTCCATCGATGCAAAGGTGAAAGAATTACATAAGTGTATATGGTACTGCCTAGCTGAGTGGCTCTCCAAGTTATTTTGTTTAGTTCTTGATGTTTATATAACTATGGAACTCTTTCTTTATGCGAGCCATGTAAACATAAACCAGTCCGCAAGCCAAATATTTCTTTGAAATAAGTAATTAAATAAGTAAATAATTAATTAATTAATTAAGCATATGGTACTACTTCGATATACTGTATTAAGAAGGTCGATCTTGTACCATTCTAACAAATATTTAAAACTTAAGGTTACTGCTAAAATAATATGGGCCATAGTGTGTATCATCATTATAATAGCATTGCCACATTTGCATATTGATTACAACAACAAAAAAACTCACACTATTGACAAATTATTAGATTCGGTTAACATCGACTTAAGATCTTCCATACAACATCAACTCCAATGCCATTCGTATATTGATCAGTATATCGATACATCTCCAAAATCTTTCATTGCAACAAATGTTACTGGGTTCGTATCAAATTTAAACCATACATATTATCTGAAAGATCAATCTACCCAATTATACAAGGATGTAATCGATTGTAACGATTTAGAACATAGTGGGACGTTGAAATATCAATTTAATGAATTGGAACAGAAAAACAGTCTACTCGAAGCAAGAAGAGAAATTTTATCATGGAATAATGAGATCTCACATATGGTTCAAAATAAAGATGAAGAGATTAATATGACTGAACAAGAAATTGTCAACAAGCACTGGTTCGAATTCGGCCATATGTCCGTGTGGGTGGAATCCTACCAGTGTTATTTAACTTATAGCCGTATCATTTATACTCGTAGGGTCAAAAATATACCAGAGATGTCATTAATCAAAGCCACTGCATATGATAAAGATTGGAATGAGATAAAGGGCAAACAGATCCCATACTTAGATGTTATAAAACCAGACAATTTTGATAAAGAGCTAGAATATCTAGATAGACAATTGGGATTAGACAAATGTGACAATATGCAAGATTCCATGGAAGAATACGAACAATGCATGAAACACCAATCCAATAATATATTAAAGAATAAAAAAAGGAAGAAACAGATATTAGATAAATATTTCATCACATACCCAACAGTATTGAAGTTCTCGTTCAAGACTAGAAATCATTTGAGTGGTCCAGAAGACCCCCACGTTATTTTGAAGCAACATAAAGATGGTACAGAGGAACCAATTATTGTATTCAATCTCGATGACGGTGATGAACGGAAAATTCATTCAATATTACCGCATAGACGTTCTCAAACTCTTGTGAAATTCTTGCTACCTGACAAGAAGGCATTATCTAACACTGAAAAAAACTGGTCCCCGTTTCTTTTACCAGACATTGACTATAGCCACAGTTCATTATCAAGAGGTTACCTACATTTTGTTCATTCTTTTAGTCCCATGAGGATCTTACGTTGTTCATTAGACGACGGGTCGTGTGAAGAAGAATTTAACGGTGGATATTTGAATTTATCACCGGATAATAAAGATGGTGATCTAAGAGGAGGTACACAGTTCGTTTCCTTACCCGATATAATCCCCAGAGTAAAAGGGAGAAACATTTGGGTCTCCTTCGCCAAGACACATACTAAGAAATGTGGATGTGGTCCCAAATTCTATAGACCTGCCCTAGTTGTGATGATTGAGCAAAATGGTGTGTATCATCTTGAATTGATTACACCGGGAATAGATTTTGGTATTCAACCGTACAATTTTGATATGACAGGGATAAGTTGTAAAGGTGCCAACGTGTTGACTCCAAACTCAATCGTGTCGTGGTTTGTTGCTTCACAAGATACATTAACGCATTCATTCGAAGATTATATGACCGTGACGGTAAGTGAAGCGGATGCAGTGACCAAACGTGTAGTCGTTAACGGGGTTCTGGACTATATCATGGACATCTACAACACAAAACATATTAAAGATACTTTTTCACCGGATGATCAAGCTGATGCCATTATTGACACCACAAGACGTTGTGTGAAAGAACACACATGGGATGTTTGTAAGAAATACGGCGAATCTCATCCAGAAAAGATAGACAGTCCCATTCACAGTTCAACAACTACTCGTTAATATTTCAGTAGCACATTTATTTTATTTGAGTTCAAAGAATAATTATATAAGACTTCCCAGTGCTGAATCTCTCATTGCAATGTTTTGTATACTTTACTGTATCTATATATCTTTACTTCTCCTAATGGAGGTAAAAAGTCTTTACAAAGCCCTAGCAGCACCTGCTGTGCGAATGAAAGCCGCGGAAAACATCGCATTTCCCCCTTCGAGGATTTCATCCCCACTATCATTTGCGATTGGCAATTCAGGCACCGATATACAAAGTCCTAATTTACGGTATGTTTTACAGTGTATTTTTAGATAAAGTATCAACTATGTTTGTTCGAGTATGTTTTAAGGTACCAAACAGCAATTGTTGTTGTGAATCAAAGGAAGACGAATGGGAAATTAAATAAAGTGATAAACATCTTGAATTGGGGCCTCGTCATCCCACTGATGGACGGTATATATACATATACATATATATATATACTTGTGTGTATTGACTGATAGTTTCATTACATTCTCAACTGCAGTCAATCCTGTATAGCATTCTCACCCACAGTCGACCAAGTATGCTACGATTTAATCGGATTAAATTGAAAAGTTCATTCTATCAATTCAATAACTCCTTTAAAGTTATATCCACGGGTTTAATATGTATCATCTTATTCATTATTATATTGTCATTATCTCATTTAAATAATAATTACTATAATATTAATAAAAATAAAGTGGACACATCATCAGATTTGATAACCACTCCACTGACCTCGTCCATAAAACAGCAACATGGTCTGGCTTCATATATCGACCATATTGACACGGATCCATCCACATACAGTGAAGCAAATGTCACAGGGTTCGTGTCCAATTTGGACGAAACATTTTACATGGGAGATACACGGAACAAACTGTATAAGGATGTCATCGACTGTCGTGACTTGGAATATAACAGTTCGTTGAAATACCAAATCAACGAATTGAAACAAGATGAAAATCTAATCGAGATAAGAAGAGAAATCATTCATTGGCAAAATGAACTGTCTCAAATTGTCACTAATGAGAAAATTGAAAAGACATTGACTGAACAAGAAATTGTCGACAAACATTGGTTCGAGTTCGGGCATGTCTCAGTTTGGGTAGAGACGTATCAATGCTATTTGATGTATAGTCGAGTCATTTACACGTTGAAAGTGAAGAATGTACCAGAAATTTCATTCATTAAAGCCACTGCGTATGATAAAGATTGGAATGAAATTAAGGGCAAGCAGATTCCATACTTAGATGTCGTTAAACCAGACAATTTCAAACAAGAGTTGGAATATTTAAACACAGAATTGAAGGAAACCAATCATCACTCTCGTAATAGTTCAACGATTGAAAGAAGGAGAAGGCAAATCTTAGATAAATATTATATCACATACCCAACGATCTTGAAATTCTCATTTAAGACAAGAGAGAAATACAATGGACCCGAGGATCCACACGTTATCTTGAAACAAAACAACAATGGTACGGAAGAACCAATTATTATATTCAATCTAGATGACGGTGGTGGACGCAAAATTCATTCGATATTGCCACATAGACGTACTCAAACTCTTGTGAAATTCCTGTTACCAGACAAGAAGGCATTATCTAACACAGAAAAAAACTGGTCACCATTCTTAGTCCCTGACACAGATTATAACAATAGTTTGTTATCAAGAGGTTATATTCACTTTGTCCACACGTTAAGTCCATTGAGAATCTTGCGTTGTTCATTAGACGATGGGTCATGCGAGGAAGAATTTAACGGTGGATATTTGAATTTGTCACCCAAAAACAGAGATGGTGATTTGAGAGGGGGTACGCAATTCGTCCCTTTACCCAATATCATTCCTAGTGTAACGGGTAAGAACATTTGGGTTTCATTTGCCAAGACGCATACAAAGGGATGTGGATGTGGTCCCGATTTTTATAGGCCTGTCCTTGTGGCGATGATCGAACAAAACAGTGTGTATCATCTTGAATTGATTGCCCCGGGGGTAGATTTCGGTATTGAACCGTTGAATTTTGATATGACAGGGATAAGTTGTAAAGGTGCCAACGTGTTGACTCCAAACTCAATCGTGTCATGGTTCGTTGCTTCACAAGACCCATCAACACATTCATTCCAAGATTACATGACCGTGACGGTAAGTGAAGCGGATGCAGTGACCAAGCGTGTAGTCGTTAACGGGGTTCTGGACTATATTCTGAACATCTACAATACAAAGCATATTAAAGATACTTTTTCACCGGATACTCAAGCTGATTCCATCATTGATATCACAAGACGTTGTGTGAAAAGATATACTTGGGACGTTTGTAGAAGATATGGTAGGACTCATCCTAAATAAATAAATAAATAAATAAATAAATATATTCATATTTTTATACTTTTGTATTTTTCCTTGTGCTTTCAAGTTTCAACTATTCATTCATTTCCCCTTTGATATAAACAAATACACTCATATATAATAATTTTTTCTTGTATGTTTAATACATATCAGAGATTTCTGGTACACTTAGTAATGTCATATACTATTTGCAATAGAGTTACTACCTGTTGTTTTCAATATACTGTCCCTCTCTGCTTCCTCAAGCTTGTATTCTGATACAATGACCCACTTGCAGAAAATACATTCACCGACTGGCGACTGACATATAACACCAACTATCAGCATCCCGCCATTGCCAGCTTCACTCTTTGGACCATGCCACTGCAACCGGTATCCACATACAAGGCCTCCGTCCTGGCATATAACCTGATTCCCCAGCCAGCCCTAACAGCAACCTAGGGCTCAGCCCCGGCCGCGGCCCCAAGCCCTACCCCGCCCGCAACAATGGAATCGAATCGAATCGAGGAGAGGGGCCCCGCAGAACAATGCCCGGCCACCTGGCCATTGTCCGGGGACACACGTCAAATGCCATCGCCGATATATTTTTGTATTTTTATTCTCGAAGGCGGGAAGTGACATCTTTGACGTTGGCATCCTCAGGAAGAAGAAAAGAAAAGAGAACAACAAGAAGAACCGATGAGATGGACCTGGAACAACTGCCTCCCCTCTTCCACCACACAAGTGGCTGACAAATATACGTGTGTGGCTCTATAATTACATAATTGTATAATGGTATAATTGTATAATTGTATAATTGTATAATTGTATAATTGTATAATTGTATATAAACAACTATATATATATCTATATCTAGTTATGCTCAATTTGACTGATACAATTCAATATGTGAATAACTATAGCATTCCCAACCTCAGTCAGCCAATCACTTATGATACGGTCGCAGTACACCAAAGTGAGAAGTTCACTGTATCAATTCAATAAAACCATTTATTATTATTACCATCTTAATAGATTGAGAAATGTTATATCCACGGGAATAACATGCGTCATCTTATTCGCTATTATAGTGTCATTATCTCATTTAGATAGTAATGCTAATAGTACTCGCTATAATTATAGATCAGGCAAACAGCTCGGCAGGAAGTCATATATCGACCACATCGATACGAATCCATCAAAATACACTGAAACAAATGTCACTGGGTTCGTTTCAAATTTAGACGAAACTTACTACTTGAAAGATCAATACAGCCAACTGTATAAAGATATCATCGATTGCCATGATTTGCAATATAACAGTTCGTTGAGGTATCAAATCAACGAATTGGAACAATCAAACAACAATCTAATCAACGCAAGAAGAGAAATCATACACTGGCAAAATGAAGTGAGTCACATCGTGCGCGATGCAAACGACGAGAAGACAATGAAAGAACACGAGATTGTCAACAAGCATTGGTTCGAGTTCGGGCATGTCTCCGTGTGGGTCGAATCGTATCAATGTTATTTGATGTATAGCCGTATTATTTATACTCGTCAAGTGAAAAATATACCAGAAATCTCATTCATAAAAGCCACTGCGTACGATAAAGATTGGAAGGAAATTAAGGGCAAACAGATCCCGTATTTGGATACTTTGAGACCAAACAATTTCGAGCAAGAATTGGAATATTTAAACACACAATTGGGATTGAACAAATGTGACAATATGCAAGATTCCATGGAAGAATACGAACAATGCATGAAACATCAATCTGATAACTTGTTGAAATTCCAAAGAAGGAAGAAACAAATATTAGATAAACATTTCATCACATACCCAACAGTATTAAAATTCTCGTTCAAGACTAGAAATCATTTGAGTGGTCCAGAAGACCCCCACGTTATATTGAAGCAACATAAGGATGGTACAGAGGAACCAATTATTGTATTCAATCTTGATGACGGCGATGAACGGAAAATTCATTCGATATTACCACATAGACGTTCTCAAACTCTTGTGAAATTCCTGTTACCAGACAAAAATGCCTTAGGAAACACTGAAAAAAATTGGTCACCGTTCTTACTTCCTGACACTGATTATAACCACAGTTTGTTGTCAAGAGGTTATATTCATTTTGCCCATTCTTTCAGTCCATTGAGGATATTGCGTTGTTCATTAGATGATGGGTCGTGTGAGGAAGAATTCAATGGTGAGTATCTGAATTTATCACCAGATAATAAAGACGGTGATCTTAGAGGTGGTACGCAATTCGTTTCCTTGCCTGATATAATTCCCAGTGTGAAAGGCAAGAATATTTGGGTCTCCTTTGCCAAGACACACACCAAGAAATGTGGTTGTGGTCCCAAATTCTACAGACCTGCGCTGGTCGTGATGATCGAGCAAAATGGTGTGTATCATCTTGAATTGGTTGTGCCGGGGATTGATTTCGGTATTCAACCGTACAATTTTGACATGACAGGGATAAGTTGTAAAGGTGCTAATGTTTTGACACCGAATTCCATTGTATCCTGGTTCGTTGCCTCGCAGGACCCATCAACGCATTCATTCGAAGATTATATGATCGTGACGGTAAGTGAAGCGGATGCAGTGACTAAACGTGTTGTAGTGAACGGTGTTCTGGACTATATTCTAAACATCTACAATACAAAGCATATCAAAGATACTTTTTTACCGGATGATCAAGCTGATGCCATCATTGACACCACAAGACGTTGTGTGAAAGAACACGCATGGGATGTTTGCAAAAAATACGGCGAAACTCACCCAGACAAATAGCATCTCAATCAATCATTCAACACTCTATATTATTTTATTTATCTTTCTCTACTAGCATATTACTTTAAAATATTTTTTGAGTACGTAATACTTTTTCTTTTCTTTTCTTTTCCCCATTACTATTTTTCACTGGTCCCAATTCCGACAATGCGTTCCTGACACTTTCTATCGGTTCTTGATCTCCCCACCCTAGGCATTCCACGTCAAAAGCAGGCTCTGAAACGCCAATGGGTGTCAAAGAGATCCTTTGTGTTTGTCTTTAAACTTTCCAAGCTCTGAAATCTTTTCTTGGCCATTTTCGACAGCTGCGTTTTTCATTGTCGACAAAATGAAAAGTTGAAAAATAATGAAAAAGTCAAAACCGGAGATAGCTGGCCATGACAAATTCTTCTCTTCAATTTTTCATGGCGTCTTTTGAAACTTATTCGGTACGTCTTGAGGGCTAATCGATCTCAAATTAGTGGAGTTATTCACTGCCAGTTATAAAGAAAACGTGGCCACTTGCGTGTTTCCTTTGCAGATTATGCTTCCACATTTCCCAAGATCTTTCAATCCTGACACTGAAGTTTCCACTTGTAACACTTCATCTCACCAGTTTTAAAAGACATAGATAATTCTTTCTCTCTACTGGGACCAATAGAAAACCAAAAGACACACAACGCAAACTGCCCAAGTAAGCATATGATGTTTCAACATGGCCGTAAAGTAATGCAACTGATCAAATCCAGAACTAGACACTCTACCAGGGTGCAGCTCGCACTTCTAGTCATTGTTATCGTTATCATTACTGCTGCTTCCAATATATCTAACTTGTCTTCTATTGGCTCGAAACCTGAGGTCGAGAATAAGATCGATCTTTTGACTGTGGATAGTTCAAAACGGATTAGAGCACAACGTGACCCATATCTGGATACAAAACTGGCTTCTAAACATTTCATCAAGGAGAAAGTATTGGGGTTTATATCAAATCTCGATCTTAAGAAACATAGAAAGAAACATGGTTACGATGGTCAAGATGGGAACAGTAAATTCACAGTGGTGGACACGTATGAAAATCTTGTCACCTGCGAAGATCTAAAATACGAACATGATTTATCCTTCCATGTCACGGACCACCGTTTAAACACTAATCTTATCGAATCAAGAAGAGAAATTTTGAGTTGGAATAATCAATACTCTAAAAGAGTCAAGGATAAAAATTTAGAAAAAGGTCTAAGTGAATTACAAATTGTCGAAAAATTCTGGTTCGAATACGGTCACAGTTCCATTTGGCTTGAATCTCATCAATGTTATTTGACTTATAGTGCTGTTACATACACAAAGAGTTCAGTCAGTTTCCCTGACGTTTCATTGATCAAAGCCACTGCATACGATAAAGATTGGAAAGAAATTAGAGGCAAAAGAATTACATTTAACGATGTTAAGATTCCAAATAATATTGAACAAGAATTGAAAGAGTTAGATAAACAATTGGGAGTCGTTGATTGTAAAAAAATTACTGAGATTGACCACAGACAAAAATGTGAAGTTGAACAAAACAAACAAAAATTGAAAATTATGAAAGAAAAGGAAAATATATTAGATCATTTCTCAATGAAATATCCTAGTGTCATTGACATTGAGGCAAAATTGATTGATAAATTCGGTGGTGTGAAAGATCCACATGTTATTTTGAAACAAAACCCTCAAACTGGTATTGAAGAGCCAGTCATCATTTTCAATATGGATGAAGGTTCTGGTAAGAGACTTTATTCATTTTTACCACACAGAAAGGTTCAAAGTTTAACTAAATTTTCTATGTTCAATATTGACGATTTAAGCAATTTCCAAACGAATTGGTCTCCATTTTTCACTCCAGAAGATGAATCAGATTATAGTTCCTTGTCCCTGGGGAATATTCATTTTGTAGAAAATATTAGCCCCATCCATATTATACGTTGTTCATTAGACGATGGAATATGTGAGACCGTCTTCAAAGGGGAAAATAATAAATATGCCAAGAATGAGAAAATCGGTAAGATATCAGGTGGTACCCAATATGTCCCATTACCTGATTCTTTACCAAGTGTAAAGGGTAAAAATATATGGGTTGGATTTGCCAAGACTCAATATGAAGAGTGTGGTTGTGGTCCCGCCTTTTTCAGACCTGTATTGACTGTATTAATTGAAGTTGATGGTGTTTATCATTTCGAACTAATATCTCCTGGGCTAGATTTCACAATATCACCTTTAAATTTCAAATTGACTTCGACAAGTTGTGATAGTGAAAACGTCTTAATACCCAAATCTATTGTCTCATGGTATATTTCGTCTCAAGATACTTCTAAGCATTCGTATAAGGATTATATGACTGTGACTGTCAATGAGGCACATTCATTGACTAAGACAGTCATTATCAATGGGGTGTTAGACTATATTCTGAACATTTATCAAGATAAAGACATTAGGGATACATTTGTTCTCAATGAAGAAGCCAATTCCATTGTGGGTGCTACCAGATTTTGTGTAGCAGATTACAGTTTTGAAGTTTGCAGAAGATATGGGCTGAAGCATCCAGCAAACGAAAAGGGACAAAGTAAACCACAACCTAATTAATCTATTTAATAATTGTATTTATTGTAATTAGTGTAACCATTCAATTTGTTGTAACTATGCAATCCACTCTGACTAATCGATATTCGATCGATTTAAATTAAAATGTCTACTGGATAGTTTTTCTCCATCAGCCACTAACAGTAAAATCACTAACAGTAAAATCACTAACAGTAAAATCCGAATAAATGTGTCAATTGGCCACTTTCTTTTCCGCAAACAATAGAAATTCGTTACCGCCGATAAAAATGACGTGCTGCTAGAAATGAACAATAGAAGGCACCAGCTGTTCCTAGAAACCAAACAATGGAACAATTTAAAAAGAAAAGAAAACAACAATCTCCCATTGTTTTTAGAATAGGGCCATTGTTCAGTGATCATTTTCAAACAAAAGCCATGCAAAATGCCATTGTCTGCGATTAATAATTTGCCGGTTGCCTTCTTTTTTTTTTTTTTTTTGACTTTCTGCCAAGAACATAGCTGGTTTTTTTTCAGTGAAGCCCTCATCAAAATCCCAGTTGATTGATTATATTGATCAGGTCACTACAGGGTTGTGTTGGAGATGTCAGAAAACCCTAGTTTGGTTTGTTTGAATTGATTATTTATATTTCATTAAATAAGCATTAAATCTATAATTTCTATTCTAATCACACACACACACCCACACCCACAAATATATACAATATGTTTATACACTTTCTTTCATCATTTCCACGAATTTTTGGAATTTCGCGTCTTCTTCACTTGCATTGTCATATCTATCATCTCTGACTTCAACACCATTCTCAGTTAAAAGTTTGTCTATCTTGAAAACAAGATCTTTGGACACTACATCTGCCTTAACGGTTTTACTCTTAGCATCCGTGCAAGACCTGTTATACTCCAAGTATTTACTTATCATATAAGAGTCATCATACCCGAGACTAACATTGAACATATGCAAAATAAACGTAGCACAAGTGTTCATGAATTGAGAATACACCTTTGACTTTCTTTTTGCAACTTCAAGAAACTGATACGATGTACAGATAAATTGTATCAACTGAATTGATTCCAAATATTCATTCTCATTCAATTGATAACATTTATTAAGATTAGCCCTTATCATCGTCGAAAGTAAGAAATTGCACATCTTCATTTTCATCTTAAATAAATGAACAGACGTATTATCTATGTCTCCATTTGCCATTATCGCCATAACAATAATCTTATATGCATTGAAATTGAAACTACCCCCAGTTGAAAATAATGATAAAAGTTTCCTTTCAATCACTTCATCATAATCGGCAATTATAATAGCATGTTCAATATACAAGACTTGTTCCATCATATTCGGTAATTGACTTATCATTTTCTTGAATTCATTATTTTCCATCTCTTGGTTGGATATATTGAAGACTCCTCTTAAATAATTAAAGGATTTGATATCTTGTAAATCTTGGAAAAATTTGGAATCCAAATATACGATGATTCTACCCATACAAGTATGTTCAATCCTGTCATTAGAATACAGCTTTGAAATCTTATCCATCAACATTCGAAGTAAATCTTTATAATTCAAATCAGCTAAATTCTTAAACAATCTTTTCCAAAACGGTACATAATTTAACATATTTTTTGCTATCCGCATGACATCAAATTTGAATTGAATACCATTATTTTCTGTCTTTTGTAATAATTTTACACAAAGTTGCCAAAAATATTCATTATCCACAGAGGTATCAATCTTGGTGACAATTAATGTATAGAAATCTTTCTCAATATTATGGAATGAAACAGTATCACACAATTCAATTATCTTTGAATTAAAATAAAACTTGGTATCTTCATTATCTTCAAACGTATTAAATGTTAATAATTGCCACCAACTTAATTCACCATTCTTGATCAAATAGTCTCCAATTTTACAATAATAATCCATATATTCAATAGATGTATCTGCCTTACGTTTTAATAATGGGAACAGATTCGCTTGTAACCATTTGGAACTGGTTCCATCAAGGTTATCCATGTAAATATCCAGAAATAAAGTAAAAATATATCTGTCATCTGCCTCATCACTAAAGGCAACAAAACATTTATAAAGTGCTTTGTTAAATCTTGGCCAAATATTCTTATGACTAGAAACCACTTGACGACTCTTGATTAAAAATATTTTCCATAGTTGGTTTTTAACGGGAGAAGTGGCAATAATCTGCAAATATGCCATTGACACAACTTTACATTTCATTGATAAATGTTTCTGACTATTATTACGCATGAAAAAAATTATGGTGTTTAAAATAGCTTGACACACCTGTTTATTATCCTGCAAGGATATAGTTGTCGTAAATTTTAATTCATCTAATTGACTTAAAATGAGTTCAAATCGATTCTCATAATTTAATTTAGATTTGTAAGCCAACAAAATCAATAAGTTGAAACGGTTTACTAGAGCAGAAGACGTATCCTGACTAATTATTCTACTAATTGGGGTCAATTTCTCTAACAGTGAATTGGATATTTCCATATAGCTTAGTAACAACAAATATCCATTAAAAGTAGTTTTGCAAGAGTATATTGTTTCTGGATTAGTTCTGGTTTTATTTCTTTGTGACAACGATTTCTCCTCTTCAAAATCATAGAATCGTCTTACCTTGAAGACTTCATGTAGTTTCAATATAACCGAACTTTGAACTTCCCATTTTAATCTAAAATAACAATAATGAATCAAGGAAAGAGTTTTACGAATCCCTGAAAAATTGCTCTCAAATTTAATAACATCCCATTGAGGTTTTTTAGTTGGGAAGATGTTACAAAGTAATCTAACAACATCAGGAATAAATTTTTTCTCATTAAATATACTCCATAATTCCTCTTTTTTTTTTAACTCATCAATAATGGTAGCTAAAATATCGTAACTTTGAGTCAAAATATCTGTGTTACCTTTGACTATTTTATCATAGCATACAGAAAGAATAGAGAAAAACGAAGCAGTATGATTCAGAATCACTTTCTCAATCTTCTCTTTGTTTACCAATGCCACATTCGAGTATTTTGATACTTCTAAAAGCATCAGTTGACAAACAGCTAAAATGTAAAAATGTATCGGCTTGGCATTCTGTCTTAAAGAATTCAGTTTTTCTCTGAATGTGAAATGGAAGTCCTCTATAATTGCACACATAGAAGGAATATTCAACTGCCACAGAATGTTCGTAATGTTTTTGAAGATACCAAAAAGTTCCTCTTCGGAACACCCTTCAGAGATAATAAGACTGAATATCTTCTGTACATTGTCTTCAAATTCATTAGTATTGAATCTGGAAAGGAGGTAAGTTTCATTATTCAGATTTATAGACACTGTATCTGGGGGAGTTAGACTGGCTTTCTTAAAAAATACATCTAATATCTCTAAAGATAGCGACTCCGGTTCAACAATTATTTCACTAGAAATATCGTGTTCTCTATTGAGAGTGCTATTTTTATGTGACGTGGATCCAAATTTTCCACTGAGTGCTTCAACTACTGTGTTGTACGTTGTGTTGTTTCTATTGGAATTGTAATGATTCGTTTTCCTTTTCTTCTTTTCTTTCTCCTCCTCAGTTTCATTTGCATTATTATTATCTTTTACAGTACGACTACTCGAGTAATTGGCCGCATATGATGTATTTTTGGAATCCTTTTGGATATTAGGTGAACGTATACGAGGATGTCTATAACTTTTGATCGATGCCCGTTTAATTGAATTAGGCCTCTGATGCTTGGCTGCATTTCGCCTCCTCTTTGGTGGTTGCTTATTTCCTGAATGGGAATGTTTCCTATTATTCTTCATCTTCGTTTGTCCTGATCTTCCAATTTTACTTAATAGTGGATCAAATCCACCACTATTATCTTCCAAGATGTCACTATTCACATCCCCATCTGAGTCAACATAAATTGGTTGATTATCAATATCACTAAGGGCCGGTCCTTGATAATTTTCTTTTTTGCTACCATCAGCTAAAATATCGTTATCAGTTTCTTTAGTAAGAGAATTATCTGAAAGATAATTATTGTCGTATTTGTCATGATAGTACTTGTCAAGTGCAGCCAATACAGGCGTGTCTTTTACCTCGGTATTTTGGGCTTGATGGTAAAGTTCAAAATTATCACTGCCATCACTAACATTATCATCACTGATCAACTCATTTAGCAAAGAATTGTCTTGTATAGTCGTGGTCTTAGTTTTCTTCTTCAGAGCAACACCTTTTCCATCGCGTGGTCTTGGTTTCCTCTTTGAAGGTCCTGGTCTAATACCGACAGAAGAAAGTTGCCTTTCCCAAACCATTTTGGGTAAAATACCACGATAACCAGTCTTAACTTTCAATCGTTTACCTCTAAATAGGATATCATCATCATCATCATCATCATCATCATCAACATTTGTGTCGTTTGAACCTGACACAATTGACGAGGTAAGTAAGGGGATATCATCATTCCTATAGCTAGCAGTAATATCATGGTTATCCTCCTCAAATGAAATATCACTATCCTCTGAAGGTATATCCATATTATATTCAAATAATTCATCATCATAGTCCATTATATTGTTGCTCTGCGGTTTTGCATTGTTAGTGGGAACTGAAATTGTGCTACTCTTGTTTCTTTTCTCCAAAGCAGATATGTCAACGTTATTAGAGACAGTGTCAAAAGAGGATACATCATATCCTTCAATTAGTTGTCTATGCTTGATTCTTTCTAGACTATATGGCATCCTCTGTATAGCCGTTCTTTTTCTTAAAGATCTTTGTGGAGCATATGCATTGGCATCAAAAAGAATAGTAGAGTCGGGGGATGTATTGGCCAATTGTGGTATATTCTCCTTATGGACTTGGATGGGTTCGTCACCGCTAGTTGTTAAATCATTGCTGTTCGGGAGGAGGTCATCAGTGGATTTTCCACCACTACTATGTAATTCATTGTCAAATGGGGTGGTTATATTAGATGAAGCTTCGGTATTAGACAAATTTTTTGGGACAGCAAAGTTCACGATAATACTCTCCTGAGAATCTGGAATAATATCGTCGCTAACATCGCTGTTCATATTACTTTATCTCTTCCACTTCCTCTCTCTGTGAAGAAAATCAAAGTCTAGCACTAATTAATATTACTCTAAACTGGTTTCAAAAAGAGAGATAATTAATATGATCGAAAAGGAGTTTAATGATGGCAATTTATATTGTTACTCGGGTGCTTTATTATGGTGTATTTCACTCTGTATATCTCACTAAACATCACTGATGCGTTAATCTCGATATTTATCTATTTATTTTTTGGCATATTTCTTACTTTAAAAACTAACAAATATTCAAAAAATAAACATTATTTCAATGAAAGAGGTCCAAAGGTATCTGTGTTTAAGGACAAGTCTTTCTAATAAAGAAGACTGCACACAATTACTATAAGGCTGTGTTTACTGAGTGAGCAAAAACTCCTTTCTTCAGACTCTCTATAAATAGTTGCCAAGTATGAACCAAAGTGATCACTCCGCCAATGTTTCAAGAATGTCATCTGCTTCTTCGAGATCATCGAGCATTGAAACAACTGTCACCAAGCTACTTATGGCCACAAAACATCTTCTTCAAGTACTAACACAATGGTCAAAAGGGGCAGTGAGTGGAAAGGGTGTTTCAGATGCATATGTTCAGTTAGGTAATGATTTCAAATTAGTCTCTAAACATTTCACGCAACATGGGATTGATGTTTCTGATTTGGGTGATGTTCCTATGAAATTACGCCGTGTCTTAGAATTGGCATTGAGAGAAAAACCTTGTGATGACACATTGAATAAATATTTACCTCAAATAAGAGAGATAATCGTAACCTTATTGGATAAACTGAAAACAAAACAAGCATTACTCAAGACATTGAAGAAAGATCAACAAATTGCAAGGCTAAGTCAAAACCATCTAAGAAATTCTTCTGTTACCAGTGGAATTTCATTTTTATCCTCCCATGGTAACCGTGACAAAGCTGCTTCTCTATCTATCGCAACTCCATCAACTGTACCTGAAACCCAAAACAGTGACGAGGAAAAAGAAAAAGAACAGAGTACTCAAGGAACAGCCGATGACACATCTCAAGAATTTCTGCCTGCCAAAGATACTTTAACTATACCCAAAAATAATGAATTACAAGTCGAAAATAGTGATGCACTTTCACAATTGAAGAAAGGAACAACTATCCAGAGACGTGCATCAAAGAGATACTCTGCTTATCATATGGCTAAGTTGACAAGTCAATCAACCTCTGATGCTATTGCTGCGGCAAATATCCCCTCTGTGAATAAATCATCTACGAACGAGATTGGTGATGACGACCATTCTCATGCAAATTTGGAAGAAAAGCATGCAGGTGATACTAGCAGAAACGATAAAGAAATTGAACTCCCAATTGAAAATCATGTTGGTGATGGCTCAGTATACACTTTATTCTTAAAAGTGGATGGTAGGACAAAAAAATGTACTGTCCCAAAATTAACCACTTTAAATGGTTTGAGATTATTGTTTGTGGAAAGATTTGCTTATTCTCCCGGCAGTGAGCCATTCCCAGAAATTTACATAAAGGACCCCAAGTATTCTGAATTCTATGAATTAGATGAACAGAACCTAGGAGATTTGAAGGATGGGTTTGTTGTGGAACTTCGATCACAAAAGGAAAACTCAGAAATGGAGAAACATTTCAATAATTTCATGAAACAGGTCAAAGCTGAGATAAAGAATTCTCAAATTCAAGTTCTTAATGTTATAAATTCTAAGCAAAATCAAATGCCTACAATTAATGGTAATTCACCAGCTATGGAAGTTTCAAAGAGTTCCAATGGAGACGATGAAATCGATGTGGAACAAATAAGACGTAACTTATCCATATTGAAACAAATCTATGCTACTAGTAAGAAGGAAACTGAAGAAGAAGTTAACAATATACTTTTAAAAGTGGAACAATTTAAGTCAAGTTCATTCAATGCAGATGCTTCCTCGGGGGTAAGCAATTCATATGTACAACAATCTCAAGATAATCTAGGTGATATTTCCGAAAACTTATTGAGTAGGGTAGACGATTTACAAGATGTTATCGAGATCATAAGAAAGGATGTTGCTGATCGTGGTGTTAGGCCAGCAACGAAAAGGATTGAATCACTATTTAAAGAGATTAATGATGCAGAAGCTGATCTTAAAAAGATGCAAAATTTCATTAGTACAGAAAAGCCACATTGGAAGAAAATATGGGAAGAAGAATTGGACAAGGTTTGTGATCAACAACAATTTTTAACCCTTCAAGAAGATTTGATCACAGATTTACAGGAAGATTTACATCGTGCTTCTCAGACATTTGATTTGGTGAAAATGTGCTGTGAAGAGAAGGAAAAGAACCCAACTGTATCAAAGACTTCTGCTCCCATTATTCCTCTTTTGAAACCTGGTACTTTTGATCAGGTCAGAGAAGAAATGCTAGTCGCTGTTCAATCTTTAAACCCTGATCACGAGAGTAGAAAGGATGCCATCAAAAGAGCTGAGAAGATATGGGAAAAAGAAAAAGCATACAAGGAACAGGATGAATTCAAAGATGAACTAGGTAATTTTGTAGAAACATCAGCATTGAAAAAATCTGGTGGTGTTGAAGCAATTGAGAAACAAAGACAAGAAAAGGATGCTGAGATTTTGAGAAGTAATTTTGGCCCAAAGTTTTAAATCGAGGTGGTCACAGTCTTTATAATAGTGTATTTTTTGTATTGTTTATAAACGCCAGTGCATTTGAGTTTACCTATACTAGGTGTTCTCATAATTGCGATTTTAATCAATATTTAATAGATAAATCACAAATTTTATAAGTTGTCACAAGTTTTGCTCATGAATTGTACATGGTTGTAATATCGAAACTGAGACTCCTATCTTTCTCAGTTCATTCTAACTGTTTTCGATGTGATATTAGAAAGAAACCTGCCTTTAACCTAGTGAGAATTAATGAAAATAGAAAATTTCATCAAAGAGAAAAAGTTTTCAATGAGATGCTCTTGATGAAATATTTCATGGGCTGTAGCAGCAAGGCAAAATTGTCCAGGGATCACTAGTTATTCATATTATCTCCCATTGAATTCTCTCTTTAGAGAAGTCACCTTTATTTCGTTTAAAATATGGTCAAGAAGAGTTGCAATCCTTTAAAGATAGATTACAAGAAATGTATCGTGGAAGACAGATTATTGCAAGTGAAACGTTCAAAGAATGTTGATACACCAGATCTAATTTCCGTATGGACAATTGAGATCAACCCGAAAGATTCAAAGAAAGTTATCAACTTCATACGATCCTTTCAAGGCAAAGACCCATTACCACTACAACATATTAAGAGAATAAAGAAAACTGAAGATTCCAAAAGGTTGAAAGTCGTGATCCTTTCTACAGAGTATTGCGAAGCAGAGGAAGAGGCGGTTCAATTATTAGCCAATGCAGGTATTGACTATCAATTACTGAATAACAAAACTCTGGTTCCCTGCGAGGGACCTTCTACCAAAGAACTGGTTCATCAATGGTCAAAAGATTATTGGCCTTTGACATGGAATGGTAATCCAAATGATCAAATACTGAACGATTATATATTTGATATGGAATTTATCAAGAAAATGCTCAAGACCGTTTCAGATACCAGTGAAAGTGAGATTGCCAAGGGCAATAAGTATCCAATTGTCACTGCATTTGTGGACCCTCTCAACAGAGACATTATCACAATTGCTACTGATCAACGACACAGTAATGAAGGATGTGGTTTAGATCACAGTATCATGTGTGGAATTAAGAAAGTTGCCAAATTACAGAAAGACACTCCACTTATAGATAAAAAAAATATGACTTCTTACTTATGCTTGAATTATGATGTATATACAACACACGAACCTTGTTCAATGTGCTCCATGGCGCTAGTTCACTCACGAATCAAACGATGTATATTTGTGAGACCCATGGCAATGACTGGCGCTCTCCTTCCTGATAGCGGTGATGGATACTGTATGCATAATAACAAAATACTCAACTCCCAATATGAAGTATTCCAATGGCTAGGCGATGAATTCGATAATATACCCGAATTACCTGATAATATATGCTGCTAAGAGCAACATTTGCATTTAATCTATGTACCAATAGTATTTCATTTTTCTTTCTTACTTATCTAGTTGTTGAATGGTTCTCTTCAATTTATCCAGTTTCTGTAAAAGATCATCTACAATTGCAACATTACCTTGATCCTTCGTACTATCCTCAATCAGCTGTAGTTCGTCATAGAATTGATGTAATACTTCAGAATATTTTTCAATTTCCGAGTCGATATATGCCAACCTTTGGTCTAATAGCAGTCCCATATCGTATAGATTATTAATAAATGTCTCTAGTGTGAAATATTGCTTCATTTCCCTTTCAGTGAAATCAGATATGTTAATTTCTTTAAAAATAGTGAGCATATTGGATGCTTCTTGGGTAATCTGGTTTAAAATCAACTCATCTTGCGATTGCAGAGCAGAATACCAATCTCTCATTTGTTGTGGAGTGGCATCGATATTCGAATCCTTAAGAGTCGCAACAAAGTCGTTAAAGGAGAGTATATTAGTAGTAAGAAGATTTGAAAAGTATTCATGCAGTAGGTTGTTTTTCATCATGATGGTTCAATTTTGAAGAAGATATATATCTTGGATAACCCAGAGTTTAGTTTTCAAACACTCCTTTTAACTTCTCACTTGAATTAAAATATGTGTATCTGAATTGCCATTCAGATCATCAAACCGCTAACTATGTCTTAAAAGAGTTTTGTTTCATCATGAAGTAGTAATACATTACCATCTATCTTAATTTCATTTCAAAAAAATCATAAAATCATAAAAAAAGTGAAAAATAAATGATAAGAATGAACAGAAATCATATGAAGAACACAAATTTACTGAAAGGAATATTCTAGTAAAGACCATCAATTCCTTCTCTAAAGAAACGGTATCAATCCCAAACATTATTCCAGGACAACTATACACTTTTGCTGTTCCACAATCAACCGAGCACTTCTTTCTTTACCATCTTTTTTAAACTTCAGAAATGTCTCAGCGGGTCAATGCAGAGATTAACACCCTCCAGCAACAGTTTTCTATCGATGACTATGTCAATTGCATAACCACAAACAAGGGGATATTTATGGGCCAAGTTCGATGGTGTAGCAAGCTATTTACAGGTGAATGGAAAACTCACTTCCTTCAAATTACTGAAAAGGGTTCATTAATTCATTCTGTTAACAAGAAAGATATGGCAAGGATAAATTCCTTATCCTCCATGGATCCATTATCTATTGATGAATCATTATCACCTGTGAATATAGCCAGTGATACATCTCGCCATGCAATTATTAAAAACCTGCAAGGATCTACAATTAAACTCTTGAAATCTAGAAACATTGTCCCCATAATACATATAGAGACCTGTGCACCAGAATCCAACAATTACTACTTAAAGGTATCGTCGACATCTAAATTTAAAGAATTATTGATAGTTCTTACGTGGTGGAGTTCAATGAAGAGTGAAGGTATCTTCAATAAGTTATCACTATTCAAATACCACAATAAAATAAGGTCAAAGAAAAAAGCATCTTCAAATACCAATGTTTGCCAACTGAACGTATATGGCCCAATCCCAGCCAATAAAAATATCTATACTGCAGATGGCAACCATCCAATTCTTCAAGATAACACGAATGAGATAGATCCCAGTTCGATGGACTTTATTGGAGGCCAGAAGGGCCAAGAATGGGGGTGGTTTCCAGCGATGGGGGTTTTAGGCTCAAACGGTACTATAGAACTGCTATCTCAAATAGATGGTAGTTTAATATATTCAATTAATACAACCTCTTTACTTCGGTCTGAAATTATATCTGTGGATAAAACATTATTGCCAAACTCCTTCTGCATCCTATTAAGTGAAAATTTACCGCTACGAAAGAGATTCAATATCACAGGTCGCTTCAAGATATTACAATCACATAGTAGCAATCATTCAATGTCAAATGAGATTTTGCTTCGCTTCCCCTTAAAGATAGACATGGATTACTGGCTTCTAACATTAAATTCATTTGCAATGAGAGAAAAATTGTCACTAAATGGAATCAATAAATCTAACCAGTTAAGAGTTTCAAATTCATTAAAACTGAGCATAATAGAAGCTAATCTAGAAAGTATTACTTTAGAGACTTCTGGTAAGTTTGGCTTACAAATTGAATTGCTACTGAATGAACAAATTATTGCCCGTTCATCCACTATATATGATACAAAGAAGCCATTTTGGAGAGAAGAATTTGAAATTAACCAAAACATTCCAATTTATGACTTGAAAATAAGGTTACTCCATAAGATTGTGAGCCCTACAGGGGTGCGAAAGTCTAATATATTAAGTGAGATTCAGCTAAATCAGGATGTCTTAACGAGTGGCAAACTTTCCAAAGAGAGCTGGGTGCCAATAACTGATATTAAAAACATCAACTTTCAGTTGGGCACCATATGTTTAAAAGCGCACAACAATTTACAGCTTGTTTTATCCGATGGCAATTTCTCCAAGTTTGAGTCTTTACTAACGAGGTGCCCTATGGATCAGTTAGTTGTCCTAATTAATGATAAATTAAATGAGCAAATAAGCTTGATCGAACCAATATCATCCATCACATTGAATATCTTTCAATATTACAATATGGAACTTGAATGGTTTCAAAATTTGATACACTTTACAATGAAAAAGTTTGATAATACTGTTGCAATCTCAAATAGTAATGACCTGGGATATAATTCTATTTTTCGAGGTAATTCAATCTTTACGATATCAGTGGAAAAATACTTCAATAGAATCGGTGAAGAATACTTATTTAAAAGTGTGGGTAAAATTTTAAAAGAGCTGATTAACGACTCTACCAATATATCCTTTGAGATTGATCCTCAACGGATTCGTTTAAATGACGAAAAGAAAGCTAAAAAACAGATAGAAACTAATGAAAAGCACCTGTTACATTGGCTAAATAGAATATGGGATACAATTTACATGACAAGTAATGATCTACCTTCTGAGATTAAACAGATCTTGAAAATGATCAGGCAGCATTTAGAAATGAATTGTTTAGATAAAGACAAGTTACAAGAAGTAACGTTATACTGTGTCTCAAGTATATTGTTTCTAAGATTTTTTTGTCCCATCATATTGAATCCGCGATTATTTAAATTGATTGATGGTCATTGCTCGGAAATGATGAGACGTAATCTAACTATTATTAGTAAAATCTTATTGAGTTTCTCAACATTAAACCCATTTGGGTTGAAGGAAACATGGCTAACCTCAATGAATGACAAATTTATCAATCAGCATCGAGATGAATTGATTGATTATGTAGGGAGAGTCACAGAGAAAAAATTGGACTTTACTTCAAGAAAGTTTGAATTCAGTAATGAAAGAAAAGGTAAAGTCTATACTGATAAGAATTCATTTTTAATTGACATTAAATGCAATGAAATGGAATTAATTAAAATCATCTGTGGAAATGAGCATTTGGGTACTCTGAATGAAGTTGATAGAGTTGACATTGGTGAATTAGAATTTGAGAACATCAACGAAGATAATACTGATATCTTCGGTAATGAATTCAAACAACAGTTACAAATAAATGATAACAATAATAGTGATGATTCTGGTCTGTTAAAGAGTAGTTCTGAAGAGATTAAACAAGAATCCATGTTGCTGAATTATAAATTAAATCATTTGGTGACGATTTTCCAAGGATTTGAGCATCCAAGTGATACTCTGGTTCAAGATGAAGAATATATCAAGAAGTTTTGTCACTCCATATATTTGAACGAAATCGTTCAGAATAAAACTGATAACAATGGAGCTGACAATGAATTTGAAATCATTATTGACTTGAATGGAATTAATGGCTTTGATAACAGGTTGTTCAATCGTCTAGGGACCTTTAATTATAATGAATTATGTGTTCTCGACGATGAAGAACGTCTTAATTTCAATGGTGTCTCGATCCCACCAAGGAAAGGATCTTTGAAAAAGACAAAAAGTGAAGTTTCAGGTACCACTAACACATCAAGAAGAAGATTTTCTCGTATCACATCCCGTATTATTGGTAGAGATGATGATAATAATAATGATCCTGAGAGAAAGAATAATTCCACCAGCAGCAATAGTAACGGTGGTGGTATAAGCAGGTGGTTTAGTGTTAAAAGATAAATAAACAAATATATATATATATGTATATGTGTGTGTAATATTATTATAATAATTGTAATTTCTTAAATTTTTACCTTCTTTATTGTGTATGCTGATTCAACCAATCTAAAAGGTCATTAAACACAATTTCGAAATGCTCATCAGTTTCCAAAGAGAAGATTGAATGTCTCATACCTGGATATGTTTTCAATAACTTATCGTTGGCAGGACAATCGTCAATAAACTTTTTGGAACCCTTTGGATCATTGATTGTATCATCAGCTCCATGGAACACAACAACAGGAACATTCTTTGGATAATTCTTTTCAATATAATTATCTTTATTTGAATATAATTTTTGACCTCTTTCCATAAAATCAAAAATTTGTTTCAATGAACCGTATAATGGTACACTCATTGGCTTATCTGAGGCCAAGAAATCTCTATATTTTTGATCGGATGTAATTCCGTTTAGATCTAAACCTGTATCGATGACCATATTTGGTAAACATTTAGCCAAAAGAGGGGATAACCATAATGTTAATTTATTTGGTTTTGTATGTGGATGTAATATGATCAATGGAGCAGATGCAATGAACCCTTTAATATCATTTTTATATTTACCTTGACACGAATAATTTAGTGTGATCCCACCACCCATGGAATGGCCCCAAATAAATAATGGGATATTTAACGTTTGACATTGTTTTAAATTTAATTCAATGAAATGTTCTAAATCGTTAAAAGTATGATATTCATTTGTCTTCCCCTTTGGATTCGAAACCCCATCAATAGTAGTCATCCCAGCACCACGTTGATCAAAAGTGAAAGATTCGTACCCATTTTGTGCTAGATGATCCATTAATCTATATTGAATTCTTGTATATTCACCAAACCCATGTATTAGTAGTACTCTACCTTTGCAAGTGACACCTTCTACGACAGGCCATAACATATAACCGAATTTTGCATTATTAAACTTTTCATATTGTAAAGTTGGTTCTTTTGTTTTCAATTGATAAGGATATGGTACGTTGGGCATTGTAGTGATATTTATATTACTTCTTGGAGATTTTACCGATAATATGTTTCTTGTTCTTTTTCTTTTTAATCACCACACCTAGTGATATATTTTTACTTTTATTATCCTTCGAATTAGTGGGTCTTAATTTGATTAAACCTTTTGTATGGTTGTTGTTGTTGCTTTGTTTATTTAATTTTTCAATTGATGATTTGGTCTCAAATTGTTTTTTCAAATTTTCAAATGTTGAATTTTGCAAATCATCATCATCATCATCTTTATTATTATTTGTAGTACCATTACCATCATTCAACTCATTGTGGTGTAATTCTTTCTTGTGAAGTTGGGATTGTAATTGTTGCAAACGGGTCAATTCATCTATTTGTAACTGTTGATTCTGTAAAGTTTCCAATCTTGATTCTAATTCTGATGTCTTATCCAACGGTGGAGTTGCCTCTTTCTTTGCTTCGTCTTCTTCTTCCTGTTGTTTCCTCTTTTGGAACAGTCTGTGGCACCCTGACTTGGTGATATAGTCAGCATTGGCAGGGTCTGTTTGTAACACCAACTGTGCATGACACTGTGGACAATGGAAGGTCAATGTATAGATCTTCACAGTATCCAAATATTTTTCACCCAAAAGATCCTTGTGCCCATTAAACTTACGGTGTGGCGGGATTATCTCCCCGCACCGGTCACACTGGACAGCACACGGAACCATAAACCTGATCTGCATATTTTCCTTGCTCCCTTGCACCTGTTGCACCTGTTGCACCTGTGATTCTTGTCACTTTGCCATCAAAGTGTTTCATAGCTTCTTGCCATGGCTTTAAATTGGCGGTACCACTTTTTTCAGCACATCGCTGACAATCAGCTGCTCTCTGGCAAGCGTCGCGGCCGGCGTTCGAGGCGCGCCCGCCGCAAAGTACTGCTGGACGTACTGCGGTTTGCTGCCATAAAGAAGACTCGGGTCCTGGTCCCACTGGTCCTGGCCCAGCACCTTCAGATGCCACGGCATGTACCACCGCCAGGCCTGCTTCACGTCCTCTGGGATGACATACCCTCTGCCGTGCAGTTTGCTGCTGATGCATTTGCTCAGCAACACAACGTCCTTTAACGTCCCCGTGTGGACCCCGCCGCCGTTACCTTGAACCACCAGCCGATGCATGCGTTGGTGGATCATCAGGTCCTTGATGTACTGTATCAGATTGTGGTTGATATGGACCGCGGAACTGCTACCAGCATCATCCTCCCTATGCAAGATAGTCGCCGTTTCGTCTTGGCGGTTATCACAACAAATCCAAAATTTATGCAGTAACCAGTCTATGATCTTATCTTTGGCCTCGAGGTCTGGAATGACACCAATGATCATGACAGAGTCACCGGCATGATCGTTTATATACCGTACTAACCGCTTCTGATCGTCCACGTCCCATTCTATTAAATTGGCTATAGTCAATATATTGTATTCCTCTATATCAACGTCAAGAAGTTCCGTGATTTTATATATAGTTTTACTGTTCCCCACCACTGTTTCTTCGGATGACACTATTATAACGTTTCGACGTTCTTCCAATGCCCAGGAGATGCCATACTTATACGGTAATGTTGCTTGTGATTCCATCCTTTCCCTGGCTATTTGCTTGTTTATTACTGTATATATTAATATCTGTCTTTATAACTTTCAGCTGTGTTTTTTTGAATAATTTGAAATATAGTGAAAAATTTTATTAATTTAAATTTTATTTCAACCTCATCGCATCATGTTCTGAACCATAAAAGTAAGAAACAAAGAGCAACCCACTGGCAAATATAAACCACAAGTATGGCTAAACTGGTTCATGATGTTCAGAAAAGACAACATAGAGAGAGATCTCAAGTCAATGACAGGAAAAGATTGGGGTTCTTAGAGAAACACAAGGATTATCAAAAGAGAAGTAAAGACTATCATAAGAAACAAACTACTTTAAAATACTTGAAATCTAAAGTGAAACAACATAACCCAGATGAATATTATCATGGTATGAATAAAGCCCGTTTGGGACGTGACGGTCTTTTGATCAAATCGAGACACGGTGATGATGCCAATGAATCGAGCTTATCTAATGATCAAGTCAAATTATTGAAATCTCAAGATGTCAATTATATTAGAACTTTAAGATTGAATGAGGATTCTAAAATAAATAAATTGAAAGGTCAATTGAAATTCGAATCTCAAGGGAATCATAAAGTATTTGTTGAGGATAAAAAGGATCTTGAAACGTTTGACCCATTGAAATTTTTCAATACTACATCAGATTTATTGAATAGAAAGGAAAATAGATTGTCCATGGAACAATTATCCTCTTTGGAATCTCAAGAAATTATACGAAACCCATTATTAGACTTAAAGAAAAAACAAAGAAAATCTTTAAAATTATCAATGAACGTTAAAAGACATATTGAAAGATCAAATGATCTCTTATCATTAGAGAATAAAATGAATTATAATAATGAATTATTGAAAAATGGTCCAAAGAAGAAAATTGTCAAGAATGGTGTAAGAACTTTCAAATGGAAGAAACAACGTAAGCGTTAATTCAATAAAGCATTGGTAATTTTATATATATATATATATAGATATGTATACGGGTGTGTGTGTGTGTAAAATAAAAATAAATTAAACACTTAATGTTTCATAATGTCTAATCTTTTGTTCAAGAGGAAATTTCCTCACTAAGTTATCAATATCCCTAGATTTAGTGCTATTATTACCACTCAGCGACTCAATGACAACGACAGTACCGTTACCTGCGTCTGAACGAATAGTGAGTTTGAATCTAATTTGTTCTTCATCATCATTCTTGTAAATACACAGATATTCGACAACATCACGTTTCGATTTACGATTAATCTTGTGTAAAGTATGCTCAATGGACAATTGACTCATTTCATTTAATGTAATACCATGAACATCATCAAAAGATGATTTACTTGTCTCAATGATACACTTTTTCTCCTTCAAAGACATATCAGGTTTATTATCATTTTGTGGAGTAATCTTGGATTTGCCTTTTTTCTTACTTGAACTACGACTATTACTGTTCCCCCATTTCATATTCTTAATCATACGATTAAACCAATTATTCGATGCACGTTTTGTATGAGGAGGAGTGTCTGCGATTTTGTTCTTTGGTTTCTTTGATGTTTCTTTAGTTTGCACTTGTTGCTTCTCAATTTCTATACTTTTCGGTTCATTTTCGACAGCAACGGTGGTAGATTTAGGCTTAATGACAGAGAAAGATGGTGTATGCAAAGCATTCCCTTTTTTGAAACTTTTCTTGTCACTTTTATTTATTTCTTCTTCTTTTGTTGGGTTTTCTTCACTTTCGTCTTCCTCATCATCATCAAATAGCATAGTGACACGATTATCATCTTTCTTATTCTCTTCAGATATGACCAAGTTCCCATTTATGTTATTCATTTCATGGGATTGATTTAGAGTCTCTAATCTGGATTCATCATGCACTTCAAAGATATTACTTACTTCCGAATCATCCTCTAAATCTTTAAACATGGATTCAACACTCACACTATTCACTCTATCGACTTGACCAACATCGCCAGATGAATCATTCTCTTTCTTACCAATCTCTTTATTATTTAACTGAAATCTAGAAATGATTTCCTCTGTGGTTTCACGCTCCATAGCGACATTATCCTTCACGGGCATCATGGTCTTACCTGCGTAAAGACTAACACGAACATTGGTTTGCGGAGTTAAAACCATATTGGAGGTATTTAAAGTGTCAATAGACACAGCTTTCTTACGATGATGCATACGTGAAATTGAGGTGGAATCACTTGACATACTATCATCATTAATGGTGTCAACTTCTGAATTACTCATCGCACTAACATCCTCAAAGATATTAATAGATTCAGGTTCTTCATCTATCAAAGCTGGTTTCGATTCTGTAACCTGTATTGAAGGGGACATTGTCTCAGGGTGTTTCATGGTTGGCGTATGTCTCATCTTAACCACTTGAGCTGTCATAGTGGTAGTGGGAATTTCCATGGCTAATGATAGCTCTGTATCATCAAGGAAGTTTTCGCTACGCTGAGGAGAATATTGTGGAACTGATCTTGCGCTATGGGTGGCTTTAGCAAGACGCTGACTGGATCTTCTAGGCGCTTGGACAGGATGTTCAGTAGGTTCATTATTTACATCAATATCATTAAGAAATTGAGTTAGATCTCTAAAAGTAGTGGTTTGGTTAAGTAGAGTAGATGGTAGCGATAATAATGGTGGTTGAGGTGGTTGGATAAAGCTAGATTGAGCTAGGACACTGGTATCATTCATTGTTTGATCTTTTGTAATCTTGATGTTCATTGATGATTTGTCTCTTGGTAAGGGACTGTGGGTAATTATCCTTCTTTTTGTATTCAAACGAGAAGTATAATTAGACCATTGCTGATTGTCCTTCCTCAAATCAAATTTATTCTTACCTTTACCTTGAGATTTCATTAAATTGTCAAAAATGTTATTAGTAACAGGTTGAGAAATATTTCTACGTGGATCTAAAGAAATTTGAGGTTTTTCAAGAGGAGCAGAAATAATTCTTTGATTTGGCTTAGATTGTTCAATGGGTTGAGCTTGTTGATTAATGTACGAATTAGTGATATCTTTCAATGGTGCCATAGTATCCTTGGAAGAGGAGCTTGGACCCTCAGAGGTAGTTCCACTCGATGATGCAACAGATGTGGAAGTTTCATCAGAGCATTCCTGTTCAGGATCTTTTATAAAATTAAAAGCTGGTTGTTGAGCCACATTAGATTTCTTAATTGGAGAAGAGGTAATCATACCATTTGTGTTGTCGATCAATTTAATTAGTTCATCATCAGTTCCAATGTCGTAAAAACTATGATTATCATTTTTATTGGATTCAAACCCATCATATTCCTCTTCTTCCAGAATCTTATCTAATGCATTACCAAATAGAATTTGTTCACATAAGAGAGCAAACTCACTGTTAGAATCAACTTTAGGTAGTGGTGGCAATTCAGATGTCGGTTTGAAAGTTCTATTTTCATCTGTTAAAAATTCGCTCAAGTTTAATGAACGTTTAGAAATAGATTGTAATGAATATAACGATCTTTTTGATTCTGAATTTTGTAAAGTTCTTCTCTTTGGTTTAACTAAAGATTTATGCGATTCTGATTTGTGTAATGATTTTTTGGAGACTGAAGTCTTTAAAGAACTTTTGGAGTTGATTGACATCATAGAACCACTTTTCTTAAATACTTTTGAAGAGGATACAGTAAATGTTGGGACAGTGGGAGGTAATTGTGGGATATCGACAATATCGTTATTTGTAGAGTTTAGTAATGTTTGAATACTAAATTGAGATTTTTGTTGTAATTTTGGAGTATCAGCCTTTTCATCTAATTTGGCTTCAGGTATAGGTTCCAATGAAGTTTCATATCCTGAGATAAATTCTTTACTTGAATCTTCCTGTATGTCGTCATTTTGAATTTCCTGGGGTTGTGGATGTTGTTGTGGCTCAACAGTTTCTTCATGATATGGTTCGTCTTCATATGCAGGTGAGAAGTTGGAAGGTGGAGATGGTGATGAAGGTGGAGTGGGTATCGTATTTTTCTTTTGTAAAATTGATTGTTTAACAACATTCTTAGCTTCAGAATGTCTTTGTTTATATTGCCATAGTAATGAATAGAATATTTTTTCCTCAGACATTGGAGTCTGTAATAATTTAGCAATAATTATATCTCTTGAGATACCATGCCATAGGACTTGTAAACTCGCCAAGATAGATTCATCAATATCATTTCTTGAGGCAATATTAATGATAGATGGATTCATATTTTGTAAATTATTTAAGTTGGAATTAGATTCCACGCCATAATGGATTCTATCATGCTGTTTATATTTAGTGATCAATGGATGGTTTAAAATATCTGTAGTCTTTATTCTCTTTGTTGGATCTACGACAAGAATTTTGGAAATTAAATCTTGAGCTTCAGGTGATAACATCTGTGGTAATTGAAATTTCCCAGATTGTACTTTCATTAACAATTTTCTAATATTATCGTCATTAAATGGTAAATGACCAGTTAATAAGGCGAACAAGATGACACCACAGGACCAAACGTCGCTTGGACCACCATGATATGGTTTACCCATCACTATTTCAGGGGATGCATAATGTGGTGACCCACATGAAGTTTCTAATAATTTATTTGGTAATTCTAAAGCAGCCATACCAAAATCTGCAATCTTGATAGTTTTATTCTTTTTATCTAATAATAAATTTTCTGGTTTCAAATCACGATGAACAATATTGAATGAATGACAATATGAGACACCTTCGATGATTTGTTTGAAATAGTGAACTGCTTCAGATTCAGGTAATTTATTTTGAGACACTAAGTAATCGAATAATTCACCACCATCGACATATTCAAGGACCAAAAATAGTTCATTTTTATTTTCCCAAACTTCATATAAACCCATGACATTTTCATGCGATATAAGTTTCATGATCACAATTTCACGTTCGATACCATAAGGATTGATTGGAAAATTTTTATTTTGATTCTGTGTTGTTGCTGCTGTTAATGTGGTGGAAGCATTTGAAATTGAAGCAGAATAATAACTATTTTGGTGATCCATTTTAGACGAGTTTTTGTCCAAGGATTTCATATATTTTTTCTTTGAAACGATCTTGATGGCAGCCAATTGACCATTTTCTACATTTCTTGCTAATCGAACCCTACCAGACGAACCTTTCCCCAACGTTTTCCCCAATTTCCAAGGACCCACGGTGTCTCTTGATTTCCTCTTGGAGGATTTATTGTTATTGGAAGATTGCATATCGATTCCATTGCTTATTACGGATTCCGTCTGTGATAATCTCTTCTTGGCATCTGTGACGGATTCAATAATCTTATCCAAATGGATCTTTTTATTTTCGTGCCCTCTAGAGATACCGTTGTGAACAGTATGATTGTTTGTGTTGTTGCTGCTGTTATTATTATTATTATTATTGCGATGATGACCAGTAATTCTTTTCATAGCACTAGAAGCAGCACTTTGTGCCAGTGATGAAGATGTCTTTCTGCTCTTAGCAGTGTACGAGGAAGGCATTGAGTATTTTGTAAAATGTCAGTGTAATGAATGAATAATAATTGGTTGTACTGAATATAGTCAATTGAGTGTATGAGGAGCGGGTATCTTATCAATCTAGTCAACTTCTTGGGTTGTGATTCAAAAAAAAAAAAGTGTCCTAACCTGTGTTTATATTTTGAGTAAAGTCAGAGAGATATACCAAAGCAAATGTCTAGTTGGGATTTTCAATTGAATACAAATCTCAAACAAACGCCAAAGCAAGTGGGTTTAGATCACTTACTCAGTTTCAAGCAATCGGTCGATGCATTGATTCTTTCATCGAATCTTTCATTCTTGCTTTGCGGTTTTGTTCAAAACATTTTGGATATTTTTCAGTTGCGAAATTTGAGACTCCGGTCGCGAAATATTGGCATAAAGCCATACGCGAAAATACATTATACAGATATATTATACAGATACAGCTATCTGATAATGATATTTGATAATGATATCTGATAATGATGTAGATACAAATAGATATTATGCAACATCTCGTGGAGTTCTACTTAAACTACAATTGGCATTGCTTTAGTAATGGTACTCATTCTGTAAAATAGCCCAATTCTAAAGACTAGAGATGCGTGGTTGGTGGTTCACCAAGACCTGTAACTTTACTCTTGTGTGTACCCTCTGTCTATATCACTATACATTGGCACTCTCTATTCATTCCATATGTCTACATCGCTATATGTTGGTACACTCTAACGTAGAAATCAATAACTTTGCTCTGTGTTTCACTCACATGTAAAATTAACTTGCCAAGAAATACTCATAAAGCTCATCTGACAGTTTAACAATCTGATATCTGGTCTCATCATGGCCCTAATGTATCCGATTCTAGAACTATTTCTGCTACAATATTACCTCGATAATTGTTTTTTCTGTAGCTTCTATGGCTTTCAAGGGGCATAACCAGTTTGAACCAGACATAGCAGGAATACACTCTTCAACTGTGCCCAGACAAGCCAGTATTTTAGTAAAATGCTTGTACCATTTTGGTTTACAACGACTCCTCCTTCCCTGTGTTTGATGGTATATCTAGTAATTGTTTGAAGTTTGCCTACACAGATCCAGTTAGGAGTTTTAGTTAATAAGTTTTCTGTGCATACGATATTGAAAGTCAGGACGACGTCTGGCATTTGATCTAGGAATATTATTTCAACATGATCATAATCTACTGCAGTACAGACGGTTCAACAAGTTTGAATGTGTTAATATCGTATGATATTCAATGTGTAGAGATATACCTAAATCAAATGCATGGCATAGATCCAAATTCAAGTGTCGACTTCACAAAGGAATTTTTAAACTGAAAATATATAACTTTATCAGCTATCTGGGCTTGTATAATTGTTTCGCACAATCAAATCAAGGGCTGGTTGGGCCTTTATTCATTGGTTATTACCATTGCGATTTTAATATCAATCATTAATCATTGGCATATCAACACTTGCATACTGTTTTGTTGTATACCTTATATACCGTGATACCAAGTAAGCCCCACATATAAACCGGATATATATTCAGTTTTGAATATCAGTTATTTGGAAGGTCAACTGCTATTTTATCTTTTGGAAAAAAGGATGTATGTGATACATATGTCTATCATATATTACCATATATTAAAATATATTAGAAACAAAAGCACAATATACAATATTAAACAAAGCCCAATAATACCAGTACCCTCTGCAAAGATGAAGGTTAGCTGAAAAGTCATTGTTTTGGGTGATAAATAAGCTTAATTTAGCATTTCATCCACATTTTTTCTCCATTCCCACTTTGGTTAAAACAGTGTAGTAAAAAAATAAAAATCAGAAAACGCGCAAGTGGTTTAGTGGTAAAATCCAACGTTGCCATCGTTGGGCCCCCGGTTCGATTCCGGGCTTGCGCATTTATTTTTTTCTCTCGTTATAATACCATTTCAATGAAAGATTCCAATTAACTTGTGGTTCAAACAAGTGTCAGCGACTTGTCTCTTCTTTTTTTGCACTACCACCACTCAACAACACTGACCATTCATTTGGTGAGTCTACCAACGATATCTTTTTAAAATTGAGAGTAGACAACGAATATTTGATAGACCATTAGGCAATATAAAAACATAAAATATATCAAATTAGGTCTATATTAATATAATAATAATAATGTGTTATGTCTTTCGTTTTCCTTGTATAAGAGGGTTATTTGTGGTGTTGGGTCCAGTTCAAGCTACTACCTAATGAAACTATTATAGAAGGTGTGCATTCCATTTGGACTTTAGATACCTCATACAGATAAAGGAAGGCTACTTATCATGTGCTGAATTAGCTGGTGCGACTTATAGTTTCACCCCTTGACAAACGTCACCGCAATCAGGAATTCAGAACCAAATTGATCCTAGCAGACTAAACATCTACAATACAAACGAGATATTCTTACCTGTCCTTACACTTTAATACGCTGTGTATATTACTTAAAGCGAAATCACTTCGATGTCTGAATTTATTGAAAACATCTCTTGTATATTCTACTAACACAATGCACCATTTTAACAGTTCTATCTCACCTTGAAATATGTTCTGTGATGTCCTATCTATGCTAGCTGCCTTTAACCGCTGTATCTCTTTATATTCTACTACGTCTTGTTTTTTTTCACTATTACAAAATGGAAAATTTTAATGGCAGATTTTTATTTAAAATTTGAGATGAGATGAGATGGATGAGCTTTACACTGTTTAAAATCACTATTAATAACAAACATCTCACCACACAGAGAAACTCCAACACACACATACCTGCAAGATGTCTAGTGGCCAGGAGAATAAGGATTTCAAAGAACTACTTACTAAAGTGGTTGGTACAGTGAGAGCCTCTAGTGCTTTAGCTGCTCAAGACGTGGAATTTTACAGTAGTCTAGACAAGGATGTTGCTCAGTCAGTGGAGGGTTTGAGTGATGAATTATTGGACATGATTAATTCCATTATCTTGTCTATTGACGAACACGCAGCTCCAATTGAACCAGGGAAGGATCAATTAGAAGGCCCAGGTTGGAAGGATTATACCAATTTTATTGATAATCTATTTGAAAAATCTGATAGATCTATCGATATCTTGAATAACAACAATGCAAAACAACAGACTGGATCCCAATTCCAATACTTGGATGATATGACTGGTGCTGAAACCGCTGGTGCGGATCGTTCTGATAAACGTATCTTAAAACCACAACTAAACTTTAAGACTCCCGTGGATAATAGTGAATCACATCCATTTAAACCATTATTAACATGCAAACCACATGCTTTGAAACCTTTTGAAGAAGTCATGAAGGTGATTGATGATACTGATGAAGTTCCAATGCATTACCCACAACCATATGAATATGAAATTGATCATCAAGACTATAATGATGAAATACTATTGGTGAAAGATCCAATTCCAAGCAAACCATGGAATGATACAGAAGCCATCTGGATTGATAAGCCTGAACAAATTCCAGACTTAGTAAAAGATTTAGCTAAATATAAGGAATTAGCCATCGATTTAGAACATCACGATTTTAGAACTTATTATGGTATAGTTTGTTTAATGCAAATCAGTACTAGAGATCAAGATTATATTGTTGATACCATTGCACTAAGAGAAGATTTAGAACCATTAAATGAAGTTTTCACTGATCCAATGATTACTAAAGTGTTCCATGGTGCCTTTATGGATATTATCTGGTTACAAAGAGATCTAGGTCTTTATATTGTTAGTCTATTTGATACTTTCCATGCCTCAAAAGCTCTAGGGTTCCCCAAACATAGTTTAGCATACTTGTTAGAAACTTTGGCTAATTTCAAGACTTCCAAGAAATATCAATTGTCAGATTGGAGAAGAAGACCTTTAAGTAAACCATTATTAGCTTATGCTAGAGCTGATACACATTTTCTTTTAAATATCTTTGATCAACTAAGAAATTCATTGATTAAAGATAATAAGTTAGCCTCTGTATTGAAGGATTCTAGAGACGTGGCAAAGAGAAGATTTGAATATTCTAAATATAGACCAAAGGTCAGTTCCCAAAATGTATACAATCCAATTGATAAAGAAAATCCATGGAGAACTTTAATGTACCAATACAATGTCCCATTAGACAAGGAGGAATTAGTGGAAGAGCTATACAATTGGAGAGATACAATGGCTAGAACAGCGGACGAATCTCCAAGATATATCATGCCAAATCAATTATTAATATCTTTAGTTGCATACACTCCAATTGATGCCAATGGTGTTGTGTCTGTCAATTCATTTATTACTGATACCGTGAGATCCAATTCAAAACAAATTGCTAATTTGATCAAATCATATTTAGAGAGAATGAAACAAAATGGTAAATCTATCTCTGTTGTAGCTCCACCTGTGTCTAATGGACAATCTGGTGAATCTGCTATCATTACTTTATCTCAAATTAGAAATATGGCAGTACGTTATGATGATTTAATTGAGAAATTTGCTCCACAAGCCAAAAAGAAAGAGAACACCATTATTACCTCGATGGAAAAATCCAAATTTTTAGGTCCATTAGTTGGTAATGACCATATCTTACATTATGAAGATAAACCGATAATAATATCAGATAAGGAACTTGAAACACGTTCTGAAACATTCATCAAGTGTATGGACGAGTTTAACAATATTGAATATACGATACCTGCTCCAAAAGAAGAAGCACCAATTGTCAGTAGTGTTCTTGAATCCAATGTTGAAGTTCATCAAGTGGGTACTTCTCATGTGGAACCAGAAGAAAAGGAAGATATGAGTGAGATTGTAGTCTTAAAGAAAGTCAAAAGAGATTTTACAAAGACTACAAAGAACAAAAACAAAAACAAAAACAAATCCAAACAATCTGATGAAAGTGATGATGATGATGATGATGACCTTCCAAAGATTATTGATTACTCCAAGGAAGAAAAAGTTCTTGAATCTAAAAAGGTTACTAATCAATTTACTGGTAGAAAGAGAAAATTCGATCCATTTTCACAAATTTATGAAGGTGTTAGTGGTGCTAAGAAAAGAAGAGGTGGTACTAAGGGTAAGAACGTTTCATTCAAGAGATAGAGTACATTTACATAAATATATATAAACTATACACATTTATAGGCACGAAGTTCAAAAAAAAATATGTATTATACAACTGTTTAAAGGCAGCTATGAGATAAGGATATATATTATGAAAACACATGCATATATATATATATATGATAATATATTATTTAGTGGTATTAACAACTGCAGGAATTAGAATCACCATCTAATTGAATATTTATTGCATCATTGAAATCGTCTTCGAATGCATCAGCATCATTTTGATTTTGTTGTAGAGCATTTCTTGCAATTTCTTCAAAGGCACTATCCACATTAATAGCATCTTTGGCACTAGTTAAGAATAATGGTATATTCCCTAATGATTTTGTTAATTCTTGGGCGCTCTTGGCATTGACTGTTTTCTTATTATCTTCAATATCAACTTTATTACCTAGGATAACAAAGGGGAAAGTCTCTGGAGATGATACATTGGCATGAACCAAAAATTCATCTCTCCAAGTCTTGATATTTTCAAAAGATTTGGTATTAGTCACATCATAGACCAGGACACAGCAATCGGCACCTCTATAGAAGGCCACCCCAAGAGATTGGAATCTTTCTTGGCCAGCAGTATCCCACACTTGCATGGTGGCCACTTTATCGTCCACGGCAACCTCTTTAGTGAGGAAATCAGCACCGATGGTGGCTTTATATTGTTGTGAATACTTATCATTCACATAACGATGCATTAAAGAGGTCTTCCCTACACCTGAGTCACCCAGTATAATGACTTTCAAAATATTCTTCTTTCTAGAGGACATGTTATATTTGTAATTAACTTATCAATGTTATATTGGTGCTTTTTTGGTATCTTTTTTCAGTATAATTGACTAACCTTATCCACTGGTATGATAATACTATTACTTCTCTTCACTTATGATTGTATTCAATCCTTCCTTGACACACAAACAGTAGCTTTGGATGAGTTTAAAGGTTAGTGATTCAATGCATTAACAATAGCAATTCAACCTAAAGTCAAATTTGGTTTTAAAGTGTGAGGAGGGAGTCATTTCAGACGACATAGTAGTAGAGGCATTTGTTGCCAAAAATCCAATAACCATTGCTTTACCTCATTACAATCGCTGCTATTGAATCACAATTGATCGACCATTTACATTATTTTTATCATCCTGTTTATTCAGTGTTTGTGGTTAGATTATTTATCAAAAGGTAATAATAATTAAATAGTTATAAAATACAATTAGTAAATAAATAATGATATATATAAGGAATTGGCATATTATATCTGCTTGATATCCAGATAGAACAGTCCGTACTTGGTGTATGATTCAGCCATATCAATAGCTAGATCCGGCAACATGGCTTGTAATGTTTCTCTTTTCAATGGAATTAATGACATTTTACTCTTCTTAGTATTATTATTACTGTTATTGTTATTGGCCATCATTTCTGGATCAGTCTCATCAATTTCTTTATCCATGGATGTATCACCCACCGGGGATGTTACTTGAATACTGTCACTCTGGATTGGATAATTTTCTTGTATATATTCAATTCTCTCCCATAGTGAAGTCAAATCCATCTGAGATTGGCTTCGTGACACAATTTCTTGGGCTATATCATCAATTTCAGTCGTGGCAATGACACTTGAAAGAAATAATAGGCTAAATACAAAACTACTTCTCATTGTATTGTGTATTTTATGCTTTACTTGGTTGAAGGGTGGAAGTTTCTCTCTCTCTGGTAAGGGGATTTTGTTTGTGACACAGACACTCAAGTTTAAATATACATCTCCCACAGCTTGAGGTAATCGCACAATAAGCAAAGATGATACCCAATTGGGGAGCCATTTTTAGCAATATCTAATGGATTATAGATACCTTCAATGGAATTTTAAGGTATTTCAATTTATTTCAATATTATTTTTTTAATCAAACTGTATTGCTATTTGTGACACAAAGACCCAAAAGAGCAAAGAGATTAATTAAATTTAATTAAATTAATCAATTTGTATTAAGGGTCTATTGTTTTGATTCTAGCAAAGAGTTCGAGTTTTATTAGAAATCGACAAGATTGATTTTAGATAGCAGATATATATATATATATATAGGGTGGTTCTGAGATTGTGATCACTAGTTCGTTGTTCTTCACTTTTCCTTGATAGTTCCCATTGATATCAAATCACAAACCAAAATGATGAATTCTATTCAATTTATTACAAATCCAAGCCAATGCACTACCACCACGAACAAAAATAGCAACAATAAGATGGATATCCACTTATTATTGAATGCTGCAGATGAAGTTAAAAGAAATCACCACCAATTACCACACCCCACCGTGGTATTACCAAGAACCATTGCCCAACAGCCCCAATCTTCACAATACTATCTTGGTCAATCAAACAGTTCAGGGTTAGATAAATCAGAGGCAGAATTGGAAGCTATTGAATTTTTGTCCAAACTGAACAATATTAAGTCAAGTATCAATAATGCATTCCAAGGTTTGAAATATCAAGCTGGTTCTACAACTTCAACTACACATAAATATAAAAACATCAAAGAATTAAACAAATTGAGTAACGAATTAATTAGTGTGTGTCAAGAGACAAGACAATCTATTAGCAAGCAAGCTCACAAAAGACACAATCGTGTGAATTATAGATCACCATTATCACCACACATTACAAACTTGAATTCGATGACATTACCATATACAATCAACAAACATCGTAACCCTGACCATAGTCATAATAACAACTATAATTATAATTATCACATAAGCAAAGGTCAAGATCATCATCATTTGTTAAAGAAAAAATTTGAACGTATCCATTCGGTCAACGTTGTCACACCACAAAACGTTAAATTCAACCCACAAACCACAATGATGACACCACCAACAAATACACCAACAGGTTTTATGACTTCCAATAATCAATCTCCAAAAGTGATCCCAAAGGAAAATAGCACCACGTCTACGACTCCTATTATTAGAAATAATCATGAAATGGATGGTAAACCCTGCACACATTGTTTGAGTATTGAAAAGACCCCCGAATGGAGATCGGGTCCCTATGGGAATGAACAAAAAATATGTAATGCCTGTGGTTTATTCTATAGGAAATTAAAACAGAAGTTCGGTTTAAATGATGCAAACATGATTATGAGATATCGTAAATCGAAATGTGCCACTAATAGAAGAGTGCCACAAATGTTTGATGTCCCACCTGAATGGTCTGTGCAAAATTGGGAGTCACTAAAAGGCGAGTCAGGGTGTGATCCCAATACCTCTCAAGGAGTAGAATTGAATAAACAGTTAATCTCCCCCGTGGTTACGCCTGTGATAAAGACCTCACTCTGTAAAAACACACCCACCACTTCCAATATCACTTTGTTGTGACACATTTAAAAATATATAAATATAAAAATATAAGCACATGCACACATATATATATGTATATACATATATGTATAAACATTGGTATCAAGCTCGTTTCTTTCAATGGACACTCTTCCAGAATGTATCAAATGGTGTATTTCAGTATTTTGTGGCACGCGTCAACTTTTGCAAAGCGACGTGTTTTCTCAAATTTTTCACCAAAAAAAAAAATCGAAGCAAGAAAAAAATCGAAAAAGCGATGAGATTCAAAGATTAACTGAGATTGCGAAAGTCAGGCAACCCATTAATTGACCACTTGGCAGCTGGGTGATCCACTGATAACAGTTCTCAGCATTCCCCTTTGCATGGTTTTGATTGAGCAACACCGTTTGACTACTGTGTGAACATTGGACTTACAGTCGAGGAAATTAGAAGTTAGCAAATAACAAAAAACGACAAATATAGATATATCCATACAAATCGCTTAATATGACAGTGTCTACGTGGGATAAGATGATGGACCAATCCTCCTCAAGTTCTGACTCATCGAGTGATGAGGACGTTCCATTGACCCAAGCCAAATCTGCTGTGGCGAAGAAGAGTCCTGTGAAGGCTAAAAGTGAACCAAGTCTGGAACTATCATCTCCTGTGAAGTCAAACACTTCTACTGAGAAGAAGAGCAAGAACAAGAACAAGAAGATTCATAAAGTTGAGTATGACAGTGATGAAGCATTATCTTCAATCCCAGATAAAAAGAAACGAAAGTTGAAAGTGGAAGTAAAAGATGATGATGAGAATGAAAAAGAGAAAGGGAATGAAAATGATAGAATGGATGTGGATAGTGATACATCTTTGAAGCAGATTAAGTCTGAGAAGAAGAAATTGAACAAAAGGAAGATTGTTACTTCATCGAAAGTTAGCACCTCTCCTAAGAAGGGCAAGGTCACTAAAATCAAGAAAGAAAAGGGTAAAGTCAAAAAGGAAGTTAAAGAAGAAACCGAAGAAGAACGAGAAAGTAATGAAGATGGAGAAGAAGAAGATACGGAAGAGTATAAATGGTGGGAAAACCAAAATGAAAACGATGAAATCAAATGGCATAGTTTGATTCACAATGGTATTATGTTCCCACCAGAATATGAGCCATTACCATCTCATGTCAAATTATATTATGATGGAGAAACTGTTGATTTACCGCCACAAGTGGAAGAAGTGGCAGGGTTTTATGCCGCTTTATTAGAAACTGATCATGGTAAGAATCCAATTTTCCAAAAGAATTTCTTTGAAGATTTCTTACAAGTATTAAAAGAAAATGGTGGTACACAGAATGGTATTGAAATTAAATCATTTGATAAATGTGATTTTACAAGGATGTTTAAATATTTTGAATTGAAAAAGGAGGAAAGAAAATTACAATCACCATTAGAACGTAAAAAATTGAGAGAAGAAAGAGCCAAACTTGAAGAACCATATAAATTTTGTGAATTAGATGGTAGAAAGGAACAAGTTGGTAATTTTAAAGTGGAACCACCTGATTTGTTTAGAGGACGTGGTGCTCATCCAAAGACAGGTAAATTGAAAAGAAGAGTTTATCCAGAAGATATTACATTGAATTTAAGTGAGAATGCCCCAATTCCAGATCCACCAAAGGGTCATAAATGGGGGATGGTGAGACATGATAAGACGGTTCAATGGTTGGCCATGTGGAAAGAAAATATCTTTGGTACAATCAAATATGTTAGATTAGCCGCCAATTCATCATTAAAGGGTCAAAGTGATTTAAAGAAATTTGAAAAGGCTAGACAATTGAAGACCCATATTGATTTGATTAGAAAGGACTATAAACGTAATTTAAAGAGTAAATTGATGCTGGAGAGACAAAAGGCTGTAGCCATCTATCTTATTGATGTGTTTGCCTTGAGAGCTGGTGGTGAAAAATCTGAAGATGAAGCAGATACTGTAGGTTGTTGTTCATTAAGATACGAACATGTTACTTTAAAACCACCGAATACCGTAATATTTGATTTCTTAGGTAAAGATTCTATTAGATATTACCAGGAAGTGGAAGTTGAGAAACAAGTGTTCAAAGATTTAATGATATTCAAGAGACCACCAAAACAGCCAGGTCATCAATTATTTGATAGACTGGATCCATCCATCTTAAACAAACATTTACAAAATTACATGTCTGGATTAACTGCAAAAGTGTTTCGTACGTATAATGCCTCGAAGACTATGCAAGATCAATTGGATTTAATTCCTAACGAAGGTACAGTGGCTGAAAAGTTGTTAAAATACAATGCAGCTAATCGTACAGTGGCCATTTTATGTAATCATCAACGTACCATATCGAAGAGTCATGCGCAATCTGTGGAGAAGGCCAGTTCAAAGATTGAAGAATTGATATGGCAAAAGATTAGATTCAAGAAAGGTATGCTTCAAATGGATCCTACATTAAAGAAGAAGAAATCCAAATATTTCAAAGAGATTGACGATTTGACAAAAGAACAACGCTCATTGATTCATGACAGAATCATCAATCGTGAAAGAGAGAAATGGGAGAAGAAATTTGTACGTGATAATGATAGATTAAAGTTTGAAGGGCAACCTCCATTACCGGAAGAAACATTGAAGGAATGGATGGATAAAGTCGAGGCATTGGAGCAACAATACAAGCGAGAACTGGACACGGACATCGTTGAGTTGAAACCAAGTCAAAACACGGTAGAGAAGTTAGAGAAACTTGTCGAAAAACTGGAAGAAAGAATCAAGACCAGCTCCATCCAGTTGAAGGACAAAGAGGAAAACTCTGAGGTGTCCCTGGGTACCTCCAAGATCAACTATATCGACCCGCGTCTGTCGGTGGTGTTCTGTAAGAAATACAACGTGCCGATCGAGAAGATCTTCACCAAGACCCTTCGAGAGAAGTTCAAGTGGGCCATCGAGTCTGTCGACGAGGAATGGAGGTTCTAATCGTGGTTCCAACCATGGCAGCCTCTAGCAGTGCAGTGACACCTCCCCAGACGCCTCTGGAACCTTCCATGGCTCTGGCAGTGTCAGATCCACCTTTCCGCCACGTCTCATTGGGCGATCGAGTTGCGATTCTTAAGTCCGAAAGTATTTAAAGAGAAGCCATCGAGGATCGACCAGACATATAACACATATAACACATGTATCATCAGAGTATCAGTACGGTACGGATAGACTAAATAGAAATAGACACAGATAATTAGATAAAGATGGCACGTTCAAGAGGTTCAAGAGGTTCAGTTGGTGGGGGCAGCGGTATGATGGGTGGCAGAAGACCCATGGGCACCAGACAGAGCTCCACCATGGCTGCACAACCACCAAGACAGCAAGTACAAACACACGCACCTCCTCCTCCAGCAAGGGCTGCTCCTGTCCAGGGGCAAGCTGGTGCCAGCCAAGGGCCTGGTCTGTTTGGTCAGATGGCCTCTACTGCGGCCGGTGTGGCCGTGGGGAGTACCATTGGCCACACGCTAGGTGCCGGTATTACTAGCATGTTTAGTGGGGGTGGCAACAGTGATAACGCCCAGGCTATGGACCAACAACAACAGCAACAATTACAGCAACAACCTATGATTCAAGACACAGCAAACAACAGTGCCGCTGGTGCTTGTGCCGTGGACGCCAGAAACTTCACCAGATGTCTTGATGAGAACAACGGTGATCTCAGTCCATGTAACTTCTACTTACAGCAATTAAAGGCCTGTCAAGAAGCTGCTAGACAATATTGATTGCGTGGTCTGGTCTCCTGTTTATAATTATACATCTACATATAAATATATATATATATACATGGCTAAGTAAGGATTTGAATAATCATGTTTTGAATAATTCAAATTAAAGATCTTTTATTGAAATATTTCATCTTAGAGTGTTGGTTCAGTAGAAAGTTTCTTCTGGAGGGATGGTGGCACGTTATATATACGATAGATTATAGATATACCCAACTGTGACCAACAGGCATATCCCACCTTGTAAATAATTGCACATACCCACTAAAAAAAACATTAGATAAAAAGTCCCATTATTATTATTCAAACAATTGTATAAACGTCAACAAGGAGAGATCAAAATAAATACATATATAGGATAAAGATGCCATTACCACCAACGTTATTACGAGCTATGGTCACAACGAGAGGCATGAACAGTTTGCTGCTACCTATATTGCCTTATGTCATCAAACAGTCGAGAAGAACATTTATTCAAAGCGTTAGAAGATCAACATTGATCCATGAATTAAATGTCAAGGATCTTAAAGATGAGTGCCGTAAGAGAGGGTTGAAAGTCTCTGGTAAGAAGTTAGAATTACAACAAAGACTTCAAAGCTACGAAAGTAATGCTTCATCCCGTGTCTTGGACGATGTTAAGACTGAATTGAATGACGCACAATTACATGTCGAGAGACTGGAATCACAAATAGATACTGTGAATGATGAAGTGGCTCATCATGAAGACAGTGACAATCTGGATCCGCAACATTTACAAAGGGATTCGTATAAAGTTGGGTCAGTAGTGGATGAATTGAAACAAGTTCAAGAACAATTGGATTCATTGAAGACACATGCAAGTACTATGAATAAAGATATCGAAGTTATGCTCAATAAAGATGGTGGCGATATCACTTATTCTCAACTGCCAAACAATAAATTGAAGGCATCAACTATTGATACATTGAAGAATGAACTGGATGTTGCACGTACTCAGGCAGAAAGATTGCAAGTCAAAGTGGATTCAGAATTACAAGCTGCCATTGACACAACTACATCTAAGACTACATCCACACCGAAGCCAGAACAACACACTACTACTACCGTCCAATTACAACAACAACAGAGAAAAGATGGGAAGAAATATATACTGAGTGTTCTTGGAGCCACATTGGGATTAGGATGGATTTTCCAGGATTCTTTGATCGACAAAGATATGGGAGGCGACACTGCTACCAACTGAACTAGTCCAACACATTGAATGGGAAATCGATCATCTTTTAGTACTCAAATTAGTTGACTTTTGTAAATAATTTATGTATTTGTTGTTATTATTATTATTATAAGAAACTTTCACAAAACTACTTTTTAAATAAATTTTCAATGTTAAGAAAGGACCACTTTCAACTTACTCTTATTGAACAACAAAGACTAATAAAGGAAGTCATATATAGCTATCAAACCAATGCCAGGTACTGATAATAATAGTGGGAGTAATGGGGCTATTAAACCCAGTAAAGTTAAACAAGAAACGGCCACTCCATTAGCTCTACCGAACCAAGATAACAAAAAACCACAATCCAGCACAACGACTTCAAACACCACAACGAACAGTAAGAAGAATGATACTGCCAAAGGTGGGAATAGTAATAAGAACCAAACGGATCCAAATAAGATGCAAGATGTTCTGATTTCTGCTGGTGTGGATATTAGAGAAGAAGAAGCATTGTTAACTGGCTCCATTACAGCATCAAGGAGTCAGGCTAAAGCCAATAATAACAATTCAAGCAATACGAGTAACAGCACAGTGACACCACCACATCTACCTTTCTTACATCCCGATCAAGTGTCAAAATTCATGAAAAATGTAAGTAAAGAGCACCATTTTAATCAAAATTATTTAAAGAACTTAGGTAAGAATAACGGTGAAGTGTTAGATATGATTTCTACCTCTTGTGAAACTTACATGAAAGATATACTAACTAATGCATTGATCATATCGAGACATCGTCGTCGTGGTGTTCAACTAAATACTGGTAGACGTAGTGAAGTATCGATGGCTTTAAAATCAATGGCACAACTACAAAAGAAAGAAGAAGAAAGAAGGTTGAAGAAAAGAATTGCTCTTGGGTTAGAGAAGGAAGATTTAGAAAACAAAATTGATTCTGAAGAAACATTACATAGAGCCTCGAATGTCACCGCTGGGTTAAGAGCCGGTAGTAAGAAGCAATATGGTTGGCTAACTGCTTCCGTAGCCAAACCAACCACTTCTACAATAAAATCTGCAGGTAAAATTGCTAATGAGATCGCTGCTCGTGGTGAAAGTGGTCTAAGGTTTAGAGAAGCTCGTGAAGAACCAGGGATTGTCATGAGAGATTTACTATTTGCTCTTGAGAACAGACGTAATGGTGTTCAGCATATTATTACAAAGGGTTATTCTAGAATAAGAGATTAAGACAATACATAATAAATAAATCAGTTATATAAACTAAACCATTGTAATATTATATGAATAGATATAATTGTTAATGATAATCTTAATCACATTGCATAACAACATATAAAAGGGCATCAGTTAACATAGATGTTTAAAAGAGAAGAACTATAAGATGTAAATATTATAATAAACCAAAGACAGTGACAATAGCACTTAGCATAGTGAAGATACTGTTCACTGGGGAGTAACCCATGACCATCAAAGCTGGAGCACCATTCTTCTTAGAAGTAGAGGATAAAGTGGTGGTAGCAGAAGCAGAGCCACCCTTGACAGAGCCAGTAGCAGAAGCTAATTCAGCAGATTCAACAGCTTCAGCACCAACAACACCATAGGCACTGGTGGTGTTTAATTTACCATCCCAACAGTAATCCTTGAAACATTTGTCACATTCCTTTGGTAATGTATAGTTTAAGGATTGTTGTTTACGTCTCATAATGGCACAACCAACACATCCCATGAAGTCAGAATCTTGAGTCAAATTGTTTCTGGTAGCAGCTTCAAACCCATTTTGAATCATACCTCTACGTTCCTTTTCGGAATAAGATAATTTGAAAGTGGATTGATTACCGTTAAATGAATGTCTAGCATTTGGAATGTAAACAACTAAAGGTGGAACATATTCTAAGTCGGTTAAATTGTTAGCATCACAACCGAAGAAAGTTGGCTTTTCGTTCAAACCTAAATTGACAAAAGTGTTGACATCTGGAACGTATGGGAAAGCAGAATATCTACCTTGAGGATAAAATTGACGTTCATAAGTGTTAACCAAAGAAGCACCATCTGGCCATGATTCGTTAGTATCAGCAGAGTTATCTAAAGCAAAGACAATATCTAAGTCACGTTGTTTTTGAATTAATGGATTCAATGGAACATTTTGAAGATCTTCACCACCATCGACTAAGAAAAGATCATAAGAATTAGAAATACTCTTAGAGGAGTTCCCTAATTGATATTCGGTACCTCTAAATGGATTTGGATTATAGATAGCGACATCATTATAATCTTCAGATAAATCGTTTAAGAAATGAGAAGCTAAATTGACAATAAACTTAGGTAAACTGGTATCATTGATTTGTAATAAGAATTGATTGAAAAGGGTAGATGAAGTCCCCATGATGAAACCAGTGTTATCAAAGCCAGCAACACACTTACCCTTGTTAATTGGTTTACCTTCAGAGACATTAGTACCTAGATATTTAATATCAGTGAAACTGTTTAAAGTTGGATCCCAAGAACCCATTTCAAATGGATTGAATTCGAATAAAGTAGCATTTGAGCTAATAACAGTACTACCTGGATATCTACCATCAGCGATGGAAATTGGGAATGGCATAGCACCATCTTTGAAAACCTCAACATCACGTAATGTAGACCAGGTGTATGCATCACCACCACGGTGTAAATCTGGGAACCAGTTGTAAGCTAAAGCACGACCCCACACATCAGCTAAAGAGATGTTGAAACCGGCATCTTGTTTAGCTTGAACGGCGTCAGAAATATGATCCCAACGAGACCCAGATTTGAAGATATTGATACCACCTGGGCTGACAATTGAATGTTCAATATCCCAAATAGAATCATCCTTGGTGAAATTGTTAACAATGTCTTGCACAGAGGTCCAGTTATTCCAGGCAAGAGTACCGGTTAACCAATTACCACCAGAAAGACCAGATAAATAGGTGGAACTTTGTAATAACCCACCAAGACCATGTTCATTGGCACCCTCGGTTCTGTTATCCATGGCAGCGATCATACCAGCACCACTTAACATGGCACGGTACCCACCACCGGATGCAGCAATACCGATCTTTGGGACATTAGAAGAGTTGCCACGGAAAAGATCATCCAAGATGGAAGAGTCGGAGAAGTTGGCTAAGGATCTCGTTAAGAAATCTTTTAAAGCTTCTTCGGTGTAGACACTTCTTTTCTTTAACCATTCAGTTTCATTTTGAGACAGTTTGAAAGTAGCGTTTCTGACTAAAGTAATATCATCATCACAAGTAACATTCCCTGGAACATAACTGTTAGTTGGAGACCAGGCTTGCCCTGTGGAGACTAAAAGTGAGGCCACGGCTAATAAACTCAATTCATTAACAGCAACCATAGTTTCTTGCTTTTTGTGTTTGTTTGTTTGTTTAAACCTAACAAAATTGGTATAGTTTTGAAGCCAATCTATAAATAGTCAACGTGAATACCTCGAGTAACAAACAACTACAAGTACAATTGACCTTCTAACTCCAACTGAAATATAAATGCAACTACTTGAAATTTTCGTTACTCGATGAAAAATCCCTTCCCTTTTCCCATTATAAACAAATGACAATTTTTCACCTCCAAAGGCGCAGCGACAAAAAAATCACTCGCTTCGTCATTATCTCAAATTGACTAAAACGGTAATGGGGACAATAGTACGGTAAAGTAAAGTGGCAGCAGCTTGTAAACAAATGAATAACCAGATCAATCAATCAATCACTCGAGTATTCCCTGTCGTCACTATCCTTGTTAGTGTGGTAGTTGCTGCTTATCTGGGATAGTTCGTCTTCATTGAGATAATCTGGCATATCCAAAGCCTGAAGAAAACTGTTTTCTTCTTGAACTTGAAAAGAACTGGAAGAAACATCGTGCGATTGTGGGAATGTGCCGTCTTCGTATGCTGATTCCTGTGGTTGCAACTTTTCATATTGTTCTTCTTCTGTGGCAGTAGGTAATGGGAATTCTCTTGCTTTGTCTTCGTCACTACTCTCTTCACTCTCTTCGTCGTCATCCTCTTCCTCTTCTTCCTCTTCTTCTTGAATCCGCATCTCGATCTGGGTTAAGTTTCTCATGATGTAATCCTCTGGAAACAAGAAATCACCAAATTGTCTAGCTTTAGACTCTTTCAAATATTTAATCACTTGACTGATTTCTTTGGTCACTTTATCATAAACAACTTCTCTCATATGTGAGCCTTGGCTCTCACGTTGTTTCAAGTAACGAATAGATATATGATCCGCTCTCGACATATGGCACATGGCTAATAAGAACCAGATTTCACCATCTTCCATAAATGGCGGTGTTAGGATCATTTCATTCAATTTTTCAATTATTTGTTCCAATTTCTCATCTTGTTCTTCCTCGTTGTCAATCTTAGTGGATGAATAAATTAGAGAATTCCATAACCATGTTAACGAAAATTGGGCAGTATGGTTACGAGATGCTCCTCTAAATACAGGATCAGTTTGTAACACTGTAGATAAGCGGAAGCTTTTTCTTGATGAGAAAACACTATGCATCCATTCCAAGAATTGTAAACATTGAACTGGATGTTCATCTTGATTCAAAATGGCCACACCATATTGCCAAATAGATCTGATATCAATACGAGGTAATCTGATCAGCAAAGCAAAGATCTTATATGACATGGCCCAATTCAATTGCGAGATATGGTGTCGTAGTAATGTGATCATGGTTTCCATGTGTTTATCCTGTATCGTGGGTTTAGTGTGATAAGTTGAATTACTCTCCTCATCATATAAATATAGCCCATGTGGAATCAATTTTTGACTTGCTCTTAATGAATGTGATGCCTGAGCCAGAGGTTCCTTCATACGCGATCTTGTCTTCTTTTGAACACGGGACCAATCTTTGAAACTTAGTACCTTTTTGTTTAACGGTGTACGTGATTTTGTGGTAGGATCAAACCATATTTCATATGTTTGTTGTGGTTTATGATGTATAGTAAAAAAGTTTCTTTCGTCCTTACCTGATATGAAATTACCATCTTCATCTACCACCTCTTTATCATTTTCTAAGTTTTCTGAATCTGATTCACCCTCCGACAAGACTGCCTCCTCATTCGGTATCGTGGCGCCAAATGCGTTATCACCTTCTTCTAATTCTTGAGTATCCTGTCTATACAATGATGTCCAATTTTTTTTCTTATTTCTTCTTCTATGACCCTTCACATCATCTTCCTCTTCACTATCACTATTGATATCTTCCTCGCCGTGTGATGTTTCTGGTGGAGTCATATATCCACCATTACGACGCCTTACTCTTTTAAGATGATCACGATTATGACGACGTTCATACTTTGTATACTGTTTAGAATTTTCATTGATGTATCTATATCGTAATTGCCTTTCTTTCATTCTATGTTTATTAACATAGGTCGTCAATTTTAACGGCAGCTCAAACATTTTGGTGTGGGTTGTTGATGGTGAGTGGTTGTGGAGTTGTTCAGTTGTTAGATTTGTGTGATGAGATGAGCTTTTGATTTAATTGTTATTTTGATTTAAAATCACGTTTAATAATTTTTTTTTTTTTTTCAACAGTTAAAGATTCATTTTTGACACATTATTCGAAGAGAGACAGAGAGCAACATGAAGAAGTATCATAATGGCAATTACTAGTCCGCAGTTGTTAATGTTGAAAAACTATGTACATACTTGGTATGTTTTGTAATCTTAGCTTGATTCAATAATAAAGTATTAGGGTCACCACAATAGCCACAGGTAATGGGGTATGGCGAACAACCACAGACAGCCGGATATGCTTAGCAACCACCAAGTTTGTTGGTTATTTGAGGAAAAAGCAAGCAAAGTGCTTTAAAGTAACAAATAGATTGAACTATTAATCTGGACTTATTATTGTTGCATCAAGGAATACCCTATGCATAGCCTAGTATGATGTTCGAAATGGCAATTCTCGATCAGTGTTACCCAATAGGGACTAGACTAAGTGTAGGGGTAATCAATACAGTATCAATATACCTTTCCATAAAGAATGAAATGACAACTCTGGCAAGAGTTGTCATTTATCTATATTTGTTGGTAGCATTGTAGAATCATAAAAATAAGTATTTGGTTTGCTGTTTTGATATATTGTTTTCCTTTAACAAACGAATCGTACAAAACTGTGATATTTTGATCACTTCTTCTAGACAGACAAAACCTATAACCATACTTTGTTTAACAGTCTAGGCACCACACATGTTGGAGAACTATATGAGCTATGTGGTAGCGGTCTTTAAATTATTAATGAGGAGGCATATCATAGGTCTACTGTTCATTATAGGCCAATATTGTTTGAGCGATGTATCAACTATGAACTCTGTTCTCACTTCGCTTCAAAGCAAATTTGAATTTAAAGCTAGGTAGAACACTGGTAATCCACACTAGGAAAGAATCCAAAAAAAAAACGCTAAAGCTGTACGTCAGTAATCAGCTTGCCTATGGGGGGGATAAAACGTAGTGTTATTCTATGTCGATGTAGTTTTTAGACCAAAGTATCAATCTTCAATTAAAAAACAAAAATGTTGATATACTCTTTTCATGTTAATAACAAGAGCTGACTTTAACCGCCAACCTTCTCATTGCAATCTTTTATTTTCGAAAGATAGAATTGCAAAAAAATAAATCTCCGCGACGGGGAATTGAACCCCGATCTGGCACGCGACAAGCGCCCATTCTGACCATTAAACTATCACGGATTTTTTTCTGAAAAATTTTAATTAGTAACATATATAACTGAGAGAATAGCCCACATGAATCTGTTTTATTCTTTAGTTTTAACTTGGTTCCGTTCACTCTTAACCTTATATAGTCACTGTACATCATATTTTGACTAAATTTATACAGATACCTTTTGAAAGTAGACTATTCTGTAATCTTCATTAGTGATATGGAGTCGATAAGCTTTATTCAATGATACTGGATATAAGTAAGCCCAACATTACTTGGGCGCCTACTGTTGCAGATACACTATATAGTTTTATGAAAGAGGTATGGCTTCTCTAAAAAATTACATTAAAACGACTGTTAATTTTTTTTTCTGTTTTTGAGAAGACCGGTTGAATGATGATGTTTTATCAAATGCCTATTTCAGAACTAACAGGATTTCTGCTATATACCATTTACTTTGCTGGATGACACATGTTAGTAGTTACTTACGTATTCCATAATTAAGACATGTCTAATGTCATTGCATTAATCTAATATATATTATATACCTACATGTTTATAGATAACCAAAATTAAAATATGAAACTATTGAGATGCCACTGTAGCTGCTATGCTGAATGATAAGAAACACATTTTTTTGTTCTTTTATATAGAATATATAAGGTTTAGTACAATAATATTATTATAATAGTTATATAATCTAACAATTTGTTTTTTGTTTTTCTTTCCCTTCCCATGGGAACATAAAAAGTAGTAAGATTAAATGATAAAATAAAGATTCTTAAGTGATAGCAAAACTAAAGTGGAAAAAAAAACGAGTAAGATTTATTGGCGTGGGGTAACATTAATGAATGGTAAATTGTAATAGGGAATTTTTAATATATATTGGTGGGCTCTTAGAACAGATTCATGTTATCAAATAGATTTCTAATTTGTTCAAACATTGAATCAGTAGATGGTAAACCCATATCAGCATATTCGTGGACAAATAATGGTTTGGTATCCTTAGCATTAGCAGATGATGATGAAGAATTCCATAGATCAGATAAGTCTTGGCCAGCACCATTGAAGATCAATTTATTTGGTGTACCTTCTGGCATATCAAATAAAACGTTCTTAGTAGCGTAATCAATCAATTTCTTCTTTAATTGTTCTGGAGTTAAATCATGAGATGCAATATTGAATTGAGAATCCTTTTCCGGTTGTAAAGATAAGAAATAAGTTAATAGACCAGCAACATGTGGAGAAGCCATGGAGGTACCGGATAATGCAGCAGTGGCATCGTTAGACCCAATATATGTGGACAAAATATTCAAACCTGGAGCAAAGATATCAACACAGGTACCCCAATTAGAGAAGTATGCTCTATCGTCTGAAAGAGTGGAAGCACCCACAGTGATAGCCTTTTCACTAGAAGCAGGAGAAGTGTTACAAGCATCTTGATTTTCATTACCAGCAGCAACGGCAAAATGAATACCTGCACTCACGGCAGCATCCACAACCATATCTAACGATGGAGATTTACCCCCACCAAGAGACATGTTAGCAGTAGCACCCTTGTAATGTTTGGAACCTTTCTTAGTTAATTTGTGGTTATGACTTAAAGCAGCAAATTCGACACCCTTGATAACATCAGACATGGAACCAGACCCATTAGATCTCAAGACTTTAACAGCAATAACATTTGCCTTCTTGGCGACACCATAATGTTCTGATGCAATGGTACCAGCACAATGAGTACCATGGCCGTTACCATCAATATCTAAATCATTATCTGGGATGGTTTTACCCCAGATAGCTCTACCTTTAAAATCGTTATGTTCCACATTAATACCAGTATCGATGACATAGGCATCAACGTCTTCACCAGCATTGTCGTCATATAGATATTTGTTAAAGGAGCCAAGAGTTAAGGCATCTCTATGTGAGATTCTAGCTAACCCCCATGGAGCATTATTTTGGGTATCAAAATCGTTAATAGTAACAATAGAGTCCATTTCAACAGATTTAACTAATGGATTACGTCTAATTAAGTCAATAATGTAGGATGGGAAGTAACCGACATAACCGTTTAATTTCCCACCAATAATATTGAATGAGTCGATAATACCCCCTTTTAAGTCATTTGGAATAGTCTTCAAAAACATAGAAGCCTCTTCTGGAGATACATTAGACATGTGTTGTAAATAGGTTTGCTGAATAAGTTCCTTATGCAAATTAATAGCATCCATATTGATATCATCTTTAAAGATAATAATGTACTTGTTCTTGATGATGGAGCCTAAACCTTGTGCCCCGACAGAAGAAGTCTCTTCGTGAACATATAAAGGTGCTAGTTGTTCTTTATCGTCCTTCTTGGCAGACATACCAGCTTCCTCCATCATGTCCTTAAGGGATGAGGAGACAGTTCCTTTGGCGATATCCTTGTTTCTTAAATCAGGGATAACCAAGGCAGATGCGCATTGTGCAGTGGCAGCAGCCAGTAAAGCAGATGTGGTGAGTTTCATATTGTTGTAGTAGGAGTGGAAAAGTAGTAAGTTTGTTTAAACTTGGTGTTTTCTTATCCTTCTCACCAAAGAAAGTGTGGAGTAAGGATAAAAGTCCCATTAAGTTGCTGTTCCGCCTTTAAATAGTTTTGAAAAGGCAACTGTGTGAGGTCACATGACCTGCAACAGTAGACGTGAACTTTAGCGGTTATTGAGTGTCTATTGCATCACGATCGTATTCCCAGTAACACTGGCGTGTCTTGGACGTCTTCTTAATGGTATGTGTGCATTCCCAGAAGAATCGAGTGAAAGGTTCACAAACTACCTTTCTTCCTTGATCCTCAAAATGACAGTTAAATTGAGTCAGTTCTTTCTTTTGAAGTTGAGGATGGTTTAAATGACGGCTTAATGATTCTTGGACTGTTGCAGGGTCCTGAATTGGTATCTGTGGTGCCATTGTAATATGATTTTGCTGTTTTTCTGGTGAATATAGTACTGGGCTTGGTTAGTTGAAACATTTTAATGTTGAAATAAAATTAATGTCGAACTGAAATTTAAACAGGGATTTGTTACTGGACAACGAATTGAAGCAGATAACCATACAAGAGCAGAGTGGCATTGCATGACTATGGTCCAAATCAATAAGGAAGCAGTACACACTGCATTCAATGAATGTTGTAAGACTAAAAAATATACATTTGCGTATGGTACAGCAGGTTTTAGAGACCTTGCGATTAAACTAGACACCGTGATGTTCACCACTGGGATCATCGCCGCTATTAGATCAATCACACACGGTGGGAAATTTACCGGTGTCATGATTACTGCCTCGCATAATCCACCTCAGGATAATGGTGTTAAGATTGTCGAGCCTAAGGGTGATATGTTGTTACCTAGTTGGGAACCTGAAATCACACGTTTGGTCAATTTGGCCTCAAACGATACATTTGACGCATGGTTTGACGCCATGATGGAGTTTTATAATGGAAAAGTTACCTCCACTACCATCCCACAAATCATGGTGGCTCATGATTCAAGAGAATCAAGTCCACCTTTACTAGACTGTTTATTAACTGGTGTCGAAACTTGGTTTGGTAAGGGCAACGTCACTATTAAAAACCATGGCCTTTTAACAACCCCCCAATTACATTATTTAACCTCTTTACAACGTGAAAATACCTCGGTCGAAGATTATAATAATTATTTCCAATCTTCTTGGAATAATTTATATGATGGTCAAACTTTACCCTTTGCCAACTTATATGTGGATACTGCTAATGGTATCGGTAGTCGTCAATTACAATTATTTTTACAAAATTGGAATTTCCCAAAGGATATAATTCATATATTGAATGGTGATTACCAAACTCCATCGAAATTGAATGTTGATTGTGGTGCAGATTTTGTCAAGACACAGCATAAATTACCAAAGCATGAAACCAACACAAACCCTTCACCAAAAGATTTGTATTGCTCTTATGATGGTGATGCTGATCGTATTGTATTTTATTATCAAGATGAAGAAGAACAATTTCATCTATTAGATGGTGACAAGATTTCTACTCTTTTTGCAAAATTCTTACAACAATTATTGCGTGAATCTGAATTAGATTCAGATTTGAAATTAGGTGTTGTACAAACTGCATATGCTAACGGTAACTCCACTAAATACATTACTGATGCACTATGCGTTCCAGTCTCTTGTACAAAAACTGGTGTGAAACATTTACATCATGAAGCCCAATCCTCTTATGATATTGGTATTTATTTTGAAGCTAATGGGCACGGTACTATCTTATTCTCTGACAAATTTCAATCTCTAGTGGGCACCAAACAAAATACTGCTGCCAAGAAACTGTATCATTTCAGTAACATTATTAACCAAACCGTTGGTGATGCCATTTCTGATATGTTAGCCGTTTTAATCACATTAATTTCTTTGCATTGGACTGCTCGTGATTGGGATAAAGAATATCAAGATTTACCTAATTTATTAACTAAAGTTATAGTCCCTGATAGAACATTATTTGAAACTACAGATCAAGAAAGAAAGTTAGTGAAACCAGTTGGTTTACAACCAAAGATTGAACAATGTTTTAATAAATTTGAACAAGGGAGATCATTTGTTAGAGCTTCAGGTACTGAAGATGCAGTAAGAATTTATTGTGAATGTGGTGATGAAACTCAAGTTAAACTGTTATCAAAGGAAATAACTGACTTGGTCTTGGATAGTGTTAAGCAATAAGCATATGCTTTTGTTTATATTTTTATTTTTAGTTAACCGTCATAGCCAAGTGTAGTTTTAGAAATCATTGAAATTTATCATGTATATTTGAACATATATCTATATAAACATGATAATCAAACTACAATATATATTTACAAATGTACTACGATCAGCGAAGTAACTGTCAGCTTCTATATGTTTATAAGAAGTCAAACAATAAGAAAACTAGCTAAACTTTATGCAAAAATTGTAAACCTCCAACTTTTTGAGCCTTATTCCAATACCAAAATAGATATAATGGATATATTTAATATACTACAGCTTATTTGGTCCCCCATACCTTTAATTGGAGCCCGAATATCGTATAAAGTAAGCCATACTCGTGACCAGTTTTAAACGGTTGGACTCATTGCAGATTTCAACACGACACAAGAAACAGAGCTCGCATGGCGTAATGGCAACGCGTCTGACTTCTAATCAGAAGATTCTGGGTTCGACCCCCAGTGTGAGTGCTCTCTTTCCTTTCTAAATCCGTGATAGTTTAATGGTCAGAATGGGCGCTTGTCGCGTGCCAGATCGGGGTTCAATTCCCCGTCGCGGAGGTTTATTTTTTGCAATTTTATATTAATGTTATAAGATTCTGGAGATCTCTAGGCGGTTAATGTTGAAGATATATTAACCACGAGAGAATATACCTGATATAATGCTGTTGATATTATAGCTGAACTGTACATACTATTTTGGTGATCAAAATTATATTAACTTACATAAAAGTCGGAATTTGATTGTGTTTTCAAGATTTATATGTTGTTTCGGCCCATCCTTCTTCAATGGAACCAAGCGTGCTTTAAAATAAAACCATTTATGGCAGTATATAAATTGCCGCACAAATATAGCTATTAGAATAATGCAATCCTCTGTTAAAGGAAGAATATTAAAGTTTTGAGAATATCAGATTTTTGATACTGAATTTCAAAAATATTCAGTTTAATTCTAGCTGTTTAAATGTCGACATAAAAATACAAAACCCAAGTTGGTTTACCTGCTAATTTAAAATAAATTTAATAATTGTTTGTTGTTTCAATGTGTGCTTTGCATATTTGGTTTTTCCCCAAATCAAGTTTTGGTCTAATATTCATTAAAATTAAATTTAGGAACTTAAAAATAAAATTCCAACATCTTTTAATAGCATACATACAAACTTTTAATTATGATATTTGAATTGATCCTATATGAGTATATATAGGATTGAAAATCTATCAGTGTTGTGTCTAATCTCCCATTATTCTCCCCCAAAACCATTAAACATAGTAAGAAAAACAACCAGTCGTAAAATGTTTGGGTCTACTTCAACTTGTAACTTTAACGTTAAACTCCAAAGATCAATAATACACTGACAAATACCTTTGCTTGCTATTACAATGACAAAGTATCATAGTGTGCTTTATTTCATATTACTGTCATCTCGAGGTATCATTATCTACGGGACATCGAATTCGAAAATTTAATTTATTGAGAGAATCTTTAGAAGGTGATAAGACGAAGACACATATAATTTTAAGAAACAACAGATCTTCATCCAACATATAACAATTTAGCCGCCCAACAACCTAAAAAATAACTAACATGACTGATAAAGTTAATAGGGACTGGTTTTATAAATTGGCCTCAGATTTACCAGAGGAAAGACTGCAATCCGCTGTAGGTTTAATTAAAGAATTGTCAGATTTACCATTGCCTGACTGTAACGATGAATGGTCTTATGTTCTAAATAGATTGATCAAAGGTCTTTCTTCTGACAGAAACAGTGCTAGATTAGGGTTCTCCTTATGTTTAACTGAAGTTATCAATTTAGCTATTAACTTGGACCATGACAAGGCTCCAGAATGTTTAAAGGATATTAATATGTTTTTGGTTCTACTATCAAAGACTTTAAATGTTGATAATAACACTGACCGTAAGAGAAAGGGTAAAGAAGAAAGAGGTTCGCTTTTTGGTAAATTATTTGGCCTACAAACCCTTTTAGCTGATCCATTATTTGACTCAGTATTCTTCGATGGTAAAAATATTTCTCAGTTTGCTATGGAATTTATTGGAGAATTAATTGATTTATCCATGAGAAAGAACTGGATCAAAGAACCTTGTCTTTTCACTGTGTACCAAACCGTAGAAAGATTAATAACAAAACAAAAGGATATGAAATTTGTAGATAAAGTTATTTCTATCCTAGATCACAATAATTTAACTTTAACAAATGAAGGTCTATCTATCTACATTCTTTTGCATAAACATGATATCCATATCTCTCCAGAACTATCAATGAAAAACAAGAGTTGGAAATCAAATGATCCATTGAAAAAGGGTAACTTACCATTATTAAGTGATGTATTGAGAGATGTTTCCAATGCTAGTTCTGATATGGATGAAGGTAACAAAAATTCTGCCAATTGGACTCCACGTTTACACAATGTTTGGGATATTTTATTACCAGAACTGATCAACAACAACAGCTCTCAACCTGAAATATCTGAACCATCTCCAAAGAAAAGAAAGAAGAATAATGGCTCCACTTCAAACCACGCCAAAACCACTTATATTCAATTCCCAGAATTTTGGCAAACAGTCGTAGATGAATCATTTTTCAACGAAAAGGCTTCCAGTGAAAGAAAGTATCTGGGTTTCTTAATCTTTATCAAGACTTTCCCAATGATTAATGGTAAGTTTGTGCAAAATTGTTTTGGTCAAAATTTAATGAGATCTATTATTAATCAATCCATGGACTCTAAACGTCATTTACATAAAATTTCACAAAGAGTATTGAACTCCATTATTAAGGCTTGTGAAACTGATTCTGAAGATAAACTGATCCCAACTGTGGATGCATTACTATTTGGTTCGCATGGTTCAATCAATTTTGATAAATTAACCAAATCTAAGACTATAAGTAAGTTAATTTCCATTAAGGAGGTCTCCAATAAGACTTTAACTCTATTAATCCAGTTATTTGCTTCCAAAATCGAAAAGTCTGATGATGATAAAAAAACTCATTTTATTCTGGATACACTATTACATATTATTAGAAATCATAAATCTTCGCTGACTGAAAATACTCAAGAAGTCATACTACCACTGTTAAATGGGCTAGTTGAGTTATCCTTCTTCAAGAATGACAAGGAATCAAAAAATCAAGCAACAAAAACTAAAAGCGAGGACGAGGACGAAGATGAAGATCTGGAAAAAATCAGCCAAGATTTATCTGAAATTGCACAAGAAAGATTATATTCTATTTTATCTGAATTATCTATTGTTCCTACCGGTGACTCTCATTCATGGCAATTTTACACTTTACAAGACATCCTTAGATTAGAAAAATCCTCTCCACTAAAGACACAACTAGATGAATCCTTACTTGAAGTAAAAAAATCTGCTTTAGAAATCTTAAATCAAATATATGAAGGCCAATCTAACAAATCTACGTCTCGTGGGTTGGAAGCGTTGTTATCAATGTGTCTACTGCAACTTTATGCTGGTGATGTGGATTCCATCTCAACCATTGAGGAGTTATGTGAGTTTCATAAATCCAAGAAGGCTGATTCTTTAGTTGGTGTTACTGAAATATTATTAAGTCTTTTAGCTCAAAGAAAAGCCGTCCTAACCAAAACCAGTTTACTTGTTTGGGAACAATTTATTTCTGAAATTGGAAGAGAAGAATTACAAGTTGTTCTAGATGTCCTACTAGCCAGAGAAAATAAACAAGGTTTTGCTCAATTGTTTGAAGGTGCTGACGAATACGAAGCCGTTGAAAGTGGCGAAGAAGATGGCGAAGGAGAAGATGAAGATGAAGAAGAATCCGAAGAGTCCGATGATTCTGACTTAGAAGATTCCGACGAATCAACTAATGAGGATGCTTTAGCCATAGACAGAGAAACTACTAGTGCTTTAGCTAAAGCCTTAAATTTACCAGAAGATATCGTTAATGAAAATGGTGAGGTCAAATTTGATGAATTAAGTGATTTCTCAGGCGATGACGATGACGAAGAAGAAGAAGAATCAATGGATGATGAAAAGATGATGGAATTGGATGATCAACTATCTCAAATTTTCAAACGTAGAAAGGATGCTTTATCTAATATTCCAACCGGTCATAAAAGAAAACTTGAAGTCAGAGACTCTAGAGAAACTGTGATCGCCTTTAAACAGAGAATGATCGATCTTTTGTCTATCTATATCAAATACGTTGAAAAATTAAGTGACGACGCAGCTGATAAAGAAGAGAAATTACAAAATTTGATTATATTCATAGAACCAATGATTAAATGTACACAAATGACATTAGATAGACCATTGGCCGAAAAGATTTCTAAATTGTTAAAGACCAGATTATTCAAGATTAAGATTTCATCAGTCTCTGACCGTGAAGAGATCTCTGCATTATTGAAGTCCATTCATGAAGATTATATTTTGACGTCTAAACCTGGTCAACACATTTCCGTATACTACTCGTTATGTTCCAGTATTTCTATTAATTTAGGTAAAATACTGGTAGATTCTGCCGATGAGGACAAACAAACAGAATCTTTGAATCAATTGATTGACTTATACGGAGAGACCACCAAACAATGGATGACAAAGGGAAAATTCACAACATCTATTTTCACTGATTTCCTTAACTGGCTGTCCTCCAAGAGACAAATTTAATCTTGATTTAATTCTCTTGTACAATCAAATATATATTAATACAAAAATAAAACTATGTACACAATTATTTTAAAAGTAATATATTAGCATTTTCCGATTTCTATCCACAATATTTATTTTATTATTCAGCAATCATCTTTTTGAGTAATTCTTCATCCAGTTTTGGTTTACCACCAACGTTAGGTAACTTACTTGAACATTTCCAAACTTGAACTATATTTTCTTCTTCACAAGTAGCCATCAACCAAGGAATGTTTGGATTAATAGACATATCATTTATGGCACTTCTGTGACCAGCATGTATCATCACAACCTCTGGTGTAGCATCTTCAGCGTCTTCAACAATCTGTTCTTTACCAATATCGCTAATATCCCATACAATAGCTCTTCTATCAGCACCACTGGACATGATAATGCCATCTTTATGTTCAAAAAATTCTAAGTTTGTGACAGCATCTTTATGTCCATCCATCAAGTGCAAGGGCTCTTGCATGGACCTCATATCATATAAGTAAATGTTTGAGTCTGTCCCAGCAGCAGCAAACAAGTATTGTGAGTGTTTAGAGAATGCGATTGTATTGTATGCGGATTTAACAGTTAGAGTAGTTGATTTCTTATCATCTCTCAAGTCGTGAATCATCAATGTAGAATCTTCAGACACAGAACCAAATACGTTCTTGTTAAAATTGTTCCATTTACAGTCATTAACAATATCACTATGAGCAGTTTCCCAAGTTTGAATTGGTTCAGTCTTGGAAATATCCCAAAGTGCCATGGTATGATCATCAGAACCAGATAATAGATGACCTTCCCAATTAGGGTTAAAACTTAACCCATACCCGTTATCTTTATGGTATTTTAAAGTTCTTACAGCTTTGTTTTGTTCTGATTCTCTATCAAAGATAGAAACTAAACCAGAACCATTGATTGTAGCAATAATATTAGAATCCTGAGGCATGTAGCGAGCTCTATTCACTTCTTCGTCATGCTCAAATTTTTGAACAATTCTTATGTTGGATTGAACGTATTCTTCTTCTTCATCATCATCCGCGTCTTCCTTCTTCACAACACTTTCCCCCTCAGAGTCTTGAATCACTTCATCAGGTAAAGTAATAGCTGCAATCTTCAAATAATTTTGTTCTTCACCAGATGTATGTGTGCCCAGAATCATTTGTTGAATATTTCTGGAGACAGGTCCTTTACGATTAGGCAACCATTGCATAGTCAAAGATGGCCACACCAATTCTGTCTCACTGACAAAATCGTACATCAATGGTACATTAGACTTCCAAAAATCATATTCTTCTTCGATGGAAAGTGGTTTATCTTCCTCGCCTGCGCCCATGTTTGGGTCAATTCCAGCAGCGGCAGCAGCAGCCATCAGCATTGATGGATCCATTTTCTCCAAATCCATTATTAATTTAAGCTTGTCTTGCCTTATCTCTCTACACTTTGTTATAATTGAATCGTTATTTGGCGTTTCATGATGGATATATCATATTTTCAATGAGATTAATTATTTTTAAAGATTAAAATATAATCTGATCTTTAACAAACAAAAAGTGTTCCAAAACATCGAAAAGGGCATAATATACCATTGCGAATAGACCACGAACCATAAGTATAAGATGTCACAAGTCTATGTAACAAGAACCCCCAATGGATCTCCTGAAAGATCTCGTTCTCCGAGAAGAGAATCTCCGCTGACGATGAGGTATAGAAACTCAAGATCACCATCCAAATCTCCCATACGGAACCATGAAAGAAGGAGATCCACACTGCTGGGGAGCAGTGGGACGATCCCCATGCTATCTAGGTCAAATTCTTTACAACAGATCCCCAGTGGCGGTAGTTTCACCACTGGATCACCTTCCTCACATTCGAATTCTGGTTCCCCATTGAAAAATTTAGTGGATAATATGGATGATATTGACAAGTTAAGTCCCCTGAGGAAGAGACTTACATATTCTCCTACTAGATATTCACCGACTCCAAGATCCCCAATCCGAGCTGTGGAGAAGAATAATATCTCATTTACATTTTTTGAAGAGGAAGATGATGATAGAGTTTCAATATTAAGTAAATATTCTGGGAGAAATCCTTTGAATGCACCATTGGACCATGAGAATACAGATCCCAGTGAGACGAAGACGAAAGCTAGTTACCAAACCAGGAGTCATGCAGGTGTGTTTAAAGAATTAAACCGTCATGCCTTCAAGGGCTCTATTACAGACCCCAAGACAAACGAAACCATATATCTAGACGAAAAATAACAAACGTAATCACTAGACAAAGCTCATACTATTATTAATGTTATTATTAATGTTATTATTATTATTATTATGATGATTATTTTATATATAAATATATATGTTTATAGTATAAAGACTATAATAAAGGACTATTGACAGAAGCAAACATTGATCAGTTAAACATACGAACTAGCTTTTGTTTCCAAGAGGCAGTCTCATTGTCATAAGAGTCATCATTATCATCTTCAGCGGTCTTGTCGTCTGTAGAGTAATTGCTATGTTCCTTTTCGTCCTCATTTAGAGTGACACTATCAGCCAAACGATAGTTTCTTAACATGAAAGTACAGAATAATAATGGAACACAGAAACAAAGCCCTACGATACAAAGGATCTTTTGCACGTATTTGTAAGCTTGTGTGACCATCATTCTTTCTGGAGACCCCCATGGATAGTCAACGATGAAAGTGAAGGGAGAACCGTATGCAGTAGCACTTAGAGTTTCGTTGTTTAATCTCTTGGAGATTTCCTTTGGTAACACTTGGGTCCAAATGGCACCGGAGACAGCACCACCTAAGGCAGAACCGATGTTATAAGTGGCCAGATATAGAGCAGTGATGACGGCCAGTTTTTCATGGGTCTTTGAAGAGGCCTGGATAGAAGCTTGTGTGGTGTATGTAAAGAACCCAGCACCGAACCCTAATAGACACAATGAACCAACGATACCTGAATGTGAGTTAGTGTCCCCACGGTAATGGACCAATAACCCGAAGGAGACCAACCACATTGATGCACCAAAGATGATGAATGGTTTCGTTCTTCTGAATTTGACAATGAAGACACCAAGGATGGTACCTGTGATGACTGACACGAATGAATACAAAGAGGTGATACGAGTAGCGGATTTCACTGATTCATTGACAGCGACAATAAGAACGGTATACATGTAATCCCCCTGCATGTACCAAATGAAGTTGATGAAGAAGGCGATGAACAATGCGAAGAGGATCCCACGGTCTTTGATTAAATCCCAGGGGGTTAATGGCATCTTAGCGTATTTGGATTCCCAAATGACATATAATGGTAATGCGAGGACCCAACCGATGATTTCTGGTACTAGGATGTGGGCAGTACGCCATTGTGTTTTCAACCCACCGGCTAAAGTGAATGGTACTAGGATACAGCCAAAAGTGACACAACTTAAGAAAAGCCCTACGAAATCTAGTTTCCAGAATAATAGATCTACGATATAATAGTCCCAGAATTCTTTCCACGAATGTGGTCTTTTCCATAGTTTATCGACTTGATCCAGTTGTCTCTTTGTGTCTTGATCGTGATAAGCTAACCATTTCATGTGTAAAAGACACAGACCCAATGGGATACAACTTAATGGTAGGATGAAAGCCCACATCCCGATCCCCCATTTCCAACGGGTACCGACTGCAGTGGTGACGTTCCCACTGATCCATGTATTGATGATGAAGGGTAAAGCAGGAACAAAGGAGGCCAATAGTCTGTAGTTCAAATTAGAGAAATCAGCAGCGATGACTTCCAATAGAAGGACGATCCCAGTGTAACCAATTTGATAGAAACAAGCCCCAGCGGCGAATTTCGAGACCGTAGTGGCCTGGGATTCAATGATGGTGCCCATGGCGTAGAACACTATCCCGATGATAAGAAGTGGGAATCTTCCACCGATGTCTGAGGCTCTAGCAAACCAGATCTGACCAGCAGCGGCGATGACGGCTCTAATACAGTTGACGGTGGATAGCAGGGAATGTTGGGCATAGGAGGATGTGGCAGTGGCTTGGAAGGTGGAACGAACCATCCCATCTAGCCCGTAGGCGTATGCGACTAGGAAGATAGAGAAGAAAAGGGCTACTCTGTGCAAAGGATGGTTGTAGTGCTTGGCATACAGCTGGGCAGAGCGAACACCTTTCACATCCGAGAGAAGTTGGTTGTCAGCTTGACTACTGCTGTGCTCATCCGAGTCAGTGATATCTTTTTGCAGGTAGACAGGGTCTTGCTTTTCAGAGTGGATCGATTCACCACCACTTAGTGAGTCGACGTCTTGAGCGGATATCTTGTTGTCCAAACTCATCTTAGCCTTGTGTGTGTGTGTGTGTGTCATTGTTGACCAGGAGAATATACCATCGAAAGAGCTGCCATCACTGCCACTTATATACCTTTGCTAGTCATTCCCACGGCAGAGAATGGCACCTGGTTTCCCACCAGTTGAGATGCCCACCGTCCCACCACATTGCAGTCTTGACAGGGCAGCACAACAATACAGCGATGGAACCACCCTCTGCAACCAATACCACTTCAACAATCTATCAATAATAATAATACTGCCATGAAAGACTGCACCTGCTCTCTGAAACCTGGGTGCACTTCACACGTCCGTTACGTAAAACGTGCATAATGCATTGTCTTATGTATCTGTAGCTGAAATATAACTGTAATATACTTATATACTTATATGCTTATATGATTCAATCCGATGTGCTGCGACTTGATATGGCATGGGCTGATGATCAGCGGGCGGAACTGCCACCACACAGCAACAATCCCTGCAGTGCTGCCTTGACACTGCTGAAACTGCTGACACTGTTGAAGCATTCTTGTAACGATGTATTAATGTAATAACCCACCACCTCGTATCTCTGTGTATGGCTGCACATCTCTCTTTATCTGCTTACCTGTGCTCAATTAATCGATTAATCGTTTCAACTTCGAGGATATCCAACTTTTCAAGATCTGAAAATTTATTGACAAAAACCAATCTTTAACCACAAATGAGTGCTACTGCAATTCCAGAACATATATGATTGATATACACACACACACAATTATATCAGGCACAAGGGAGAATGGCGATGTACACCAATTTCAGGACTCTATGGGTGGCTGTCCCTCCCCTCGACGAAATTCTGTTTCAAACGAATAACAACGTCCTAGAGACCGAATTGCCTAAATGTCTCGATCGTATTCCATCCGGGCCAATGTCAATGAAACAACACGTTGTGTCACTTCCAGGGTTCAATTTGGCAGATCACCACTCGGTTCATATTGAACCGGTAAACAAACTTATATCCAAGGTCAATGTCAATTTAAATATAAATACCCCGTCGAATGCAGAACACAATCATCTGCCACCTTTGACTATCGTACCATTCCACCTAGGTGACCAATTGTCTTTGGACGACCCCTTCAAAGCAACGTTACTTCAAGTAGCGAAATTTTATAACGTCGATATCTTCTGTACTCGCACAGATGTCTATGAACTATTTGCACTTCCTCAAAACAACAACAACAACACAAACTATCTATATATCATTGGCAATCAAACTGACGTATCACAGTTACAACCAGTGATCCAGTTCATGACACAAGATTATAACTTATCGCAAAGGATCAATATCCCTTCAAAACCACTTGGTACCATATCATTAGCACCAAACAACCAGAATTTGGACTTCTTCAAATGGGCCTACCATGTGGACTGCTATCATTCAACGCATCACCCCAGTGACCTTTATCTAGGGGCATATGACACTCACACCACGGAGGCCACTATGGAATACTTGAAATCAATGTATTCAATGGATTTATCTTCAAATCTAAATCAATGCGTTTCTTCATTCACCAATATTTATAATATCCCCATGGGTAAAATAGAATTCTTGAAGAAATATCGGATCAATGAATTGAATACATTAGCTGTTAACCATCAATCCAATATCGAATTCGGGGCCATAGATCCAATCACACATTCATGCCCCATTATAATCAATACCATCTCCAACCACTTGGCAAATTCGGTCATTAGAGACTTATCTTTGAACTTTTTACAAAATATCATAGAAATAACTTTCTATTACGACTCCATGGCACCATCGTTATCTCAATTATACAATCATATCTTGAAAGATCATGAATACGTAATTGTATTACCTTCAGATGATAACAACGCTAAACACAATTGTTTCACTTTAATCATGGATTATAATAAATTGCTTTCAATCATAGACCAAATTATCGCATTACAACCACATACCACTATCAAACAATTTAAAATAATCTTTCAAATTCACTACGATTTCGAGAACTTCATCTCTGGTAAGAAAAATGGTAAATTGACAAGAATCATGGACCAACAACCAAATTGTATCATAAGACTATTAAACGATAAAAATGGCACCGACGAGTCAATCATGAATTTGGAACTGTTAACAGATTCCACCACTGATCTGGTAAAGACTCTTTCTTTAGTCATTGACGAATTACCCGTCGAAGAATCCTTCTACATCGGCGAAGTGTTCCATAGACCAATCATTGGCTCAGGGGGATCCATTATTCAAACCATTATGCGCAAATATAACGTCTTCATCCAGTTCTCAAATAGTTTCAACTTACCACAATTGGGTTGGTCTTTGATAAGATATCCAAACGTCATTATCAGATGTCCCAATAAGAATTATAAAAACATCAAATCCGCAAGGGAAGAAATATGCCAATTGGTTAATCAATTCATCGATATTCAACAATTCGATACTTTTAATTTGACTCCAGCCATGTATCAATACATCATCATCAATAAGAAACATTCATTAATACCCCAAATCGAAAAAAATTTCAATGTTTCCATCAATTTCCCACAAACTAAAGATATGTACAATCATCACTTAAATGACCCATTCGTCTTAAAGATTGGTAGCAGCAATACAATCTCATCAAATTTAAATGATTCTCATATCAACAACAATAATAATAATAATACCAATAACAAAAAGACTTCATACAATGCATTGATCAATTTTAAAGAATTGGTTTGTGGTAATGAAACTCATTTCCAAATGTCAGATAATTTCGAAACTTTCATTAAAGATGAATTGAATTGGTTTAAAGATAGTATTATCCTTCAAGTGGAATCCCTTTGTAAATCTGTATTGAAAGTTTCACCAGATAATAAATCATTACAATTAATTTATCCAACATCAAAAGAATATGAAATTGTCCTACGTTATTTGGATGTCTTAAACGATAAATTTGGTATATCGATCATAAGCAAGAAACATATCTTAGGCTCCCCATAAATACTATGACTATTACAGATACACCGGCACACACATATATACACACACATACATACATACAGCTATATTCTTTTGTTATTATTATATTATCCAGTATAGCTATCAATAGGATATGATTACAATTCTGTTAATGCATATTTACAAGTTGGTGTTCAATGTCTTATTTAAATACATCAAACACTCGTCAAACGATCGAATGGCAGCATACTTATTTTCTTTCTCTTTGGAAAGTTTAGAAGATGTGTTCAAATGGTTATATTCAATATTGAAATCAATCACATTAGAGTTTGCGAATTTATTCTCTTTGTATTGCCATTTCTTCTCAGAATCATCTTTCAATTTCTCATATTCCACAGTCAATACATTCTTTAATATTTGCTTGGCAAAAGTAATATCTGCTTTGATTACATCTGAAAATATCGGGTCATTATACGTAACTGCTCGAAGAATGAATTGTAACGAATTATAGATTTGTTCTCTTAATTCGATTTGTGATAGAGATGGTTCACCTGGACACACTAGCGACATTTTCAACCCTACAGGCTCATACTTATATTTACACCGTATATAGCTCGAATACGTCTCTCTAACCATTGCTCTCTTCGAAACAAGTGGTCTCAATCTCACAAACCTACGATATGTCATCTTCACATACGTTTCATGATTAATCGTACTGGTTGGGTCCAGAATTGATTTCGGCAGTGTATACTTCTTTATATGCTTTAATATTTGAACATCATCCTTAATGATTGCCTTTGCTGTTTCAATGGCTCGAGACATGGGCTTTACTGGATAACCATACCATTTGGCAATGGGATCCGATACTCTCTTCTTATTCAAACAAACCTTCCTTTCGAATAGTGAATATTTCAATGTTATTAAAGATGAAAAATTATTATTCATAATTCGATGAGATGAGTACTGAAAGAAGATGTTGAAAACAAGATACCAATACGTTCAAATAGAATACCACACCTAACAATGGAACTTCCTAAATACGAGAGCACAAGGTCAGATTCTGAAGATAATGATTCTGATACAAATTCTGCAGTTTCGTCCAATTACGTGTCGAGAGAAGCTACATTGAAAACAGATATTGAAGATTATGAATCTGATGATGATGTTGTTGCCCAACCTTCCAATAGTATACTAGGAGACGGATCTGTTTTCAAACCGGTTTTAAATAGTAATGTTTTCACCATCCCAGGAAGTGACCATTCCATCTATATAGGCCTCAAAGAGAAACAAAATATATTTATTGCAGGTATCTTCGATGTTCAAATAGTGAAAGGTGGAATCATTTACAACAATAACCATTATAATGCGTCCAACAGCCAAATATTAAATATGTGGCATCCGATGTCAAGTTCTGTTCCAGCAATTGTATCATCTTTCTATGCTGGGTGGAAAGAACCAATTCTTCAAAAATCTAAATTGGCTGTAATTCTTTCATTGAATCCAGAAGATTTCACTTGCATAATTAAACTATCTAATAACAAACATTTCAACGGTATTACAGAAGGTCATCAATTACTTTCTGATTTGAATTTCTTTTGGAGACCAAGAAATGGAGCTGGAAACCAATATTTAACCCATGATTCAACGTTCACTATACTTGACGAACAGAAAGACATCTTCACACCATTGGAAATTTCACAGCAATGGTCACAAACTTTGAAACAGTTACAATTGCAACACAATAACTCTGATTTGGATACCAGAATAATGATCATAGGTGGTAAGAACTCAGGTAAATCCACGATTTTAAGACTATTAATTGAAAAGATGTTAAACCAAGATGCCAATCAAGATAATAATGACATAGAGACTACTACAAATAACCCACTTTGGTACCTTGATCTGGATCCCGGCCAGCCAGAGTATTCTGACCCAGAATGTGTCTCCCTGGGACAGATTGAGTATAACACCAATGTCAAACCACTAGGCACCACATTTGGCCAATGTGGGTTTAATAAATTAAGACAGCACTTCTTGGGGGTTAGTTCGCCACAAGATAATCCAGAATTATATCTTTCGTTAATTGATGAGCTTTTTGAATATTTTGAAGAACAATATTTTACAGGAACTTCTCTGCTGAATCTCCCTGGTTGGATTAAAGGGTTTGGTATAACTATCATCAATCATGTAATTGAAAAATATAAACCAACACATATCATTATGCTAGAATATGCTAATAGGTTAAATTTTGAGGAAGTTTATATCCCTCAGAATTTCACTAGCAATCTGAGAGAAAATTATTCACCAAACATAATAACATTACCACCACACAAGAGTTCATCTACGAATGATGATATTTACAGTCAACTGAAATTCCAAGCTTCCCAATTAAGAACATTCAGGACATTATTATTATTCCACAAGCAATTAGACAGAAATAACTACGGTTTTAATTTTGATTTTAAACCCTTACTGGCAACCACACCATTACAAGTATCTATTGGCGGTAAAAACTGTATCAATGGGATATATCTAATGGAAGAATTCCAAAATCTACACAAAGATGACATCAAAGGTGTACTTGAAGGTTGTATTGTTGGTATACATAAATTTGTGAGAGACACTGACACCCATGCAGATAATGAATTACAAAATATGACTAAACATCACGGTATATATCCACTTATAAAGGGAAAGAGAGTTCCAAAAAATTCCCAATATGTAACATTAGGTCTGATTCATTCCATTGATGAAAAGAACGCCATGATTAATATTTATGTTCCTGAGATAGAAGGTGATACATTATCTAACTCTAAAGATAATTTTCAATGGATATTAGTACGTGGTAAGACAGAAACACCGATGTGTGAACTGTATCCACCAAAAAGAGTAATAGGTGAGTACATTAACATGAACGATCAACCAATACCCTACATCTCTACCCAAAGAGCCAAGAAACAAGAACATGTCTGGAAAGTTAGAAAAAACATTCAAAGAAGAGGCCATTTCATGAAATAGTTCCTCTTCCCAATAGCACAAGCAAGGCACATAAATTTATAGATCTATCTTATTATTTAATTACTTTTTATCTGTCTATCTATTCCTTCAATTCTACATCATCATTCCACCCCATCTTCTTATTCAGTCTATCATATTTTAATCTATCTTTATCACTCACGGAGGGTTTTATCTTCTGTAATGCACGGTTGAAGTCATCCATGCCAACGATGATTTGTTGATCTTCAACACCCACACTTAAATCTTCAAATTCTTTATCTAGATCATTTTCACCAACTGATTGGATTTCATTATTCTTGAAGAAACTTCTCTTCAATGCAGAAACAGAACTTTCTCTGACCAATGATGCTAAATCAGCACCGGAGAAATTCCTTACTCTTTCGTCATCAATAATAGTTTCTAAATTTAAGCAGTCGGCTACTGGAGTACCATTGGACTTAATTAAAGTTCTTAAAATATCAATTTTTTCATCACGCTTTGGTAATTCAATAAATAATGTCTTGTCTAATCTACCAGGTCTTAACATTGCTGGATCAATCATGTCTGGTCTATTGGTTGCACCAACAACAAATATACCCTTTCTATCATTCAACCCATCCAACTCAGTCAATAGAGTGTTAACCACACGAGAAGAAGATTCAGATAAGGAGGTATCTCTTCTTGGCACTAAAGCATCTAGTTCATCAAAAAAGATAATACATGGTACAGAAGCTCTAGCTCTAGTAAAGACTTGTCTAATAGCACGCTCAGATTCACCAACATATTTGTTTAATAGTTCTGGACCCTTAATAGAAATGAAATTAGCTCTAGATTCATTAGCCACAGCTTTGGCTAAAAGGGTCTTACCACAACCCGGTGGACCCCATAGAAGCACACCGGCTGGTGCACTGATACCAACCTTTTCGTATAGTTCTGGTCTCTTGATAGGTTGCACAATGGCCATATTCAGTTCAATTCTGACGTTTGATAAAGCACCAACATTATTCCAAGTGACATCTGGAACTGTAGCAAAACCTTCTCTTTTAGCAGTCGGCTGGATTGTTGGCAAGGCCTTTAAAAAATCATCATATGTGATAGATAGTTGTTGTAATTGTTCTTCTGATAATGGTTCAGGGAAGGCCTTGATGAAATTTGTGATAATTTCTAATGGCAAGGGATCAATTATATTGGCTGTGTTCTTTTCAGCTAGACTATCTATATCCATATCCACATCACTTGATTGAGAGTCTTTAGATGGAGTATAATTCTTAAAAATACGCTTAATAGCACATGTCCCCGCAGCAGTAGACAAAGCTTTCAAATCAGCCCCCACAAACCCAGGTGTTAATTTGGCTAATCTGTCAAAATCAATGGCCCCATCAATCTTTAGTGATGAAGACATTTTCTTTAAGATATGTAATCTGGAAATTTCATTTGGAACATTTAAACAGATTTCACGGTCAAATCTACCTGCACGTCTCAATGCAGGATCTAAAGAATCTGGTCTGTTAGTAGCACCTAGGACAATGACAGGTTTACCACCAGTATTTTCAAAGGATAATTCATCCATAGAGGTCAATAGTTGGGCTACAATACGTTTTTCCATTTCCCTTTGAGCACCACCATCTCTCTTTGGAGTAATAGCATCAATTTCATCAAAAAATATTAAACATGGAGCAATTTGTTTAGCTTCTTGAAAGATGTCTCTGATTTTCTTTTCACTTTCACCAGACATACCACTGACAACAGAAGGAGCAGATAATGAAATGAATGGGACTTTCAATTCACCAGCCAAGGCATTAGCAATCGAAGTTTTACCACAACCTGGAGGACCATGTAACAAGATCCCTCTTGGTGGTTCTATACCAGTGGTAGCAAAAATTTCTGGATGTAAAATTGGTAACCCAACCAATTCCATCAATTGGGCCACAACATCATCCATACCACCTAGAGAGGCTAAATCAGAGTCTGGTGGGGATCTATCCTTTAATTTAGGTTTCTTGATTTTCTTGCCACTTAGACTTGGTGTACTGGTAGACGTAGTTCTCTTCTTTGCATTCCATGAGTCAACAATAACTTTATTCATATCGTTTTTTTCTGTGATTGCGACTAGATTACTTTCATCCACTGACTCTTCTGTCTCATCATCTTTTTCCTCTTGTGGATTGTATAGTGGATAGTCTTTGAATTCTTCATCTTCATTAGCAATTAATTCATTCCAAACTTTTTCAATAGTTCTTTGAATCATATGTTTCTTCATTCTTTGCATGGACATGTCCTTAGTAAGTACATACGAATAAATATCATCATATTTCAAATCCTTTGCAAAAAACAATAAATCATCTTCTTGCATGACTTCTTCATCACCATCATTGTTCTCATTCTTTAATCTTGCTTCATTATTTAATTGAATGGTTCTTTCTTCTAGTAATCTTTCTAATAAAGATAAGATCTTGTTTTCTAGTGAGTTGACCAACGAGCCGTTTTTCTTAGCCTTACCTCTAGCCATTATACACGGTGCACGAAGTGTTTGGGATGTTGTTATTACGTTTGGGTATGACTTGCGATGAGATGAGCTTAAATCTCAAAGTTTTTGTTTGTAATTGACAAAATTTTTCAAAATTTTTCAATATTCAATTTATAGTGAAGTTGACATATAAACGGTTCAGTGATGTGACGAGGGGGGAAGTACACTAGACCAGTGAGGTGTCTGATGTAAATAATAGTATTACATTCAACGATAAGTATTTTAGGAAAAAAATATAGGTAAGATTGGTTGATTTTCATTGATTTAAGATCGGTATCCATTTTTTTTTGTATATATACCGAGATCAGGCGAATGTATTATTGAGCATTTCTGAACAGCTTGTAGATCTTTTCAACACTTGTATAATCAATCATATATATATATATTTGATTTAAATGGTAATTATTTCCATATCTTAATCCACGTTTGATTAACCTTTTGGGAAAAAGAGGCAAGGCTAAAGAGAAGATGTATCAAAGAGCAATGACTTTCTTGTTAAAAACGTCAAAACACATTTTCTAACTGTCTGTCAAGTGGTTGAATATAACGAGTAATACCTGTGTAACAATAAATGGTGTTTCTGTTATTCTGTTATATTTTGTGACACCAGAAAAGTCTTCTTTAAAGCTTATTTCAAAAATTTTATAATGAAAAATAAATCTTTAATCTTGAAACCATTTATTGAGAGGTGATACCTTTCACAAGACACACACACTCCGATAATCGAGCCGATAATGTTCTGTGCAATCAGTGGGAAACCACCATTACACCCTGTGGTGTCCACCAAGAGTAAAACTTTATTTGAAAAATCTTTACTGGTCCAATACGTTAATGAACATGGGACAGACCCAATTTCTAAGGATCCAATGACCACTGCCGATATCTTAGAAATAGACACAAAACCAGCCAACATCAATACAAACGCTTTGAATTCATCTACATTGAGTACCAATTACTCAATCCCAAATCTTTTGTCTACTTTACAAAATGAATGGGATGCTATAATGCAGGAGAACTTTCTTTTAAGACAAAAACTAGACATTTTATCCAAGAACTTATCCCAAGCTTTATACGAAAGGGATGCTGCAAAGATAATAGCTGCCAAATACATGTCAGGTGAAAGGATAACTGTACCTAGCACAAGTATAGAAGCATCCCAAAATGATTCAAACCCTGCCAACACTGAACAGAATGCTCAAATAACATCTACCATAAATTATGAACTTTTGGTTGAAAATTCTAAAGATTATATGATGACTACTAAACCAGCAATTAAGTCAATCAATTCTTTACAGAAAAATCTTTTAAAAAATATTGAATCATTCAAATCTGCTAGATTAATCAAAAGCACAGAAGGAGGATTCCCATCCCAGTATCCTATTTCTACATTCCCACTCAAAGATGTATCAAACAACTTTTCTAACTATACAATGTTGAACCAAAAGAATACATTTACACAACAATTAGTCTCACTGGATAATGATAAGGATATTTCCTTTTCTGTTGATGCATCCCTTCCATATTTTCTTCCTAATGAAGACGTAGTTCTTTATACTGATAATAACCAACAATCATGTGGTGTTTATGATTGGTCAGATAAAGAAAAATCGAATTGCCATCTACCAAATGAACGTATTATTGGCCTCTTTGGTGGGGAAGGTATATACAATGACATTATTCCAGATAATGCATCCAAGGAACTGGTTTATATTGCAGCATGTGAATCTGGTAGTGTATATTTGATAAATAACGATCAGTCTTTCCCTATGCTCAAGGGAACTTCAAATGAAAAGCAAGATACATCATTTTATGGAGCTTCGTTCCATAAAGATGGACTTTTAGTTGCATTCTTTAACTCAAAGGATGTTAAAATTGTTAATTTAAGTAAACCAAATGACGTTGCTATTAGTGTTCCAATGGTTTTGGAGGATAAGACTATTGATATAGTAAGATTCTCTGCTAATGGTTATTGGCTATTTGTCGGTGTAGATGGGAATGTATTTACTTATGATCTTAGAAAGTCGCCTATGACTTGTATAAAGACAGACACAACTGCAGATGGTAAGGCATGGGATATCATTCCTTCAGGTAAAATTATGGCTACAGTTAATAAAGAGAAAAACACTTTGATCCTCCATGAATATGAGAAGGCCTCAAACAGTTGGAAGATAAAAAATGAACTTGATATTGAAATTCCAGAACCTGCCAATGTTATTATCTCGCTAACCTTGTTATATTCTAATGATAAACTAGGGTGTATAATTTACACCGCCTCCAATTCATATAAGTTTATATTAGAATAATACTAAAACTTTTGTAACATTTAACATGATATATAACTGCCCTTCTAGTATCATTGGAATATAGAGGTATTCAATTTGCACCTCCAAACTATTTGCAACATCTAGAATTAACCTCATTCAGGACAAAATTCAATGCAATGAATAGTTGTATTGGAGGCTGTTCAATTACACCCAAATCTGTAAGTAATTTAGCACAGTATTAAAATAATAGTCTATATTGCATCAAACATATCTATACATTGTGGTTTAGCTCTAAATTAAAGAACAGATCATGAATATTATTAATGCCTCACTATCTAATATATATCCTAATCGAAGCTCTCTTTCCAAACAATATATACTACCCTTAAAGCTTTATAGCCACTTCCTTTCACGTCAATATCTGTGGCAGTCTCAAATAGGCAAACCAACTTTATATCTCTTTATTGAACTCTAGCTCTCTTGTAACAGTCAGTTTTGATATGATAGTTGGATTGAATGGGATCATATGGCGGATGTACTGGCATACTATACCTGACCTCAGCGGTAAATGTCACTTTCATCTTATATTTAAATTTTTGAAGGTTTTCATAAAAATCAGTTTTGAAATAAATGAAGGCATTGTTAATGAGGACCAGGCTGTCAATACAACAACTAAAGCAACAACATATATATAAGACAACAAAGATACCATGCTAGAATCACTAGCTGCTACACTGTTGAACCGTGTGTTGGGTTCATATGTGAAGAATTTTGACCCAACCCAGCTTAATCTGGGAATATGGTCTGGGGATGTGAAATTAAGGAACCTGGAATTGAAAAGGGATTGTTTAGACTCCTTGGATCTTCCTATTGATGTCAGAAGAGGTATATTGGGGGAGCTGTCCATGAATGTTCCATGGTCCAGTTTAAAGAATAAGCCAGTAAAGATTACCATCGAGGATTGTTTTATGATTGTGACTCCAAATGATACGTTTTATGAAGGAGAAGATCTAAACGAAAGACAACTAAAATTGAAATTAAAAAGATTAGTCGAATGGGAATTACAAAACAGGTCCAAAAACATTTCTCTTGATGGCTCCAAGGATGAAAATCCTGCTAATGAAACATTCATCCAATCTTTAATCACTAAAGTCATTGACAATTTACAGGTGGTTATTAAAAACATCCATATTAGATTTGAAGATACACAAGGTAAACTATGTAATTACAACTCGAGTATTGGGTTTCAATTAAAAGAATTATCTGCCATTTCTACAAACAGTGAATGGGAACCAAGTTTCATCGATTTGTCTACCAATCTAACTCACAAGTTAATGACGCTAAGTGAACTATCTGTATATTGGGACACTGACACTACAGAGAGTTTGATCATGGATTCCGAAGAACCTGATTGGGATATATTCATTCATTTTGTAAAGAGGCAAATTGAACTAAACAAAAACAAGGAATATATTTTGAAACCAGTTAACACTACAGGGAAATTGATAATTAATAAGTTAGGAACCACTGCTGATCTACCTCATATCAATGCGGAGGTGTCATGTGAGGAATTTGGGATTAACTTAAACGATTATCAGTATCTGGATCTTTTAACCATGATATCAAACATCCACATTCAGAGACAATCTGCTAAGTACAAAGTCAATAAACCGGTTACCACTTTACAAGAAGACCCTAAGGGATGGTTTAAATATTTTGGTGAATGTATTATTTCTGAAGTTCATGAGAAAAATAAGAAATGGTCTTGGGATCAAATAAAATTAAGATGCAATCAAAGAAAACGTTATATTCAGTTATGGAAGCAAAAATTAAGTTTGAAGACTATCGAAACTTTATTACCATCTGAAGAAGATGAAAAAGAGTTAGAGAAGTTACATAAGGATCTTCCTTTCGATATGATCACTTTATTTAGAATGATTGCGAAGACTGAACAAGCTAAAGAGAAAATTGCCTCCAGAGAACAATCACAAGAAATTAGCGAGGAGAAAACTGAAGTGGATGAAAGTCAAAAGAATGGTAGTAATTGGTTGTCCTCCTGGTGGAGTGGTGAGAAAGATGCTCAAGAAACAGTTATGACCGAAGAACAAAAGGAAGAACTGTATGCAATTATTGAATACAATGAGGCTGAGATCAAATCTAGTTCCACCATTAAATCTAAGAACAATGTTCCAAATCATTGGACTGAATGGACTTTACATGGCTCTTTGAAAAATGGTTCTATTTTAATAGAAAATAAAAATGCAGCATTCTCAAAAATTGGTGAGATTAAATTTAATGATTGTGACTTGAATTTCAACAAGAGACCAAGCTCATTCTTATTTGATTTTAAATTGGATGAATTCAAGATTGAGGATGGATCCGCCAATTGTCTGTTTAAAGATATTGTAAGTCCGAAAATGGCTTCGAGCGCCGATGCCGATATTGCTCAAGAACCATTAGTAGACTTCTCCTTTGAACAAAATCCATTAGATGAGAAAGTAGACTCAAGAGTATCATTAAAACTTTTAGGTACTACAATCTATTACAATGTTTTCTTCCTTTCTAATGTATTAAGATTTTTTCAACCTAAAAAGCAGCATGCTGATACAATCAGTGCAATCCTAAACGCAACAGAGGCTACCGTGGAAGGTTGGTCAACCCAAACAAGAATGGGGATTGAGTCATTACTAGAAGAACACAAGACACTAGATTTGAATTTAGACTTACAAGCCCCTTTGATCATCATTCCAACTGATCCAAAGAACTGGGATTCACCATGCACCATTATTGACACTGGTCACATTTACGTTACAAGTGAAGTTACTTCAAAGGACAAGTTAGAAGAGTTGAAACAATTATCAGTTGATGAGTATGCTAAAATTGATAATGAAGAAATCAGTAGGTTAATGTATGATAGATTCCAAATTGTTTCTCAAGATACCCAATTCCTTGTTGGCCCAACCATTCAATCAACTTTATCAAGTATTTCTGAATCATTGGTAGTTAATGATTACTGTATTTTGAATAAACTGAAACTGGAAATTACACTTGATATATCAATTCTTCCAAAAGCTTATAAATTACCTAAAACCAAAATATTCGCCCATCTTCCAAAATTAAATTTATCGTATAATGATTACCAATACAAAATTATGATGAATTTATTCCAAAATATAGTTCCTCAAACTGATTTTACCCTCTCTGAAGATGTTGTGGCATCATACCAAAATACAAACAGTGAGAACCTATTTGAACTTGATCAAAAACGTCTTGCAGCCACTCTGGATATGATCAATAAAATGCAGCCACTACAAGTTGATCAAACTCAACTTTCTGTCAGTTTAAAAATTGATACTATTCAGTTTTCTGTGTTGAAATGTACAGACACTACACTAATGAAATGTGATAAGTTAGTTACTCTAATTGGTGATAAGGTTACGTTTGATCTTAATAAAAGGGTCAAAGATATGAAAATCAAAATGGGAATCCAGGGCCTACGTCTAGAAGATTTCATTGAGAACAGTAACATTGAAGAGTTCAAGTATCTGATTTCATCTAATATCGAGACTAAAAGCAATAATAAGAATCTGTTCAATATCAACTACTCCAGATCGCAAAGAATTGTAACACATGACAATACATTAATTGAGGTCTTTGACCAGGATATCGATATTGGTTTAACGAAGCTGATGATAACTTTAACGCCAAGGTCCATTCTTACATTATTAAATTATACCGTTTCAACTTTTACAAATCCGCAAGAAGAAATGCCTGCGGATGTTTTGAAACATAATAGTGAAGATAGAGAGGATTCACCACAAAAAATTAATATGAATGTGAGTATCGATGGGATAGTTATATATTTGAACGATAAAAATGAAAAATTGGCCACTCTTGATATTTCGACAGGTAGCTTCAAAATGTTACTTCTTCCTACTAGTATGAAAGTAGGTTCTACCATTGATGGAATGGATTTAATTGATAACTTGTCCAAGTCAGAAGTATCTGATCGTTTTAATATCATCACGATGAATGGTAAACAGTTATTTGAATTTACCTACGAAACCTACGACCCTGAGACAAATACAAACAATTTTGATTCTTTACTGGAGTGTAAAACTGGTGCAATGTTTGTTAATTTTAACAGTAATACTATAAACAGAATCATAGGGTTCTTCTACAAATTTCAAAAGATGAAATCATATTTTGATAGTATGAGACAGGCTGCGTATAATCAGGCACCTACGCTAGAGGCTGTCAAAAATTTGAAAATAAACGCCCTTATTCAGTCTCCAATCATTCAATTCTTCTGCGAAAACAACGAATCCCCAGATACTCCTAATGTTGTCAAGTGTTATCTTGGTGAATTCTTTGTCGAAAACAGCTTTATCAAAAATAGTTTTAACGATAATATCAACAAGATAAGTGCTGGTTTAAGAGATGGTTCAATTTCTTCTGTTATGGATATCGAGGGTGGTCAGCAACAAAAACTGTATATTGCAGACCAAATGAATATCACCTTCGATATTAATCATAATATCGATGCCACAGGTGATAAGAAGGACTTTGAAATATTTGGTAATTTAGGTGAATTAAATTTGAATGTCACTGAACTACAAATGAAGTGCCTATATGATATTGTTGATATTATTGAACACACCTTTACTATCCCTGAATTGGATGAAAGAGAATTGACTCCACTCAGTGTTCTCGAAACAGATGATTCTATTTCTAGAGTTTCATCACCAGCTTCTGATGATAGACCGGCCATAGTTTCTTCACCAGATAATGATAACTCGGGAAAAATAATTAGCATGAATTGGGAAGGTCCATTGGTTTCCTTGACCTTATATGACAACACCAAACATGTTCTAGATGTGGTTGGTTGTAGTATTACTAAGCTGACATTACAAAATATGAAAGTTTCATACTTGACCAACCGTGACCAATCTTCTAACGGTGAAGCCTACATTTCATCCTTCAAAATCGAAGATACGAGAAATGTTGAGGACAACAAATATAGGGAGCTAATACCAAAGGTAGACAAACAAGAAAACCAACTGTCAGCTAAACTAACAAGAAGATGGGTCAGTGCCGGCCTTCTAACTAATCTGGCTATTTCTGTAAACAGTCCACGTTTCATTCTTGCTATGGATCATTTGATGGCTATCAAAAAGTTCTTCGATATTTTACTAGTTCCAAAGTCTAGGTTAAAATCTGATGACACAACTCAAGCCGTCCCATTAGATTATGTAGAGGAGGCAGACGAACATTCTAATAACCTTTTCCATTATTCTTTAAATATTATAGATCCAGCTATCCTGCTTTTATTAGATCCTTCAGACCTAAACACTGAAGCTATTGTTTTTAGTGTCGGTCAAATTCTGTTTACCGAACAGAATATATCTACTCTTACAACAAACAATGTTGGCATCTTTTTAACCAAAATGAATTCTGATGAACAAAAGATTAGACTGTTGGACGATTTTTCTACATCAGTAACTATCGACAGAAGAAATTCCAGTAAAGATAATCTTTCAACAGATATCCAAGCTTCTGTAGAACCAGTTAGAATGCGTATTTCCCTACGTGATATTAGATTGGCAATGCTAATTTTTAATAGAGCTGTCTCATTACTAAATGCTTATTCAAAACAAATAGCACCATTTAGCGATGAAGAAGAAACAAAACCAGCAATATTTTCTAAGGAATTCGAGAAACAGTTAACTAAGTATGCTCCTTCTCTTCACAGCGGAATAAATGACGCTGTTTCCATAGTATCTTCTCTAATGGATTCTGTCCAGCTACAATTAAGGGACGAAAAATTCACAGCTGACTTTGGTGGGTTTAGAGTTATCTTACTAGGTGATATCCATGAAATGCCAATATTGGATGCTAGAATCAACCCGTTCGTTATCAACGCTAAAAATTGGTCCAGTGAATTTGATGGGATTACTACTTTTTCATCATCTGTGAATATATTCAACTACTCCAGGTCCAGCTGGGAACCACTTATCGAACAAACAGTAGCTACCGTCCATCTATCTAAAAATGTGGATCCAGAATCTAAGTCTGCAATGTTAGTTGATATTCATACCAAAGATATTACAGAAATTACGCTGTCGTCTAGGTCGATCGCTACACTATCAAACATCCCTTCGTCTTTATCTGGTGAAATCACACTAAAGCCAAGGGGTTTCAAGAAACCGTATACTTTAATCAATGACACAGGATTAGATCTAGATGTATGGGTGAAAGGTGAAAGTGATAAGTCAAGAAATAAATTAACCACACTAAAGGCAGATGAAGTACTACCATGGGAATTCGAGGATTGGCAGAGTATCAGAGAACAATTGGATACCAATAACCAGAAAAACATCCTACAGGCCTCCATTAAAGATAGCTATTATACTACTGTCATGACTATCGATGCCACAAATGAAGGCGAAGAGTTACATGTGTTAAAACCTGCTAAGGATTCTGTTCATAGAAGAATTGTCTGTGATTTGAAGTGCAATGATGAAGGTGTTAAAGAAATAACCTTCAGATCGACACTTGTAATTGAAAACATCACATGTTCAAGATTAGCTGTTAAGGTAGAATCTAATAGTATTCAAGAACCAATATTGTTTTCTGTTGCAGAGGGAGAGAGCCGTTCTGTTCCTATGGAATATGTTTATGATTGTAAATTATTTATTAGGCCAGAAAAAAATACAGAGTATGGATGGTCTTCTGAACCAATTCTCTGGGAAGAACTACTTCAAGCACCACGCTCGATTGAATGTGGCCAAGTTGGGAATACAGAAGGCAAGTTTTACTTTGAACTGAAAGCCCAATATGATAAGAAGGAACCGTTAGCTAAGATTTTCCCCCACATGAAGATTGTTGTCTCCCCTTCTCTTGTAATTGAAAACGTATTACCATACGATATGAACTATTGCATTTTCAGCAAGAGAGAAGATATGAGAAGAGAAAGCTTTTTGAAGAAGGGAGAGTCTGTATCTATTCATAGTGTCTCACTGGATGAGTTTCTACTGTTATCAGTCCAACCTTGCGTGGATGGGAATCCAAAATCAAAACCCTCCATTGTAAATACCCCAAGCAGGACATCTTTACAACCGGAAGAAATTCTTCCAGTCAGCTTTGAAAATGGTCAAAGGTTAAACTTAAAGGTTAAATATCATATGGTAGAGGATGGAAGATCAAGAACTTTAAAGATATACTCTCCCTATGTTATTATGAATGCCACAGGTAAAGATTTATATATTGAAGGAGAAAACTTCAACATTGCCCAAAGTAAAGTATTGATAGAAAACGAGAAATCGTATAGTGAACCAATGATGTTCTCCTTCATGGATACAGAAAACAACGACAGGGCAAGGATCAAGTTTATGAATACCCAAAATAGTATTCCTTTATCCCTTGACGCAATAGGCCAGGTTTTTGATGTCACATTAAATGTGGCAAATAAATCACAAGAATGCAACTTAGGTGTTAGTATAACTGAAGGTGTTGGTACGTACCATTTGAGTAAAGTTATTAATATTGCACCAAGATACGTAATCAAAAATGACCTTGACTTCCCAATTAACATTTGTGAATTAGGGTCGCCTGATGGCATAAATATCGAACCAAATGAATCACTTCCATTGTATTATTTGCAGAACATTGTCAATAAACAATTAATGATCAAGACTGTTGGGAATAATTCAGAATGGACGTCGCCATTTTTTGTTACGGATGTAGGTTTAACATACGTGAGGTTGTTGAAAGAACAAGGGAGCCATATGTTGCTGAAACTAGAAATTACATTACAGGATGCAACTTTATTTATCAGTATTAAACCTGCTAAGAATCTTTGGCCCTATTCCATTAGGAATTTCAGTGATAATGAATATATTTTCTATCAAAGAGACTTTAGAATTGTCGATGAACATTACGATCAGACAGAAGAAGCAGATACTTTTGAGTCACCAGAAATTGAATACAAGCCTATTTACTATAGGGTTCCTCCACGGAGTGTTATGCCATATGCATGGGATTATCCGACTGCTAAACAAAAGAAGTTAGTTCTAACTTCGAGAGGTCGTAAGAGAGAAATTCAATTGGCTGAAATTGGTAACTTGAAACCAATGAGAATTCCTGGCGAAACACCAAATAGTGAACCTGTTATTGTGGATTTGAGCGTTGTTGCTGATGGCCCTACCCAAGCTTTAATAATTGCCAAGTATGATCCTAAAGTATCTTTGTACAAGCTACGTGAAAGAAGACCAACGTCGACTGATGCATTAACACAGTCTTCTGCTTCAGTAATAAGCCCTAATGACATCTTTGAGACAAAAGAAGAAGAAGAGAAATTGTTTACAAAAGTGGTTATTTCAGTGAAGGGTCTTGGTATATCTTTTGTTAATACCCATTTACAAGAATTAATGTATGTTAATATTGGTGGTGTTGAATTAAGATACAATGATTCTGAATTATACAGAACTGTATCTTGGAAACTAAAATGGTTACAAGTTGATAATCAATTATTTGGATCCAATTTTGCCAATGTCTTATACCCAGCAAACATTCCAAAGAATACTAGGGAAATAGAAAATCATCCTGTCTTTTCAGGTTCTGTTTCTAAAGTGAAAGATGATTCATTTGGTATCCCATATTTCAAACATGTTACATTTTTATTACAAGAATTTGCTATTCAATTAGATGAAGAATTTATTTATGAATTATTGGACTTCATTAAATTCCCCGGCGCAAGTTGGAATCACAATAGTGACACTCATGAGACTATTGAAGATAAAGTAATGATGCCAATTTTGAAAGAAGTTAGCTTTGCAAATGATATCTATTTTGAATTATTCCATATTCAACCTACTTTGTTACATATCTCCTTTGTTAGAAGTGAGAGATTACAACAAGAAGCTGGAGGGGGATCTGTAGAGGTCCCAGATTTCACCAACACGTTGTCATCAATGTATTTCTTAAATATATTAAGCATGGCTATGGGTAATGTTAACGATGCTCCAATTAAATTGAATTCGTTGTTATTAGACAATTTAAGAGTCCCAATTGGGGTATTATACGATTCTATAAAGACGCATTATGGTCAACAATTCATTTATCAAGTCCATATGGTCCTTGGGTCTGCAGATTTCTTGGGTAACCCAGTTGGGTTATTTAATACCATTAGTTCGGGTGTCTGGGATTTGTTTTATGAACCATACCAAGGGTACATGTTAAATGATAGACCACAAGAGATTGGTCTTCATATTGCTAAAGGTGGATTAAGTTTTGCTCAAAAGACTGTGTTTGGTATCTCAGATAGTATGACCAAATTCACTGGATCTATGGCAAAAGGTTTATCAGTGACCCAAGGTAGAGAATTCCAAGAATCAAGAAGATTACAAAAGAGGATGGTTACTAGTAATGGTAATGTCTTGGGTAACTCTGCCAATGCATTCATCTCTACCATGGGTAGTGGTATCGCCGGCCTTGCCTTGGACCCATTGCGTGGTAGTCAAGAAGAAGGTGTTGTTGGGTTTTTCAAAGGTATTGGTAAAGGTATTGCCGGATTGCCTACGAAGACTACCATTGGTATCCTTGATCTAACAAGCAATTTAAGTCAAGGTGTAAGACAGAGTACCACCGCCATGGCAAACGGTCTTGTTGCATCCAGAATCCGTTTGCCTAGATACATTGATTCACAAGAACAAGTCATCTACAGTTACGATCTAAGAGAGTCTCAAGGCCAATATTGGCTAAAGACATGCAACGGTGGGTTGTTTATCAACGATCATTACTTAGCACACGTAATCCTACCGGGCCGGGAATTATCCGTTGTGGTCTCCATGGAACGTATCTGTGAAATCAAGATATCCACATTAGAATGCATGTGGGGGACTTCATACAACTCCATCCAGGGGATTGCAGTCGAGTCAGGTGGTATCAGAATCAAATTAAAATCTCAAAGTGAATATTTCATCCCCATTGAGCAACCAGCCGAAAAGAAGTATCTGTACAAACACATTAAGGTCGCCGTCCTGGACTTCAACCATTACTGCGAAGCGGCTTTGTGATCGCAAGAGCAAGAACCCAATGGGCCAATGGATAACGGTATGTGTTAGCCATTGGGGAGCTGTTGTGACTACGCTGGCCACTGCGAGGCTTTCATTGGTTGGGCCCATCTCCAACTTAGGAGTTTTGTTTTTTCAATGCGCGAAATTGGAAAAGTGTCAATTTGTATTTAATCCTGGCGGGGATTGGGAGGTTAATCTTTTATCAGTTGGTATATTTATGCAAATATATATATATACACATCAGCGTATTAGCTTTGTGATTAGTGAATACACAACACTATCTTTAACATTTTCCGCAGTTATTTAGAACAGTTGACTTTATTGCTGGAGGAAAGACTGCTAAATAATTATAATTAAATAAAGTAAAGTGAAAAATAAAATAAGGGATGACCATGATGTCCATGAGAAGTATTTTAACAAGAAGAACCCTAGCTACTATGGGAGCCAAAGCTGCCCCGGTTGCTCCAAGATTGAAGACATTCAAGATCTATAGATGGAATCCGGACAAGCCGGCAGAAAAGGCCAAACTAGAGGACTACCAAGTCGATTTGAACGAATGTGGTCCCATGGTTTTGGATGCTTTAATTAAGATTAAGGATGAACAAGATCCAACTTTAACGTTCAGAAGATCCTGTAGAGAAGGTATTTGTGGGTCTTGTGCTATGAATATCGGTGGTAGAAACACCTTGGCATGTCTTTGTAAGATCGATCAAGATGAATCCAAAAAGTTGAAGATCTACCCATTACCACACATGTATATTGTGAGAGATTTAGTCCCTGATCTAACTAACTTCTACCAACAATACAAATCCATCAAGCCTTACTTACAAAGAAAATCCTTCCCAGAAGATGGGAAGGAAGTCTTACAAAGTGTTGACGACCGTAAGAAATTAGATGGTCTTTACGAATGTATTTTATGTGCTTGTTGTTCCACCTCTTGTCCTTCCTATTGGTGGAATCAAGAAGAATATTTAGGCCCTGCCGTCCTATTACAAGCTTTCCGTTGGTTAATCGATTCCAGAGATCAAGCTGGCCACGAAAGAAGAGAAATGTTACAAAACTCAATGTCTTTATATAGATGTCATACCATTATGAACTGTACCAGAACCTGTCCAAAGGGGTTGAATCCAGGTAAAGCCATTGCTGAAATTAAGAAACAAATGGCTTTCACTTAGGCCCTTTTCCTTTCTTTTACGTCTTTATCTGATATGTATATATATCACTATTTATTATCTATTTATTTATTTATTTATTTATTTATCTATTTATTCTTTATTATTTATTAAAACTCCTATATATATATTCTACTTTTAGTTCCCCAATACCTACACACACACACAACAACAATCGCCGAATGATCGAATACAGCACGTATACTTCTCAACTCATTGAAATATACAAATCTGGGCAGTTACATGATGTTGCTAGCTGTGAGTTTGTTGAACTATCTTCTTCAACGTTCGAATTAAGAGCAAGATTCAAGTTTACAGATTCTCTTTTAAATAGTTCAAATACATATAAATTATATATACTAGAAGTGTTGATTGAATACGACAGGACGTTTCAAGAGCCCCAATTGGCCTTCAGGATCTGGGAATGTCGGAAAGATTCGTCGTATTCGATACAATATGAATTGGACGCATTACAATCATATTTGCCGCCTTGGTTTGTGATAAACATCGATATAGTGAAAGATGAACCGTGGTATATAGTCGGGGTATGCGATACCCCCGCGGTCGTTGGAGGTCCATTAGACACCGACCATTATCTACAGCGATGGATGACAGTGTATCTTCTCAACTGGATCAATTCGCTACCGTGCCAATAAGAAGAAAGTGACTCATCCGCCTTCCACAAGAAACTCCAATGAAAATACTATCAAAAACACTATCCAGTTTCCTTGCCCAACAAGGACCCCTTCTCCATACCCACCAGCAGCCATCAGTTGGAACATCCCATCGATAATACAGAGCTTCCCCTCTACTTACCCATTGCCTTATATCGAAACTATCAACTTTTCGCTATTGTCTTTACTAACCAGAGGTGAAAAATTTCGTCACATTTGCAAAAAAGTCATAATGAAACTAAAGAAAGAGAAAAATATGTCTTCCTACTGTCTAAAACTTCTCAATCTGTCTTACTCATCGCCATTTATAATCGAATTGCCTTGCTTGAATTATAAAAAGCTAGTCATATCTTCCCATCTCAAATTACTAGATTTTTACACAGACTTATCTTTTTATCCCTTTACTCTCTTTGAGAAGACACTAAGACAAAATTACAAATGAGTTGGGATAAACATATTGCACCCTCAATTCTCATAGGTAATGCGACAGAACTGCCAAGTTGTCCATTCTGGGACTATGATGATGTAACTCCCTGTGGGAGAGCCCGTGTGGTCAACTATATCGTCCCATTATGCCTAAGTATAATCTTAATCATTGTGATGTCGTATAACGTATTATCTCGCTACTACCAATACAATGTTTTAAAACTGACCAAAAAGAAACCTCTAGATGAGGTACTAGCTTTATCTCAAGATGGTAATAGTAATGATCCAGAATCACAAAGCTTGCTACCATCCAACGGCCAAACCTCTTCATATACTGAACCAAACAACAATAAGAGTGACCAATCTATTACTGATCGTCATTTCTCAATTGAAAATTTAAAGCTCATAAAATTGAATGGTGAACCTCATGGTAAAGCCACCATTATCAAACGTGATATGATGGAAAAGATGAGAATTGCTTTAGAATTAATGCTAGTTTTATCGCAATTCTTTTCTCACTTATTAATTCTAGGCAAATATTCTTCTTCTTCTTCTCCCGTGAACAACTTTGAAGATTTCACAAAGAAGAATAACCAAATTAACGTTTTATTATGGTCCATCTTAACTGCTTTAGTAATTGCCAGATGTTTTAATGTCAATCAAGATAAGACTTACATAAACAAATACATGGGTAACATTTGGGCTCTATCATTTTTTGCTTATTTTATTCAATTTGCTTTCACTCTACTGCCATTCCGTTCTATCCTTCTTGGTCATATTGAGAATTCAGTAGTGAGAAAATACTATACTTCCCAATTTTGGATTAATATGGTTTTATTCTTATTACTATTCCTTTCTCCAATTAAAAATACATTCAGTGTCTTATATAAGACTGAAGATGAAATTATTCCATCCCCAGAACCAGTAACCTCTATTGCTGGGTTCATTTGTTGGGCTTGGCTAGATAAATTCGTCTGGACTGCTAACAAACATTTCATCACAATGAAAGATGTTTGGGGATTAATGCTAGAAGATTATTCTATTTTTGTTAATAAGAAGTTTAAAGTCTATTCTAAAAGACTTGATACTCATAAGACAAAGAGAAGTTTCACTTTTAAACTTTTGACTTTTTTCTCTAATTATCTTTTAATTCAAGCCTTTTGGGCTTGTGTGGCCAGTTTTGTCTCTTTCATTCCAACAATGTTATTACAAAGAATCTTAGAGTATGTCGAAGATCAATCTACTGCTCCAAGAAATTTAGCGTGGTTCTATGTCATTTTAATGCTGGTTAGTAAAGTCATTGTTGCTATTGCCAATGGTCAAGCTTTGTTTTTTGGTAGAAGAGTTTGTGTCAGAATGAAGAGTATTATCATTTCTGAAATTTATTCTAAAGCTTTGAGAAGAAAAGTCTCTGTTACCAACAAATCTACACCAAAGGAAGAAGATGGCCAAACTAACAGTGATAATCCATTCCAAAACCCTGATCCACAAGAAAAGAATCAAAAGGAAAATATCAATGCTGATGAAGAATCCTCGTCTAATGCTCTACTAGGCACTATTATCAATTTAATGGCTGTTGATGCATTTAAGATTTCTGAAATTTGCGCTTATCTTCATTCTTTTGTAGAAGCTCTTGTGATGACTGTTATTGCTTTAACTCTATTATTCAAATTAATTGGCCTTTCTGCTATTGTTGGTACTTTTGTAATTGTCATTATGATACCTATCAACTTTAAGTTGGCTGTTTTGTTAGGTAACTATCAAAAGAGAGCATTGGCTGTTACTGATAAGCGTATCCAAAAGTTGAACGAAGCCTTCCAAGCAATTAGAATCATCAAATTCTTCTCTTGGGAAGAAAACTTTGAAAATGATATTAACAAAATCAGAGAAAAAGAATTACAAATATTGATCAAAAGAACTTTTGCTTGGGCAGCAAGTGCTTTTGTTTGGTTTGTTACTCCAACTTTAGTCACAACAGCTGCGTTTGCTTTCTATATTTATGTTCAAAAGATGCCATTAACTACTCCAGTTGCCTTCACTGCTTTATCCTTATTTGCTTTATTAAGAGATCCATTAGATAGATTATCTGATATGTTAAGTTTTGTCATTCAATCCAAGGTTTCGCTAGATAGAGTAGCTAATTTCTTAGAAGAAGCTGACACTGAAAAGTATAACCAATTGACCGTTGATAAGAATGGTAATAAGTTAGCTTTTGAAAATACCACTGTTGCCTGGGATGACAATGAATCAACTTTTAAACTAAGAGACTTGAATATTGATTTTAAGATTGGTAAACTAAACGTCGTTATCGGTGCTACTGGGTCTGGTAAGACCTCCTTATTAATGGCTTTACTTGGTGAAATGCACTTATTAAAGGGTAAGGTTATTGTCCCATCTTTGGAAGCCAGACAAGATTTGGTTCCTGGCCTAGATGGTATTACCAACTCCATTGCATACTGTTCTCAAGCTGCTTGGTTATTAAATGACACTGTCAAAAACAACATTCTTTTTAATCGTCCATTCGATAAAGAGAGATATACTGCTGTTGTTAAAGCTTGCGGTTTAGAACGTGATTTCCAAATTTTGAAATCTGGTGATAAGACAGAAATTGGTGAAAAGGGTATTACTTTATCTGGTGGTCAGAAACAAAGAATTTCTTTGGCTAGATCTCTATACTCTGATTCAAGACATTTGTTATTAGATGATTGTTTAAGTGCTGTTGATTCTCACACTGCTTCCTGGATTTATGATAACTGTATTACTGGTCCATTGATGGAAGGCAGAACTTGTATTTTAGTTTCCCATAACATTGCTTTAACATTGAAGAATGCCGAGCTAGTTGTCATGCTAGAGAATGGTGAAGTCAAAGATCAAGGTTCTCCAGTTGATTTATTAAATAAAGGTGTTTTAGGTGAAGATGAATTAGTGAAGAGCACTATTTTATCTAGAGCTGCTTCTATGGCTAGTATTGCTAACAGTAAGATGAATTCTGCTATCAGACCTAACACCCCTATTGCTAAAGATAACACCAAAGATGATCATATGAAAACTACTCCTGCAAATACTGAAACTCCTGATGATACAGATACCGGTAAATTGATCGAAGAAGAAGGTAAGGCAGAAGGTGTTGTTGCACTGGATGTTTATAAATGGTATTTTGAAGTCTTTGGTGGTATGAAGATTGTCTTCTTTATGCTTTTCCTTTTCTTGGTTACTCAATCATTGATTATCGGCCAAGCCTGGTGGTTACGTAATTGGGCTGCTAGTCTACCTGGAACTAAAGCCGTGTCGTTTGTTAAGGGCTTATTTACTCCAAAGAGCTTTGCTAATTCTCAATTGACTTCTCATCTGAATACGGCCTCCTTGGATATGAGCGCTTCCACCCTTTTCAATACTAATTCCTCTGAAGATACTCCAATGAAAACAGCTGCTCACAGTACTCAATACTATTTGTTTATCTATTTCTTATTTGGACTTTCTCAATCTACTTTTGGTATTCTCAGAATATTCTACACCTTCCTTTATGGTATCAATGCTTCCAGAAAGATCTTCCAAACATTATTACATAAAGTTTTACGTGCCAGATTAAGATTTTTTGATACTACTCCTATCGGTAGAATTATGAATCGTTTCTCTAAAGATATTGAATCTACTGATCAAGAATTAACACCATACTTACATGGTGCTGCTTACACCTTGATTGGATGTCTTGCCACTGTGATGTTGATTACTTTTATTACTCCACAATTTATCTCTATTGCTATCTTAGTTGGTGTTTTATATTACTTTGTTGGTATTTTCTACATGGCTGGGTCTCGTGAATTAAAGAGATTAGATTCTATCACTAAATCTCCAATTTACCAACATTTCTCTGAAACTTTAGTTGGTGTTACGACTATTCGTGCCTTTGGTGATGAAAATAGATTCCTTCATGAAAATTTACAAAAAATTGACGAAAATAATAGACCATTCTTCTATTTATGGGTTGCCAATCGTTGGTTATCATTCAGAATTGATATTATTGGTGCTTTGGTTGTCTTTGGTGCTGGTGTATTTATTCTTTCTGATATTAAGAATATTGATGCAGGTCTAGCTGGTATTTCCTTAACTTATGCCATTGCATTTACAGAAGACGCTCTTTGGTTAGTTAGATTTTACAGTGAAGTGGAAATGAATATGAATTCCGTGGAAAGATTAAAGGAGTACATGGACGTTGAACAAGAAGAATATGTTGCTGATGATAATAAAATTGTTCAAACTCCACCAGTAGAATGGCCACAAGATGGTAAGATTGAAGTTAATACTCTATCCTTACGTTATGCTCCAAATTTACCTCGTGTTATTAATAATGTTTCATTTACAGTTGATCCAAAAGCTAAAGTAGGTGTTGTGGGTAGAACCGGTGCTGGTAAATCTACAATCATTACCGCCTTGTTTAGATTCCTTGATGCTGAAACAGGTTTCATCAAGATTGATAATTATGACATTACTTCTATTGATTTAACAAGATTACGTCGTGCTATCACCATCATTCCACAAGATCCAACTTTGTTTACTGGTACCATTAAGACTAATTTAGACCCATACGATGAATTTGACGACGAAGCTATCTTTGCTGCATTAAGACGTGTAAACCTAGTGACTACAGAAGAATTAGAATTACGCCAACAACTACTAGCCGGGAATATCACAGGTTCAAGTGGAAACAATAACGACACGAGTGATCAAGCCTCTGTGGCTTCTATCAACGTCAATAGATTCTTAGATTTAACCTATAAGATCACCGAAGGAGGTAGCAATCTTTCACAAGGTCAAAGACAATTGGTGTGTCTTGCTAGATCTTTATTACGTTCTCCAAAGATTTTATTATTGGATGAAGCGACTGCTTCTATCGATTATGACAGTGACGCAAAAGTGCAGGCCACTATCAGACAGGAATTTAGTGAAAGTACCATCTTAACCATTGCCCATCGTCTAAGATCCGTCATCGATTATGACAAGATCCTGGTCATGGACGCTGGGGAAGTGAAAGAATATGACCATCCGTACTCGTTATTATTAAACAAGGATAGTTTATTCTACAGCATGTGTGAACGCAGTGGCGAATTGGATTCACTAATAGAATTGGCCAAGAACGCATTTGTCCAGAAGTTGAACAGCACCAACCATTAAGTAACTATGTACCCACTTATGTAAATACACTAACTCTCGTAACAAATATAGACAGACTTTAGAATATATTTGGCAGTAAAATCGGTATATGTGTCGCTTTTACCCGATTTGGATGGTATTACCCGAAGTGGCGGCGTGTCACGGCACACGACGCTGTAGAAGTCCCCTGCCTAAATTTCCTGAAATTTATTTGAAATAAAGTAATTACATAACAGTATGGAAAGGTTAGCAATCAACCACTAAGCATTGTCAATTCCACCGAATAACCACCCCCCCCACAAATATAATCAACTGATTAAATATAACAACAATGTCTAGATCTGGGTATGTTTGAGCCTGTTTTTGGTTTTTCTTTTGAAGCGAGGTGGGAATGCCTCTCAAAGTAGTTTTGAAATTTCAGTGTTTACTAACAATTTGAAATATGTTCGATATTTGAGTGTTTGGAAATGTACAATGGAGACTTGAACCAGTCAATTCCAATTGATATAGGTTGGGATACTACCACAACAATAAATTGGATGGGATAACGATAACTAAGATAGTGGCGAACTCCGAATTCGATTTCCCGCATGCCGTAAGTATTTCAAGTCTCCTCCACTCACACTCATATATTCCTTCCTTGTTAATGATTTCCCATTTAGTGTTACCGTCGCTGACGAATCTTTAGCTGCTTTCAATGACTTAAAATTAGGTAAGAAGTACAAGTTCATTTTATTTTCTTTAAATGATGACAAGACCCAAATTGTTGTCAAGGAAACCTCTAATGATGCTTCTTACGACTCCTTCTTAGAAAAATTACCAGAAAATGACTGTTTATACGCCGTTTACGATTTCGAATATGAAATTCCAAATGAAGGTAAGAGATCTAAGATTGTTTTCTTCACTTGGTCTCCAGACACCGCTCCAATTAGAGCCAAGATGGTTTACGCTTCTTCCAAAGATGCTTTAAGAAAATCCTTAAACGGTGTCGCTGCTGACATCCAAGGTACTGATTTCTCTGAAGTCTCTTATGATGATGTCTTAGAAAAGGTTAGCAGAGGTTTCCATTAAATAAACTTTTCTTTCAAAACTAGTTTATTAATTACTCATTTCTCTTTTAAACCGTAATTTAGCTTTATCATTCTAATGACTTTGGATATTTCTCTTTACCATCTATACAAAAATATATATATACATATATAAACTTTAAAAGTGTATATATATACAATGAAATAATTATTTTTATCTTCAAACATGTTTTATAGTAAATTGATAATATTATTTATAATTTATATAGAGGTAACGTTCTATTCAAGTGAGGCAAAGGAAAACGGTTCGTATGGATAACCTTCACCTTCAAAAAATTTGGACATAGCTTCAACCCAATGCAATCTTAATGCATGTAACATAGCCGAAGTACCTTCCATGCACACCAAGATACAGACAGTCAAGATGAACCACATCCCAAATAAAAACACTACAGCTGCCACAGCTAATGGCGAACCTGAATTGGCAGAGCTGAAAGAATTACGAATGGTCATATCCCATAACACACTTGATAATTGTGCATGAGCTAACGATAAAGCCCAAAGACGTAAATAAGAAGCAGTATGTGAAATACAATTCAAACAAAATTCAATAGTATGAATCACTTGTTGGATCATAATATCACCAAAATTAAATTCGCCATCACCTTCATGACCGCTATCATCATTTTCAAAATCTGTAATTATCATAGCATCAGTATCAGTAGAATCTCTTTGTGTATCTAGTAATGCTTCGTTCATTTGTTCATCGTGGATACCTTGGTAACCTCTCTTAGAGGCAGCATTGTTGATTTTTCTTAACGTCAATGGTTTGTATAATAATAACCATGGAACACAAACTAATGCAATCAGTAATAAAATTTGTTGTAAAGCAGCTTGCCCTCTAAATAATTGATCATCAATTTGACCTGGAGCCAAAAACATATTAATTAACATATTCAATAGACCTGGAGCAGGTTTACCGTCTTTAACCCAGTCTATAGACCACTTATAAATAATAGCCCATGACAAATAACCAAAGATGGATTGCATAAATAAGAAACTCGGTATGAAATTACCAATTAAATCAATTTTGGAATTGTTATGTTTATAATTCACATACGAGAAACATAGTGAGTAGGTCATGTGGAAAAATCCCATTAAAACAGATAATTTCATCTTATAAGAATTGGAAAAGATTAACCCATTATCTGTACCATGCCAAGCAAAATCGAACCCAAAGGGATAAACACCAACTTGTTTAGGTTCGACTAAAGATCCTTCTTTGAAATCAGATGGCCATTCCCAACCAGACTTGAAAAGGGTCATGGAAAGGGAGAAAATATCATTATACATGAACCCAGTGAAAATTGAGAAAGCACCCATCATTACCAATATATATCTACCACTATAAGCCATATCAAACATTTCACCACGTTTCATGACCTCAAATTTGGATTCGTTGAGAATTAAGTATAAGGCTAAGGCAAAGACAATAAACCCATGACCTGCATCACCAAACATGATAGCGAACATGAATGGAAATGTGACAATAGTGGCCAAACCCGGATTGATTTCTTGATATGTAGCAATACCATATGAGTCAACGATTGCTTGTGCTGCATATGTAAATTTATTTGTTCTATGGAATGTTGGTGGTAACTTGTTTGTGTGAATGATATTAACCACAGCAGTATATTCAGAACCCAATATTTCTACCTGATCTTTCAAACTATCAGATAGGAAATTTAAATCGGATGATGGTATCCAACCTTCAGCCACAAGACCATGAGTCTCTTGTCTAAATAGATTTAATGTTGCATACACATATTTTTCACGTTTAATAATTGCGTCCCAGAATGCTAGTTGATCATTAACCACCAATAATTCTGTATGTAAAGCTTGTTCTGTTGAGTTTGAAATTTGTTCCATTTCATCAATTTGATTATTTAAATTTTGCATTGAAGAGAAATTATCTCTATCCAATGAGACAATTTTACCATTTAATGAATCAATGACTCTCTTCACTTTAGCAATCAATGTTTCACCGTGAGTGAAAATTAAGAAACAATCTTTTTCTACAGGAACACCATTCTCTAATAACGGTTCTTCGATAGGTATATTTTGGAAATATAGGTTACCACGTAACAATCTAAATAAAATTCGGTTCAATAATTCTATTTTGGTTCTGTTAATAGACCCCACAATCATATGTTGACGATGTAGCCCGCTTTCTAACATAAAATCATCATCATGAATTTCAAAACTATCTAGAGAATGTTCATCAAAATCAAGATTGTTGTTGTTGGCGTTGTTTTCGTTATTGGTATTGTTATTATTATCATTAGTATCCGTATTAATATTATTAAAATTCTCTGGGACCAGGCTTTCTTCACTTGGGAAGGTGAAATCTTCCACATCCAAATTATTCCCATCAGTGTAATCTCTTGAAATCCTTCCTGCAAAGACCGGATTGACTTGTAGGAATCTTGAACATTTAGCCAAGACATATCTTGTTTCTAATAAGTTGTTCAATTTGTCCTTCACATTGGTATAAGAATCATCCAACTGTTTCACTCTTTGGGTAACAGTATTAGAATCTTCCATAAAATCATTAATTTGATCAACAGAATAAAATTCCAAGTCTTTAATAGAAATATCATGAGCCACATATGAGTGGCTTTGCGAATGCCACGTAGCATTACCATGATTGGTCAGTATTTCTTTCAAGAAAGTGATGTTTCTCTCTTTATCGTCAAACCTTCTTAATTGCGACACGTAACCTCTTTGGAAATCAGTTAAATCCAGATTCAAATCCCTAAACATAAGTAACCCGAGCTTACCCAACAGCATGGCAATCTCTCTTGATATTTCCAGTGGGATATATAGCTGGACATAACTCATGTCTGCAGACCTGAAAATTGCTTCCTCTTTAGACATTCTGGCTATGGACTTCGAGGGATATCTAAGTGTATTTGCTTTTGGTTTGTTTTTTGTAAATTAAGTAGTACTTTCTTCGCTCGTTTCACACCAAATACACCTCTGTCTTCTTAACTAATATTCTGTTCTTTATATGTGCTTGACAGTACCAACACCAGATATAATACGTGTTCTTCCACTGGGCTCCCACTTTGTCGATGTATTTATCTTCCATGAATTTACTCATTGAAATATTGAAATTTCATAATTTTTCACTTTGCTAAAAAGGTGTATATTTTCGATATTTCTCGAAGGGCTCTTTATAGTGCGTTTTGATTAGTGACACAAATGAGGCCAACGATGGATAAGACAAGGGTCTGGGCAATATATTTTTGTGTAAATGGTTTGTTGCATTGGTACATCTGCTAGTACAGCTGTTGTTGTTGCTGTTTTTATTAAGAAAAAGTGTAAAGTTTTGAGCTGGTGATAGCTTTATTCTATTGAAAAATAGTAATAATGATAATAATCCTGTAATGTCTAGGAATTCCTAGACATGATCCTTATGAGTGCTTATAAATCCTTAGGTTGAGTTTTTCCCAATGAAATAGCAACTTTAGTTAATTTCATATTGGTTTTGTACCCGGTTTGCATTGCATCTTTGAATATATAGATTTATGTATTTATATGAAGAGATATATATCGAACGTAGAGGTTGTTTGCTCAGGGCTTGAGAGAATATGGATCTTAAAGGGAGTGTAGGTTATCATTTTGGCATATTGTCACAGAAAGAGGAAGATAAAGGGGAATTCAAATCTTCAACTTCAAATGAGACAATGCTTAAGGTATTCGGATGGGACTTAAATTATTTTTTAGGAAGAGTAAATTTAATATGGACAGGATAAATGTATTAAAATACCAATAGGGAATGTATGTATAAATGGTGAAATTGAATATTCAAAAAGGGGAGACTCTTCAGAGTCGTTTCAGTTAATAATATTTTTCCAAAGTGTTTCTCACTGCTTCATAAACATCATCAACAATCATTGTGGGTGCCACATGCTTTAAGTCATCGCCGTCATGGTAAACACCAGTTTTCACTAAGCAACTTTTCCAACCATAATTTTGTGCACCAATGATATCACTTGCTGGATTATCCCCCACCATAAAGACGTTCCCTTTAAAAGGTGACTTTTCCACTGGACATTCTTCACCTAAGGGGGGTAAGATTTGTTTCACATTTGAGTTTATATCATATAATTCATCATTTTCAGAATGGCTTTGTAATTTATGGTTCCAATCGATTAAAACATGATGAGCAAAATCATAAGTTAGTTTTGTAGGTTTCCCCAATATAAAGTCACTCAATTTTTGACCTGGATTCAATGATTCATATAATGTATGAACAAGTCTTCTGAATGCACCTTGACCAAATCTATTTAATTTATATGGATTTGCCCATAATAAATCATTATTTGAAAAATAGATTGGGATGGAAGGAGTAGAGCTTATTTCTTGTCTCATGGTATTAAGCATCCCACGTTCACTGTTCAACAGATCTGATATGATTTGTAAATCAGCACCCCAATTCCTTGGATCATTGAACACCAATACTGCATCGAACGGGGTGGTATCCAAATCAGACATTGGTTTCGTAACCTTGGTCAATTGATCAGAAGACAGCCCAGAGTACGGAGTGATATCTTTATTATACCTAACAATATCATTTGGATGAATCACTTGTTTGAATCCGTATTTCGTAGCGACATTTCTGACACTTGGTACCCCGACGGCAAGAATCTTATCATATTTAGAAGTCAATGTCTTGAACGGTGTATGACTTTGGATAATTTGCAATGGAGAAATCTGTACTTGCAACTTTTCGCTGATGAATTGGGTTCTCTCATATTCCAATGTGCCCCCACCGTTGGTTAAAAGCACATATGGAATCTTATTCTCGTTCAAGATACGTAGTGCCTTGCCTGCCTTTTCAATAGGCTTACCACCTCTTAATAGCACGCCATCGATATCGAAAGCAAAGGCAATCTGTTTTGTTGCTTGAGTGTGAGTAAATCTTCTAAACATCGCTGGTCTGTCCACTTTGTCCACTCTCTTTTGGAACGTTACTTATCGTTCGAGCTTAGATGAGTCTTTTCAAATGAGATATAAGATATATGAAAGAAATCAAATAAAATAAAAAAAACACTATTTGATACATATTCAAAGCTATAAAATAACAGGACATCTCTTGATATAAAATGAACATTATATTACTTTATATATACTGGTGTATGTAAAAATTATATTCTAGTCTATTATTTTATTTCAAATGGGTTTTAACAGTAGTAGATTCGAGGAATTCAGAGCATTTCCATTAATGTTTGAGTTCACTTGCGATCAAACCTTGTTTCAAATCATTGATCAAGTCGTCAGCATTTTCACACCCAACAGAGACTCTTAACAAAGTTTGATCCATTTCAGGGTCACTTAAAGCTCTCCATTCAATCAATGATTCCACACCACCTAGGGATGTAGCGTGGTGGAATAGTTTCAATTTGGATGGGAAATGCTTGGCTTGTTCCGCAGATTGTAAAGTAATACAAAACACTGGTGTATGCCCACCTTTAGCTTGGGTTTTAACCCATGGTTCAGTTTGTAAAGAAGAATGAATGACTTGTTTCAAAACCCCATTATATTCTTTCAAGTGTTCTTGTAAAAAGGCAACAATCTTAGTGGCATTTTCAGATTGTTTCATGATTCTCATTTCATAAGTTCTTAATGATCTTAACAATAAAAAGGATTCCAAATTACCAATAATGGTACCAAGATACATTCTGTCGACTTTCAATTTGTTAGCCACATCGTGATCCTTAGAGACAAGAATACCGGCTAATAAATCGGAATGACCACCGAAATATTTTGTGGCAGAATACATGACCATGTCAACATCAAAATCCCATGAGTCCTGTAAAGGTGGTGGTGCGAATGTGGCATCGATGGTCACTTTAGCACCTTTGGCATGGGCTTTATCAACATATTCTTGAATGTTGATGGAGGTACCATATGGATTGACTGGAGATTCGATATGAACCAAATCCCCTTCTTGAGCAAACTCTTCAATGTCATCTAGAGAGTGCTGTTTTAACCCGTAGTTTCTAGTCATGATATCAGCAATAGCATGGACACCATGATAACTTTCACCGATGAATAATCTCTTTGGATTATAATGGACCATAGCAGCATAGAAGGAGGAGACACCGGTGTTGTAAACGACCGCATATCCGCCTAGGATCTCTGACATGACACTTTCGACACGGGTAGAGTTTGGATGGCCACACCGAGAGTAAACAGGATTGACATCCATGTCATCAATACATTCACTTTCGTCGACAATTTCCAAGTTGTCATTGTCGTAACGGAAGGTGGTGGAGACGGTAATTGGTGGTGCCACGTCAGAGACACGATTGTTTTTATCGTCTGCGTGGATTAATTGGGTAGATAGGTTAGCCATTGTAAGTTTGTGTGGGATCTATATTGGTTGAGTGAAATTAATCCATTTGATAAATAGTAAAGAGTGTGAATGAAGGGAAAAGTAAAGTGATGAAAGAAATCTTTCCCTTTTATACTTGGATAACTGAATTGATTGAAATCATGCGACGATGATAATCAAGATAATCTTCAATCTCTTTCTTTCGAGCTATATTCAATTGAGTCGTTTTCATGGTTAAACCATCATTTTCAAGATTGGGAAGTTAAGAATGAAAAAAAAAAAATAAGACACTTTAATTAATTAAGCTGGGGAGTACTGATGTTAATAATATGGTAAAAGTGGAAACAGTCCAAACTCCATGGGAAGGCATGCAATGGGTATGGGAATGGTATGCAATGAGTTGCAATGGATGCTGGGGTATTATAACGTCCAAAAAGAAGTGAATTGGTAAGTTTAGCGGTTGTAATGTTAGTATTGGTGATTTTATGCTAATAAAATTATGCGACACATATATATAAAATATAATCATTGACCCTAGACTTCTTGTATTGATAGGTTAGTTCATTATAAGTATATATCGGTAGTTTGTGGTGTTTGTTTAAGTTTTAGGGCACGTTTAATGCCCATTTGACCCAAAATACGTTCAAATATTTCCAATAGAGACGCTATACCAGCTCTAATCATTGCATCAGATGCTGCCAATGCCATAAATATCAGTTACAATAAGCACAGAGTGAATACGCTCAGTTAAAATTATATATATATGTTTATGTATAATCTCACCTTTATATTGTGGAACCTCTATATATCAATTACTCTATCTTATATATCTTGCTTGCGTTACTTGCCATGTATGAGTTGATATATGTGGTGACAATCTGGTATTATCATACTTGTATATTGGTAGATAAGTATATTATCATTAATTACATGACGTGGATAAATCGACTTCTACATCATGGAACCCCTCGTCGATATGATGAGTTATTGAATCTGTGAAATCTTTAAGCTCAGTGGGTACCAATTGAGAGATTGAATGGCCAATAACAATAAGCCCTGGTGGCCTTGACCCAATTTCTTCCACCACTTGTGACAAATATTTCAATTTTGTACGTGTGACACGTTGATCGGGACAGGAAGCTCTTTCTACAATGGCAAGAGGCACTTCGGGATCCCAATCTTGATCTAATAATGTCTTTTGCAACACTTCTGCTCTATGCAATGCCATCAAAAATATCGTGGTTCTCGTCTTAACGTATTCAGGTACTTGTGGTAATATACCTTTTCTTCCCGTCCCCGTACAAATCAAGACTTGATCTGCTACACCACGTTGAGTAGCTGGGATTTGAGCCACCACGGTAGAGGCTAAGGATGATGATAGACCAGGAATCACGGTTGGTTTGAAACCTCTTTCGTTAAACCATAAATATTCTTCACCACCACGACCAAAAATATACGGATCACCTTGTTTTAATCTAACCACATGTAAGCCTTGTTGTAATGCATCTAAACCCAATGACAAGAATTCATTTTGTGCTCTTTCTGCATTACCAGGGAATTTCTTAGCTATAATCACACGAGTCTCTATGGGGATCAAATCTAATACTGTTTGTGGTACCAATTTATCTGATAAGATTAGATCTGCATTCTTAATCTCGTGAAATGCACCCAATGTCAACATTGAGATTGAACCTGGCCCACTCCCTACTAAAGATATGCGTCCACTGGCAACAGGTGGGGAGATGGAAATTGAAGGTGAGGACGGTTCGTTGGTATTCTTTCCATCATTAAAGGATTCAAGATCTTTCAATGTGATCTTATCTAACTGTGATAGTGGATAATATTCCATGATTTGTGATAACCAACGAGATCTTCGATATTTTTGCTCCAATTGGCATTGATCTGATGGAGTTTCATCCAATTCCTCTTCGATGAATTGATTAAATTTATGTGAATCCCAAGGATCGTTATCCAAACCATACCCTAAGTTGGGTAACGATGTTGGTGTAGTTGTATTGGACTGTGTGGGGTTAATTGTATTGCATTGCGACAATAGTAATTGATCTCTTAACGAACCCATATTTGAGATTACATCTGAAATGTTTGGAGGTAGATTATTGACAATATCTCTTTTTATTCTTTCATCAAGGATATACCCCTTCCCATTTGTAGTGATCGATATCTGTAGCCCTGAACCTCTTGGGTCTGTATAAGTTGGTATGATATGGAAAGTTGAATAGTTGGGTTGTTGGTATGTATTTATGGGGATTCTTAATTTGATGCATTGTTGATATAACGATGGGATTAAATGGGCATGATCGGATGCGAGATTGATAAATGTTCTATCCACTATACCTTCTGTGATGGGCCTGCCCAATGTGGTTAGATCAGAGCTGTCGACTTGTCTGTTGATTATTTTGATATCTATTTGTAACGGTTCAAACTCTTGCCCTATGGCGTCGATGTGTGATGGATGAGATGGATTGATGATTATAGGTGTGGCACCAGAGTCCAGGACTTTATGCAATCTCTTCACAGTCAAAGAACACACTCTTTGGTTCTCGCGGGTGGATACATTGGACCCTGTCCCAACGAAGAGAACCACTTGCGATTGTTGATATGTGGCTGTAATCAATGGAAGATATTCTGTCATGTTTGCAGATGTGTATTAGTTGGTTGATTGATGGATATATTACTTTGACAATTGGCAATGCTATGGGTGTTTATATATAAATTGCAGCAGAGTATGGAACCATCACATCGGTATCATACCACAGTTCAATGGGACCTTTGGGAGAGTATTACTCATACCTCATCGCAATTTGAAATATTTCACTTCTTGTTGTGAATTTTGGTAAATACACAGTTGGGTTCTTGGGATGGGCCCAATTGCATCAAGAGACGTTGCGATGTTTGGTGGAACCACGACTCATGGATGTGTGAGAGTTGGTCACAACCAATTGAGAATATTTGGTTTGTGGCAGGAAGCTCTTTGCTGGTGAATATGGCACATTATGTGGGTGGATCGAATAGACTTCTACACAGTATTTCCAGTCGTCTGTATTGGATTGTTTTTGGAAGAGGGGGGGGAGGCTAGCTATAATAAGATAGCGTATTATTCCCATCACCTGTTCATTCACTATGGTAATGGCAAGAATGTGTCCAGAGAGGCAATGGGCCAAGAGTTGTTTGAAGTGGTGCCTGGTCTTCCAACACTCTATTCCTCACCTCTTTCAATAAAATGGCCGCTGGCTTCGAAGTTTTGATGCTTCACCATTTCCACAATCACAACAGTTCCCATGGGCATATCATTCAATAGAACACCCATCAGAACAGAACACTGCACTCAACATATATATATATATATATGTATATCCATTCCATATTGGTATAATTCCTCGTAGTCATCGCCACGTGACGGGCTGATTGCTACAATTTGAATATTTCAGCTTGAAATTTGAAATATTTGAAAGATCACATTGCAAATATACATACCATCCAGCAAGTTATACAGGCCAATACCCACCCAATCCACACACAATGCCTAAATCAAGATCATCATCGTTGTCTGCTCATACAGCATCCTTATCTTCCAAATCAGTGGCTAGTCAAGCCAAGTTTTTCAAGACTCTGGGGGAAGATATATGGAAAAATAAGACTGAAAAAGTTAATGCAGAACTGTTTATAATGACATATGGTGTCATCGTACAACAATTATGTCAAGATCTGAATAATGATTATATTAAAATCAATGAGAATTTATTCTCCATGGGGTACAACATCGGGGTCAGGTTGATCGAAGATTTCTTGGCCAGAACAGCACTTCCACGTTGTCCCAATATGACAATGACAAGTGAAGTCATAACAAAAGTCGCATTCAAAATATTCCTCAATATAACACCACAAGTGGAAAATTGGCATACAAATAGAGAGTCGTTCAGTATCATCCTTACTGAGAATCCATTGATTGAATTCGTCGAATTGCCACAAGAAGCGACAAAACAATTGTGGTATTCGAATATTATTTGTGGGGTCTTGAAAGGTGCATTAGAAATGGTTCAATTGGATTGTGATGTGTATTTCGTCACAGATGTGTTAAGAGGCGATCTGGTCACAGAAATTAAGATTAAATTAAATAAAATATTGAAAGATGAAATTCCTTTAGGTGAGGATTAAATCATAACTATTCGTAATTCATTTATTTACAAGCTGACATATATATATATATATATATATGTATACTAACTAATACAATACAACTATTCCTGATCTTGCCATTTTTCTCTAACCAAATTGGCAATTTTTGATTGATGTTTCATATACATTTCGCCTTCTTTGTTTCCAACTTCAATTTCATCCTCACCATCACTACTGCTACTTTCACCATCGCTCATAACACTTTCAGCATAACTTGTGGGTCTTGAAGAATCGTTGAAAATTGGAATATCAGATAATGAACCACGAGAGTTGACTCTTGATAAAGCATTCGATACAGATGATCCAATCGATTGAACAGAATTCGAACGGCTTCTGGTGGGGTGTACTTTATTCTTCATGGTATCGTATTCATGTAATTTCTTGAATTGATCATAGTCTGGGAATACAGTGGGACCCAATTCATTACATAAAGAAGTTAATTCTTGCGATAATTCTTTCCTCATAGTTTTCAATTTACAAATCTTATCATTGGGGTAAAAGATTGAAACAAATAAGGGACGCAATGATTTTAATAAATCCACACCAATTTCACCAGTCTTTAAACTTGAATATGTGGTTAACACCAAAATCGAATAGAAATAAAAAAATTGACATACGATACGATTTGCAATTATTGATGGAACCCATACCCATTGAGTATAGATTAAAACAATCGAGTATGTCACATAAAGAATGGGAGCCAGTAACAATGCAACAATTAGTTTCCATGTGGCTAATAAATCTAACCCTTTGATCTTGACGACAGATTTTTTCAACCCTTCACGTTGTTTCTTCTTAGAGTAAACATTACAGACAATAAAGATTGGTGTAAATAATATTGAACCAGGTAATGATAAAGTGAAAAACATCATTAATCTGGCAAATCTTTCAAGTAAAAGGAAAACAGATAAAAGGATATCTTTGGCATTAGATGATTGAATCACTTCCACTTGATGATCTTTTAAGCCATATGAATATAAAATGTTATTATAATTGGTAACCATTTGTTTTAATCTGACAATTCTGGAATCCTCTTTATATTTATTATACCCAATAAGTAATCTTCTATTGATTTCCACGACTAATGGTAAAGAGAGTTTATGTTCTGGAGCCTCATACGATTGGAATAATCTTCTTGCAGCTTGAATGGTCATTAAAGTATCATAATCTGGTGCATTTTCTGTGACAGAAAATAAAGCATCTGTGACTTTACTTAATAACTTGGAGGTACATTCCCTTGGAGATTCTAAATATTCTTGACCCATACTGCCATCCACAATGATTGGTTCACCATATTCAATGACTGCTCTAGATCTGAATTTATTTCTGTGGAAATAATGTAACCCAACAGGTACAATATGAACTTTCATATCTTTATCTGCTGCTGCTGCACCAAGAGCCATGATGATGACACCGGCTTTAATGGGCAACAACGAAGGTCTATCATGCGACCCACCTTCTGGGAAAATACCTACAGTACCATTAGTATGTAAATGATTAAAAACGTTTTGGAACACTTTGGAATTATCAATTTTTTGAGCATATTTGAATTGAGTCCCATTTTTCAACATTTCTGGTACACGGGGATTCTTCGATTTAAATGGGGAGGATAATATGATGGTCTCATCGTCGACAATTTCTTTGATTTGAGTATTGGCTAAATAATCAGGTAAACCTATCAAAGATTTGGCAGTAAACCTTGTCATAAATTCAGGGGATTTAGATGGATCATCGACACAACGACCTTTAATTAAAGTTGGATCACGTTCATAATCAGGACAAAATATTTCTAAATTTGAATCCACAGATTCCAGATAATCTTGTGCACGAGGAACAGGGATACTACCAATCAACCCACCGAAAAATCCAACAACTTTCATTTTCAAACTGGATTGAGCTGTCACAAAACATGCTTGTCTACCTCTCCCCTTCGTCAACTTACGTGTCTCTACCATCACTATACTTGGATCGATAAATTGGTTTGCATGAGGTGCACACACCAAAATCGTGGGGACACCTTCTGGTGGAACATTGTACGCACCACGGATCTTAATCTCTCTGAAGAAAATTGTAAACAGAATATTGAACAGTAACATGACCATATCATAAAGCCATCTTTGAATACTCCAGGCAGACCCGTTATAGAAATTCACATAACTCCGATTTATTTCAGGGACATGGGCTTTGGATTTTGGTTTGCCCGTGCTATCGTCAGCAGCCACTTCTTTAATAGGATCAACAGTTTCACTCATCTTGAGTTTTGCAACGTCTAAATTAGGTTGGTTGCGCTATGCTCTTGTGGTTTGGTCTCTAGAAGTTGTTGTCCCTGTTGGCCTGGAATGAGTCTTCCTTTATATAAAAGCAAACGACTTTTTTCATATTGGAAGAAATGTAAAAAATGAAAAAACACAGTGGGCCCCCTCTGTAGAGAGGAGCAATGCGTGGTGGTAGCGCCTTTCCGGTACTATCTAGAGCTATACCAGATGAGAATGGATCAGACGCAATTGGCTCTGCTTCAAGTGGCTGGCGAGTGGTGCCAGCTTGCCTTCCTCAGGGTACCATTGGCTCATGAACGTGTGCAGGGAGTGCAGCTCTACCGCGTTGGCACCAGCACTGAAATTGAGGCAGATTTGCTCGATTTGCTTGAAGTTAGGTGCAAATGTGATGCTTCCTCTGGGTTTGGGGTCCATGGGGATGTAATTTTGATGGTTCCATGTTGCTTCCTGTTGCTGATTTAACAGTACGCTTGATCCCGTGTAGAAATCGTCGTCAACCGCCCATTGTGTCGCCTTATTGAACAATGTTTTCCACCACCAATGCGGATGATACAAACTTGAATGCTGTTGTAAGTCAAGGGCGAAGATTCGGTTTTCTGGTGTTAAGGAATTGATCACGTCGAACAATTGGATCAATTGACTTGGAATGTACTGTGGTCCCAGCGATTGAGTATCGACACTCTCTTGCAACATGTCAATGGTCTTTGCACATAACGGATCTACGCCTTCATGAAACTCTTGTTTGAATTGGTCACCAGTGGAATTGAACCGCAAATATCCTTGTTCCCATGAACCAGCGGCATTCAATCTCACTTGATCATGGGACAAATTTTTGATCACATCGTCCATAAGAACGATATAAACCGGGTCTTGAACCCAAAACGTATTTGAATGGTCTGTCTCCATCCCCAACCCATTAAATGGGGAGACTTGAATGTCGTTTATTATCTGTATTTTCCCTGGGATACGGTCGTTAAGAGTGGTAGCATTAATATCTCTATCCATCTTGTATAATGGAACCATAAAATAATTGATCCTATTGAATTGATCCTCAGTTAAAACCTCTTGGAAGAATTTCATTGTGTTCTGGCAGATATCAAGACATTGAGGTAAATTGGTAAACACAGTGACAATATTCAAATCGAAATATGGATAATCATTCAACTTATAAGTGGTCCATAACCATTTTGCCATTGCATGACTGAAAAGGGGTTCGAAATCAGTGACTTTCTCACAACCATCTGTTGCTCTGCGTTTTCGATTGAAGAAATCGTATCTTACCATCACTTGAGGCTTGTTTAACCATTTCATATAGTCTCTTACAGGAATCATTCCATTGGCTCTTCGGCGTGAATCATCCAGATCCGCTTCTGTCAACCGTTTTAACTGGCTAAAGGAGCATTTGTGGAACGGTCTCGCTATCAACCGTCTTAGCATGTTGCGTAGGGAGAGGAAGAGGGGGATAGTTGAGTTGGTGTGGGTAAAGTTACAGTCTGCTTGCTTACTTTTGATATGGAAAAGGATTTATTTCAAAAGTGCAAGTGATCTTTAAATATTGAAATTGCAACTTTCACCTCAAGACTAAGTTTGAATATTTGGAACATTGCAAGGAAGAGAAGTTAGCAAGAAAGGGAAATGGTGTACTTGCAATGCCAGCTCTGTAATCAAACCCTTTTGCCCTACAAGAATTCATAGGCGAAACATAAAGTATATATTTACGCCCTTTCAAATGTATATAACTTGTACAAACTGTAATATGGCTTCCAATGGTGGATAATTACATTGGATACAGCTCTTACTCTGGATATTTGGCTTCAAGATAAATAACTACACTTTGATCATAAACATCTCGAGGCTTTTTCATATATCTATCTATATCATAATACTCAAAATAACCATATATCTTTTCTAGAATTCTACTATTCAGAGTTACATTTCCAATACTAGGCACTTCAGTAAAAGGTTTAGGAATCCTTATATATCTTCTTAGAATTATACTTCGGAAACAACTATAAGAGGATGTGGCATCATAGAAATAGAAAGGAGTAAGCCAATATTTGTATTCCTACAAGAAGTTATTTATACTTTGAGTTGTTATTGACCAGTAGTCCATATCTCAATTAGGTTTGTTGTTGATGATCTCATTATAAAATTTTAGGTTAATATCTATGCTCAATTGATGTCATAGATTAGACATCAGGCATGTTATGCACATCACCGTATATCAATAGAACGGTAGAGGGTAGTGGTATAATCCGTAGCATAAATTGGTAAACCGGCTCCTGAATACAGCTTAAACTGCTACGGTATTGCTTTCATGCCACACTATTTCATATTTTGCTTCTTCCACTAGTGCTTTGTTGTTCCTGACTTGTCTTCTTATCCCTTCCTATCTGATGGTTTGGCTCGAATTCGATATTTTTTCATTTATTAATTAAGAAACATAATGGGCTATTTATGCACTGTAAAGAAGTAGGATAAAGCTTTCTCTGACACATTAAAAGTATCATCCTAGTAAAAGACAGTATAGATTGTTGAGTTAAATATTAGATATATTCTTTTTATATAAAACATATCATGGAAGGAAGGCTGAAAGGAAAGAATTTCACAAAACATTTCAATGCCAAATCTCTTTAATCTACTATAAACTCTTCTAAATCAGAAAATTTATATAGTGAAAAGTTAAGCTATATATATATGCCATCAGTATTAAATAGCTGGAGCCGTAATATGGCTGCTTATTGCTGGGATAGGCTCCCCTGATCACAAATTAAACTGTGCATATCGAGCTTTATTGTAATCATTGATACTTTGAAGATGAACAGCTGTAGCCTTCCTGTAGTAATTGCGAATAGGCTCTTCTTCAACAGGATTATTCTTTTTTGCTGGTGCTGTTTCATTTTGGGTTGAATTTCCAGCAATCGGTAATTCGACAGAATCACTGTTAGTACAAGCTGTTAGAGTTCCTGAGAATACTTTTACAATCTTCCTGTCGAAAAAGTTATAGCATGATCTACCATCATAAAAGAAGTAAGGAGTAGGCCATTCCCCCTTTTCATATAACAATTTATTCATATTCTGACTTATTTTCGACCAGGACTTCATATCAAAAACAGGTTTATTTGTAATAACCTCTTCGCATAATTTTAAGTAGGAAGATTGATAAAGACCTTCCCCAGAATAACTCCCAGTTAAGTAAAATACAGTGATACCAATAGGAATTGAAATAAATAAAAATAAAAATGCAATATCAGTCAGTCTATCCTCCCGATCACCATAATAAAAACCTAAAGTATAAATCATTATTGATATGAACAGGGCCAAGTACCAATAAGGCAATGTACGATAGTGGTATAACTCGTAACACAAATAGGTGAGCCGGTTCCTAAACACATCTTTGGGATCCACTGTGCCGGTTTCGTTAGGAACTGCCTCGTTGGAAACAGTTTCACATTTATCTTCTGTCATGGTATTTTTTCTTAAGAATTTGTAATTGTTTATGTATAGTTATTATCCCTTCTAAATTAATCAACTAGCTATTAAACCCAACTTTTTTTCATACATTTGATATAAACTCTAAGTATTTATATAAAAATCTAAAGGGAAACCATGTTTGAGGTATCATTTTAGCAAAAGAACCTGTATTTTGCCAAGTGATTAATTGAATTTGAGCATGTTTTTAGCGAACGTAATAAGGAGGGAAATTGGTAGGAAAGGATGTCACAAAATATTTCAATGCCATATCTTTAATTTACTATAAACTCTTATGAACTTAGAAAATTTCATCAGAAACATAAACTATACATATATATGCCATTAGTATTAAATACCTAGAACTGTAATATGACTGTTTATCTATAGGATAATATCCCCTTATCATAAATCAAACTCTGCATATCTGGCTTTATTGTAATCATTGACACTTTGAAGATGAACAGCTCTAGCCTTTCTATAGTAATTTTCAATAGGCTCTTCTTCAACAGGATCGGTGTTTTTTACTGGTGTTGTTGTATTTTGGGTTGAATTTCCAACAATAGCTGAATCGTTAGTATCCTGGTCAGTAGAAGAGTTTGGAGTTCCGGAGTATCTTTCCACAATCTTACTGTTGAAAAAGTTATAGCATGATCTACCATCATAAAAGAAGTAAGGAGTAGGCCATTCTCCCTTTTCATATAACAATTTATTCATATTCTGACTTATTTTCGACCAAGACTTCATATCAAAAACAGGTTTATTAGTAATAACCTCTTTACATAATTTCAATTGAGAAGATGTATAAAACTCTTGGTGAAAAAAAGCCACAAATATAGTAATTAGAGATGCACAAATGACTGCTGAAATAAGTATGGATATAATTCCAAGGGCTAATATTCTACCATCTTCAGCACCATAATGAAAACACAACATAAAAGTCATTATTGATATACACGACGATAAATACCAATAGGGCGATACATGATAGTGGTATAACTCGTAACACAAATAGGTGAGCCGGTTCCTAAACACATCTTTGGGATCCACTGTGCCGGTTTCGTTAGGAACTGCTTCATTGGAAACTGTTTCGCATTTATCTTCTGTCATGGTACTTTTTCTAGTTAAGGTGCAGTTATCTTTAATTTGTTATTGTTCTTTCTAAATTAATCGTTGACTATCCAACCCAACTTTTTTCATACATTCGACATAAACTATACTTATTTATATAAGAATTTAAAGGGAAACCATGTTTTGAGGTATCATTTTAGCAAAAGAACCTGTATTTTGCCAAGTGATAAATTGAATTTGAGCATGTTTTTAACGAACGTAAAAGGGAGGGAAATTGGCAAGAATGGGTGTCACAAAATATTTCAATGCCATATCTTTAATTTACTATAAACTCTTATAAACTGAAAAAATTATATCGGAAACATAAACAATATATATATATGTCATTAATATATAATGCTTTGAACTGTAATTTTGGCTATTAAATTTTATGTTAATTTTCCCGATCACAACTCATACTCTGAATACCTAGATTTATAGTAATCATTTAAACTGTTCTTATGAATAGCTATAGCCTTTTTAATATATTTATCAATAGCATCATCTTCCGTGTAGTGGATTTTTCTTGCTGGATTTCTTGAGTTTTTAATCATAGGTGATTCATCAGAGTCTTCATCAGCAGAAAAGTTGGGAGTTAAAGGATATCTCTTTATGAATTTCAGATCAAAATAATTTTCTGCAGAGTGGCCATCACAAAAATAGTAAGGAGTATGCCAATATTTGTTTTCATACAAGAACTTATTCATATTCTGACTTATTAGTTGCCAAGTATTCATGTTGTATGCTGGTTTGTTTGTGATAATCTCTTTACAGAATTTCAGCTTAGAGTCTGTGTTAAGGTTATGGTCCGAATACATGATAAATGCAGGAATTGAAAGGAAAAAGGCACAAATGGAGCTAACAAAGAGAAAAAGTGCAACCTCAGATAGACTATTATCAATAGAAAGCAAACTTAGAGCAAGTGTTAGCCACAAGGCACCTAACATCAAAAACCAATAGAAGGATGGGCCATATTGATATAATTCGTAGAATGTATGGGTGAACGGGCCTATAAATACTTTTTCTACAGCAACTATATTTTTTTCCTTGGAAACTCTTTTAATTTTATCATCTGTCATGGTGATTTGTTATCCTGTCTTTTTTTCTCTAATGATTTGCCTCTTAAACTTATTCTCTTTATCTAATATATACTGGTTCTGGGGTTATATATAGGAGTGTTTAAAGAAATTATGCTTAGCTTATTAATAATACCAATATTAGCAAAAGAATTTAATTGTGTGTTTATGGTAAATATTAATTTTTTTAACATTTTTGAAGCCCTTTTTCTTTTTGATATAATTAATTGTTTAATGTGTCTTCAATTTATTTCCGGGGAGTGATAAACAATTAAAAATATTAAAGAAGGTAAATTAAAAATGTCAATGGATGGGTCAATATGACAATTTTATCATTGTTATATTGATAATAGGTTAAAATTTCAATTTCAATATACTCATTTTACTTTTGATGAGATTACCAAACTTGATATAATATTCAATTTTATAGTTATAAGTTGAAACTATATATACATGCTACTCTTATACAAGGGAGAGTTTTTCATATTAAAACCTTCTATCCATACCAAAGTGGTTTTAACTGCAACAATATGTCAGGAAAACAACGATTTATAGATATAATCATGGAAATAGTCTAGAAATATGCTTTCACTTAGTTTAGTTTTTTAATCTAAAGTAAGGAACTTATAGCAGTTAACATCAGGGGCAATCCATAACAATCATTTCCTCCTTTGTATATCACCAACTTCTATATTTTGTTTTAGTTAAACTTCTGTTAACGAGAAAGAAAAAATAACATTATTAATTCATGAGAATGATGGAAAAAGAGGATGAAAACACACTCTTCAGTATTGAATATTTGTGTAAAGAGCATCATCTGTTTGTCAATTTACTTTGCTCAAAACGTTGCCCGTAATCTGCCATTAAACGGTAAACACTGGCCATGAAGAGATTGCAAGTAACCACTTCCGGTTGGAATGGATGACTATTATTCATTGCCCCAATATACCACTACTCCCAACACCATAATCACACAAGTTTAAAAACCCACCACTTAAGCAGTTGCAACTACTTCGCCAACTTGAAAAGGGTGGTTGACAAATCCTCATGAGTGAAAGGAACTAACCGAGTAAATATACCTTTAGCAAATCTCTACTGTTTCTGTTGAACATTTAGCAAATTTGACTAAACAATTCGTGTATTTTCAATGTTATATCGATAATATTCAAATCGCGTCTGGCAATGTGCTTAAAAAATTAATTTCGAACTCGTCCTTGTTAGCTCAGTTGGTAGAGCGTTCGGCTTTTAAACATCAGTTTAAGCAAGGATAACCGAAATGTCAGGGGTTCGAGCCCCCTATGAGGAGTTCACATTTATTTTTTTTGCTTCTTAGTATCTCCCACATCAAGCCATTGGAAGGTCTGTAAACAAGATGTAATCACATACCCAACCTTGCCCATAAACACTTGCATTCAACTTGCTTTTAATAAGACAGGTATTACTAATATTTTTTCATCTCCATTTAGCAACTTTATCATTTTGCAAATCTATCACTCCACTGGTAATGTCACATTCAATAATACAACACCACATAGCATAATATCCTGTGATAAATTACTCACTGGACAACAGCCCCTGTTCCCTTTCTCTGTGAATTGGCAACTTTCCACTTAGTAATGGCTTACTGATACTATTGTTGTTTTCTTAATAAGGACGAAATTTCGATTTTCCACAAAATTTTAAGGAATTGACAAAACTTGATATATAAAGGGTGGACTCAACAGAGATTAATTGGTCCATTACATTCAATGGTAACCATCTGTAGAAGCATATAAGCATATAAGCATTCAATTACAACTACAAATATACAAATACTGAAAAAAAATGTCAAGACAGTGGGCTGATAGTAAAGACGGTTCTTTCAAAAGACAAGTGAGCGCCTTCAACGAGATTATTTCTCCAAACCATCCGGTATACAAGCCTGCCGCAGGAAGATACTGGTTATACGTTTCCCTGGCATGTCCATGGGCACACAGAACTTTGATCACCAGAGTGCTAAAGGGATTGACCTCTGTTATTGGTGTCACTGTCGTTCACTGGCATTTGGACGACAAGGGTTGGAGACTGGCTCCAGTGGCAGGTGCCTCTACCACGGACAAGAGCCAATTCTACACTGCTTCCGGTGGTATCACTACTTCGGTCAAGAACGGTAGTGGTCCAGTCGGGGAAATCTCAAACGACTCCTCAAGATTGAACATCGACTCCTCTTTTGACCCTATCAACGGGTTCCAAAGATTATCTGAACTTTACTACAAATCAGAACCAAACTACAATGCAAGATTCACTGTTCCAGTGTTATGGGATACCGAAACTAGCACTATTGTCAGCAACGAATCCTCTTCTATCATTAGAAACTTGGACTCAGGTGTCTTTGACGAATTTATTCCTGCCGCAGAAAAGGATAAGATCATGCATTTGGTTCCAAAGGATCTTGAAGCCCAAATCGACGAATTCAATACTTGGGTTTATGATAACGTCAATAATGGTGTTTATAAAGCTGGGTTTGCTGAAAATTCATCTGTTTATGAAAAGGAGGTTACCAATGTTTTCACCCATCTAGATAAGATCGAAGCTATCTTAAAGGACCGTTACGACGCATTGGACAAGAAGTTTAATGGTGACCAAGCCAAGATCCTAGCCCATTTCTTCACCGTCGCTGACCAACTGACCGAGGCCGACGTGAGATTGTACACCACAATCATCAGATTCGACCCAGTCTACGTCCAACATTTCAAGTGTAATTTCACCACCATCAGAGACGGATACCCAAAGATCCATCTATGGTTAAGAAACTTGTACTGGAACTATCCTGCTTTCAAAGACACCACCAATTTTGAACACATTAAATTACACTACACCAGATCCCACACCAGAATCAACCCATTGAGTATCACCCCACTGGGTCCAAAGCCAGATATCAGACCTTTATAAGTCTGCCGTCTATCCATCAAATAATATGTATATATATATATATATATTTACACTATTAAATGTCTATATTTCTCAAATTTTCAGCTGAAAATGTGTCAATTTCCTAATCGGGGCATGGGAACCAAGCCTTTACCCGATCGGGAAACTGGCGCGTTAATTGACGCGTAGCCTTTCTTTTTTCATTGAAATTTCACTTCTATTTTTTTTTTTTTTTCACTTTAAAGAGATCTGTCAGTGACTACTTAGTGGTATTTAAACAGATGGTTGTATTGGAATGGTTGGTTGCATTGAACAATGTAATGTTTCATGCTCAATTCAATAGAGAGTAGTTCAGTTTAAACGTAACTTAATCTTTTCAATCTTAAAATAAATCAAACCAAGGATGCAATCGACCGTCAAGAGAAGATTAAGTTTCACTAATAATAATAATATTCATAATCATAACCATGTTGGTAAATCCCCTCGAGTCGTGAAAAAGACACATGTTAATACTCCATTGAAACCCACATATACTCAATTGAACTCCTCTCCATTCACACCAGGATCAACCTCGGATAGTTTGTTTCAAAGTGTTCCAAATCACTATAATGATGACACTTCTTTATTAAGTTCTCCTCCCATGGCGGTAACATCTTCTGCTTTAGGCGGGAAAACTGCCAGGATTGATAATTTCATAGTTAATACACCAATGAGACTAACTTTAAGTGTTGGGTCTGACGGTAAAGCCACCATCAATAAATTATCAAATCATGGGTCACAGCCATTAGACACGCCAACTAAAAATAATACACAAGTGGATAAAGTGCAAAAGGGGAAGAATGAAATATTGTCTCTTTTGAAAAAGATGAGAAATAATAACAGTAACAGTGTTCATTCTTCTGCATCCAAAAGATCTTCTTCTGCCTCTGCCTCTGCCTCTGTGTCTGCCACCCCTCATAATATATTGACTGCCACCCCACGCAACACTTTAACCGCTACACCACGTAACATACTACCTTCGTCACCACCAATGATGGCGGTTCCTCAAACACCAGGCTCAATCACTTTTAATCAATTTATCAGAACTGGGTTGACGCCAAAGATTCATTCAAATAATGAAAAGACCGTGTTACTAGATCAAATCTTATTAGAAGCAGATACCAATACAAAAGATAGCAACAATAAAGAAAATATTCCTTTGAAACCTGTCCTGGTACCATCTGATATAACATCTCCAGGGACTCAAAATAATGGCCAATTCCCATTCAAATATTCCGTGGGTGATCCATTATTGATTAATGACGACGTCCAATGGACAGAAATTATCAATAAATCTAACACACAGTCAAATCAAAACAAATACATCCAGAGTATCAATTCCACCACCACTGCTGCTACCTCTCCCACCAATAATCATAACAACTCTAAATCAAATACTCAAACAAAGAAATTCATATCCTTTGGCGGACCCTTAATCAAGGAACCAAAGACACCAAGAGCTCAATTGGATACTTTATTAGCTGCTACTCATTCAGTAAATCTACAAGATCCAATGAATGATGGTACCGTATCAACAAGCAACCTTATGAATCCAAACAATTTGCATCATGATCATCATAGACAAAATTCTTTACAATTTACTCCATTAATACAACAAACGATGACTGGCTCATTTAGTAGTAAATTTTCACCAAGAATTTCGTTATCACCTGAAAAATCTATGAACTTAAATTCAATTATTTCAACTGATTCATCCATTTCAAATAATGGTGAAATTGATGCAAGTACTGCATTGAAAAGCTTGATCACTGGTGCTGAATAATTTACCCCATTATCCTGCATCCTCCCACCCTATCTCACCAAATTTTATAAAATTTGCAAATCTATATATTCATTCCTGTTGAAACTATTTTTTATCATAACAGTTTTAGCATAAATTTTTTTTTTAATATTATTTTTTCTTCAACACATCGTGTAATACAAAGAGTTTGTAATAAATTATATATACATAAATGATCTTTATTTGCCTTCTTCTTCTTCTCCTTCTCTTTCTTCACTAGCTTCATCAACAAAAATCTTATTCAAGTTTGGTAAGATGGACATTTGCTGTCCTAATGTTTCCCAGTCAATAATCATCCCATCAAAGGCAAAACAATATTCTTTTGCCTTAATTTCAATATTACCATCAATGGAAGGTGATTTAGGATATCTTTGAGAAAAATGGGTCAAGATCAATTTCTCACAATTCATAGCATTGCTCACTTGAATGGCTTCATTGATAGTACAATGACGTTTCTTAATTGCATCTTCTTGTAATTCATTGTCCAAGGTAGCTTCATGAATCAATAAATCTGAACCTTGACCAATTTCTTCTGAGAATTTCTTTATATTAGGTCTAGTATCACCAGAATATGAAACTTTAAATGGTTTCTGAGTCACTGCATCAGTGTTAAACTCAATAGTATTGGAATAAGCCCAGTTACAATGAATAGCACGACATGTTTGGAATTTATTCATTTGCAAATCTTCATACATTGCTTGAATAGTATCCAAGTCTCTATAAGATGAACTTTGCTTCATACTCAATTTTCTCTTCTTCTTGGTATTATTATTGTTTTCATTCTCTTCATCACTACTCTTGGTTTTCGAATCGCTATTCTCTGATAAATGTTCATATTCATTCATAGAAATGGATTGTGTTTCCATTCTAACAAATCTATCATTTATTAAATGTTCACAACTGATATATCTAACTCTTTCTAAAACGTCTGGAGATTCCATTGATAACCATTCAGTGACAAACTTATTATATTGCCATGGTGTCACTACATAAATAATGGCATCTGGGTCGCTTCCGTTATGCACGTACCATTCTTTTAATATACTCATTATCCCTAAATGATGATCAGCATGAAGATGGCTTAAATAGACAAGTTTCAAATCTTTAAAAATCTTAGCAACATCAATACTAGAGAACATTCTTTTTATAGTACCAATGGTGTTTTCACCAGCATCCAATAAGATGTTTCTATTAGTAACTTCCCCATTGACATCTTTGAAGGGAACTTTTAAGAATGTAGAGACCACATTTCTATACTTGGATGGTAAAGCACTACCAGTACCTAAAGTTATAATTTCCACATGATCCAATTTCTCATTTTTATTGTTGAAATTATTGACATTCAATTGATCTTCAATTAAACGGTCATATGTTATAGTTGGAAGCTCTAAAGGTTCAATGTGATCTTTGTATAATTGCTTCCAAGGTGATTGCTTGTCTAGCTTGTTAGTATTTATTTCAAGTACATCACAATGTATATTCTCAGAGCCCTTAGTGTATGGTTCCAATTGAACAACAGTATCCTGTGACAAAATATGGACATTTTCACTTTTTATGGAAGATTTCTTAACATCTAATTCTTGAGATTGAACTAAAGAAGTTCCAGAAGGCATATTCTTATTGAAACTTTCAAAAAATTCTTTGGATAATAACTGATTTGTAAGTGGTAAATTATATGCTGTGTTTTGCAGAGCTTTTAATTTCAAAGTAGTAATGGTACTCCCCATGAAGGAAATATTGTTAGGAGAGACTAATTTGTGAGATACAATATGCTTTACAGTATTGGCTTCATTCTTGTTGAATAGTTCCATAAATGAAATTAGCTTATCATTAATGGAAATTTCATCACTTAAGAAATAATAAATACAACCCAAGTTATCAACATCATAATTTTCGAAATGGGTAAACATGGAATCCAAATATGAATCGTTTGGAATATCAATGATTAGGATTTTACCAAAAGTCCTTTCCTTTTCTAATACTTGCTCAGGCTTGATTACTGTCCCATTCTCTAAAGTGATCTCCTCACCTTTGGATAGTTTGGCAAATAATGGACCCTTTGGGACACCCAATTTTATAGCCTCTTGAACTTTAAATTTACCTCTAATTGGATTGATGATTACTTCATAACAAGTAGAAGAGTGGGGGAAATTATGAACAAGTGGTAAATTAACGTTCAAATATGGATCAGAAGAGGGTTCATATTTATGTGTTGGAGCCAATCTTGGGAACATCTTAGAGACAATGGAATTCAATACTTTTTGCTCTTGCTTACCAAATGGGCTTTCATTAACTGTATTGACATATATGCTTGGCTTAATATCAATAGTGTTAACAGTCAATAATTTGTCCTTATATTGTTTAGTTATGTTAGTACTTAACTGAATCCCAAATCTAAAGACAAAGTACCTCCATGTGGACACAATGTAATTGATGAGTTCAGTCCCATAGTTTAGTACCAGCTTGGTTTTACCTTGATCGGCAATAGTCAATATCATACCAGGCAACCCCCCTAAGGAGGACCAATTTAATTCACCAGTAAGAAATATATTCTCCAGTTTTGAGATTCTGATTTTATTCTCAGTCAGAGACCTTTGTGCACCCTCAGCTACCTTCCCAAACACGTATTTCTCCCCATGTGATGATTGCAGCAGTAATAGTGGATGCTTGGTGTCAAGTGAAGGTTGGGTAATGGTAGTGATTGAAAACATGGATCGGATAGTAGAGGAAAATCGAGTTTGAGAAAGAATATTGAGGGTTTGATACCTTTGATGAGGAATTGAAAACAGTTTTAAAAGAGTAGAGGGTATGTTAACTGAATCCTTTACAACTTTCCAGACCTTATTAAAGATTTATTGGAATGATGTTCAAGCTTGCTCTTTTGTTTGACCTCACTATGTTTCTTCTTTGTAAAAGTTGCGATGCCCAAATAATAATTTTTCAAATTGCAGAATCTTCAAAAATTATAAGACATAATTATAAAGTGACACACTTAAATAAGAAGAGTAAGTTCATATGTTGAAGATATATTATTTAACTGCTATTCCTGGGATTTGATATCATCTTGGAGATTATTGGGTTCTTGCTGAACTACAAAGACCATTTTTTATTATTTTAGTTGGCAGTTAATACAAGAAGATAAGAAACACTGAAAATTAAAAGAAGGTCACCTTTCCTGGTTGAATCAGGCCTACAGTTAAAAAGTATTTGTATAATAACCCGATCTAAAAGTTCATTAAAATTGTAGTAAAAGTGAATAAAAAAGACACTAAAACAATAATATATCATAACAGTTACATAGCTCTTTTATCCTTTAATCAACATCCTGATACTTATTGCTACCCGCCAAATATACATCTTTTAATGATTGCCATCATCTGCGAATATTTATTGTTCAAAGCTAAAAACTAACCCAAGTAAAGCTTTGTTGTTTAGCTACGGTGGGCTGAAATGTTGCATATTCCCCAGTTCCACCATTGGCAATATATTTTCTCATCAGCCTACTACTGTCTAGGGACATATAATTACATGTTGAAACATCAGCCGGTATATTGTTGAACTGATAGATTACTGCATTTTCACTTATAATATAGAGGATATTATGTTGTGGATCAAAATGTACTTTACTGATATGATTCATACAAAAAGATCTAGGATGTAAAACCTTTTGCTTTGAATGTAGGTCAGGGAATATTTGAGGCAAAGCTGCAATATATTCTGCGATGTCTTCTGAAGGATTTGAGCCAAATCTAGGCCACATTCCAGGCAGTCTCTCTCCACCATAATACTTTAAAGATGCATTGAGACACTCTTGTGGACTCCAACTGTGTTTAAATTCATTCCCTACGAATCCATCTACTATCGATGAATTCTGACACAGTTTCTGAGAAATAGTAGATGAATCATCTTCTATTAACCGAAGAGCTTCATTTCTTAGAGTAGAACGACATTTCCAATACTTCTCAGGGTCATGTGCTATTTCCATGATATTGCCATTAAAAACAATCTCATATATGGATCTACCGTCAGTCCTATATTCCCCATCATCATGACGTTTAACCAAAACCATATTATCATTAATTTTCACGGCTTCAACACCAAGGTCGCTATCTTCAGCGTGGATTCCTTTATTCAAATCACAACAGCTATATATCATCATCCCGTTTACAGTATTGATAATAAGATTATCATCGAAAACAAAGTAATCCACCATGGATGCAAAGCCAATATCAATCGGAAGCTCTTTATTTGTAAATTTTATTTTATCTTCACTTATTCTAAATTCCGTATAAATGCTCTTCATATTTTGGATATGACTGGGATGGTAAGAATTTAATTTAGTCTCATAATCAGAGTAGTTAGTATTATTATATCGAAATCTATCTTTTCCAACATCACTATCCGAGTCCTTGCATATTCGATCGGTCTGGATAATAATAAATGAATCCCTCTGTGGATTATATATTATACTATTTTTAGGATATAATAAGTTTGACATGTATTGGTCCATCTCTTTTATACGAATCTTATGATGTTTTACCGTTATGCTAACATATTTGATGCAATTTTGAAACTTCAATAAAAGTAAAGCATCTGAACTTTTATCTTCAATTTCAATAACTTGTTGTAATCTATACTTTTGAGTTTTTAGCAAGTCATTTTTTAGCCTCAGGATATGGCCGTTTTCTAATTTTATTAAATACCATATACGCATTCTGGGATAAGCAACCAAAACTCTATTCAACTTCTTTAAATAATGGAATATTTTTTTGGTATCTTTGATTTGTTTATGACTTTTGACTTCATTCTTTAAGTCTGGAAGAAAGTGATGTGACTTAAACTGACTCAAGTGCGTAAGCTTAACCATCCGTAACCCATCGTTAAATAAACAAAACAGGATTTCAGATGTCTGGTCATATTCAACATCAAGTAACTGAACAATCCTATTGATATAAGGAAGGGAAACTTCCTCGCACATAATATCATTAACTTCATTTAGGAAGATAATGAAAAAATTGGTTAAACTGTAGCATGCTATGGATCTATCATTCAACTTTTTAAGTTGGATGTTTTCACCAGGTTTAAAAGCAGCTGAAATGCGATCCCATATAACTACAATATTTCCTGTTATGTTTGTAATTCTAACCATGGGATTGCAAGCATTGTTGTGATATAAGAACACACAAAGGTGTTCACTACAAATTACGAAAGCATCATTTGGAATCGATTTGATAGGGGTTATGTTCTCACTATTATTAGAGATAAAATCTTGAAATGATGTAGAGTAAAGACCTGTCTCATTCCGTATCATGACACTAGTATCATCAATACTGTTATTAATATGAAGAATATGGAATGAAACCTTGGAATGATTGACCAAAAGTTCATTGAATTTTGTAATTTCATGACATTGAGCATCCATTCCACGCGATAGATCGTTGATACACCAAACCCGGGAGTGGGCTCGGTCCCAGATAATCAGTTTGTCATCCTGAAATTCAGCTTTGCTAATACGATGATTATCTGGTGCTTTAAAAATAGATTTTACTTCAAATAAATCGGTAAAAGATTTCAATAACACTTCAGACTTGGTCACTTGAATCCCAAAAGTCTCATAAATCTGTACAAATAATGTTTCTTCATTACTGGATGGCAACATATCATCTAATTGGACATATTGAAGCTGGCTGGATTTTTCACCTAAGTAATTCTGTATTACTTCTGCTTCAATAGCGTAACACTTTGTAATGGTGTTATTATCTGTTACCCATATCAATTTCGACCCAAACATGCTATTACCTGTAATAAAATTAATATTGCAATAATGTTTGAAGTCAGGAGCTACTTGGTTGATTTGAAATGATCTTCTTGTAAAAATAAATGGGATTGGTTGCATTTGACATACAACGTCGTCGGTTGTTGTCCATAACTCATTTCTAGATTCCACAGGTAGAAGACCGGTTTGTTTTGAAGGTGATACAGAGCAGATCGGGTTAAAATCAACTACTGTATTATTTAAGGATGTGGTATCATTAAATTCAAAGTGCCCTGAAAATATTTCCTTTCTTGTCATCTCTTTCATCTTAGAGAGATCGATAGTCAATTCGGTACATTCATCGAAGCGTGCTACTAGTATTTTGAAAAGGTGTGATAATGTACTATCTTGATTTGAACAAGCAGCAATTGATGTCATACCTGTAATCTCATTTTCAATTAAATATATTTCTATCTGCTCGCTATTGTTTATGCTGAGCACACAAAAGACCTGACCACTTTTATTGGCGACAACGGTACAATGATCAAATTTCTTATATTCTGTAGCTGTTTTCACTAAACTTGCTAACATATCATCACACTGAAACCAGGATATTATTTCACCATGCCATGAATGTATTGTTGTTGTAATTGGGTTGAATTTCTTTTCGTAAAGATCATCAAGCGCAACAATACACTGTGGTGTCAAATTAGTAGATATAAATAAATGAGTTGCACTGATGGGAATTAAAGTGGAAAGGGAATCATTCAAAGTTGTCTTAACGGAAATTGTTTCTTGTACTTTGAAGGTATTCTCATTCCACTGTATTAAAGTGATTTTGGAGTTGGTATCTTCACCACTACAAATGGCTAAAGTTGGCTGTTTAGTTGGCATGAAGGCACATGAAATAATTTTGCCATTCAATGGTAATATCACGGAATTTACTAATTTAAATTCAATGGCATTAACCCAATAAAACAATTTAACCATTAATCCACTGCGAAATGGCAACTCTTTATTTAATTCTTGCTGTACAACAGCTACAAAATTGTGATGAGAGCTGGTGACAATCTTCCAATGTTTACCCATTCTTAAATTCCAGTATTGTGTGATCTTATTAGGACCATGTGAAGTGAAATCCTTTATATAATTGGAATCCAGTCGAGACATAACTATTGATACAAAATATCCATCTTGAGTGACAGCTAATATCCTGTCATCCCAAATTGAAAACTTGTTATCTATGCTGGGGTACGCGTTAGGTCTAAAAGTGACAATATCAGTATATTCAAATATTCTATGGATAATATGAGAACCAACTAAATAGAATGATCTGTCCCCTACTACAATATATGAGTCTATCACATTTTCCATGCTCTCCGGTAATACTTCAGTGTTTGTTAGACACGAATCATCTTCATATTCTGATAAAACTGTATTTTCAGCTAATCTATCTGGATCCATCTCATCTTCCAAGATTATGGTTTTATGATCAACATTATCATTTTCTTCATCATCTTCATCGTCTATTAGATTTTCAATATCGGAATCGTCTAAAGTATCTTTCTCCACGGTCAATTGTTCATCAACAGCCTTAAAGTCAGCCTTCTTTAACCCATAGAGAGAATTAAATGTTGTGTTGTTGTTCGAATTCAATTTTCTTTTTGTCAAGTACTGTATCATCTTGTAATATTCTTTATAGTTCTTATTGAATCTGAAGGGTAAACATTTCTGTATCACCAGTGGATATTGGACATTGGCCTGGAAGAATTCTATATTATTTTGTTCCGGATTACTCTTGTAGTTATCATATGAACCCTCGGTATTGTGTAAAGTTTGATTAAATTTGAATGAATCAGGTACTTTAGCCGTACCTTCTGTAATCCATGTTTCCGTATTAAGTTGACCAAAAGTATACCCTTGCCCTAAAGTCTTGACAGACTCCATACCAATTGAAGCTGCTGATGTGTGGTTGTTCGAGAAGGTTACATCTTTTCCTTCTAAAGCTCATCTCAAAAAGTTTCAATTTCTAAATTTCATCTAATTAACCTGGTGTCTATATAGCAGATGAAGAAGAGAATGGGAATAGTGGAAAACACAACGAGGCAAATGATATATATATATATATATATATATGCATAAGTTCTATGGTGTGGCTATATATGGCTAAAATACGTTGTTCTTGCTACTTTTTGAGATTAAAGTAGTTTTCAAACTTATACATTCCATGTTGAGTGAGTTCTACCGTTCACAGTCATCTGTAGAATGTTGACTATTTCTTTCTGACCCACACATATATACGGCAGTTCTGTGTGGCAATACACAAGGAAAGAGGGACAAGGCAAAGTAATTTGCTGCGAAAAGACCTATATCCATTTCTTGTACTTGTATACGCACTTTATTTGCTAAATACCATCTACTAAAACCACATCGCTCTGGATCAGTCACCACTTAACCAATCACCCACTATCACACGCACCAATGAACAACCCAGTGGTCAATCCAGAATCAACCATCTAATCTATCACTTAATAAATCATCTAATCACTCAATAAATCAATAAATCGTTATGGAAAAGCTGGAAATGTGTCAGTTTGGCACGAGTCACTGCCAGAGTCAGCCGAGAACAGTATATATATATAAGACAGCGGTTCCAAACCGATGGAAGGGCCCCCCACTGCCACCATCTTGTTCCCCTGGCGCCAGCATACCATACCATACCACACCACACATATCTGTATACTGCCTTCCCCCCCAATCATGTCGAACACTCCAGCTCCTTTAATTAAACCAGGTAGAACCATATTGGCATCTAGTATCGCCAAACTGCACACGCAAGAGATCCAAGAAGGTATTGCCCATTTGAAAGAGTCTACACACGCCAACGGACCATTGCTGGTCGGGTTCTTGGCCAATGAAGACCCTGCAGCCCAGATGTATGCTGCGTGGACAAAGAAGACTGCAGAATCCCTGGGGGTTCGTTTTGAACTGCGTCAATTCGACGATAAAGATCAACTAGAAGAAAATATATTGACTGCTAATGAGGATAGCGAGGTGGATGGGATCATGATCTATTTCCCTGTGTTTGGTAATGCACAGGATCAATACTTACAACAAATTGTCGCCATAGAAAAGGATGTAGAGGGATTGAACCATTTATATTATCAAAACATGTATCACAACATAAGATACTTGGATGTGGAACATAAATTGAAATCCATCTTACCGTGTACTCCATTGGCCGTGGTTAAGATTTTGGAATATTTGAAACTGTATAATACTTTGTTACCAGAGGGCAATCGCCTTTATGGTAAGAAATGTGTGGTCATAAATAGGTCTGAAATTGTTGGGAGGCCACTTGCTGCTTTGTTAGCTAATGATGGTGCTATAGTTTACTCTGTCGATATTAACAATATACAGAAATTTACTCGTGGTTCCGGATTGAAATTCGTCAAGCATCATGTAGAGGATTTAGGCGATTATTCGGAGACACTATTGAAACAAATATCACTGGAGGCAGATATTATTATCACAGGTGTTCCCTCAGAGACCTATAAATTCCCCACCGAATACGTGAAAGAAGGTGCTGCTTGTATAAACTTCTCATCCCATAAGAACTTCAACGAGGACGTCAAGGAAAAAGCCTCGCTGTACGTTCCAATGACAGGTAAAGTCACCATTGCAATGCTGATCAGAAACATGTTAAGGTTGATTGGGAACCGCAATGCCAAGTAAATACCATCATTAACACTACCATATATATATATATATATACATAACTATATATTATTTCATTCAATTATTCATAGGAAGTCATAGAATCTCATCGCCGTGTGAACTGATATTTTGAAGATGCAAAAATGCTTAAAATTTAAGAAATTGGAATTGAAATGTTCCAAGCAATAAAACATATACAAAACTAAATTTGTCTTGTACAGTTAGCAAACATACCAGTTAAAGTTGCCAATTGCTACCCCAAATAACAGGTATAACCATGTCTAATGTTGCTACTGGAAAGCCTGTCTTTCAACTGAGAAAAGAAGTGGCTTCTCTGGTTCAAAACTCAGATGAACCTAGCGAAACAAGTGAAATCAATAATAATACTAATGATTTGGATGCAGATGACACTTTAAACCAGACATCCTTTGTTTCCACTAACAATAATGACACTAATCCTGTTATGTTGTTGACAGAGAATGAAAAATATATCGTGAAAAGTTTGAAAGTTGACCTTTTATCATTAGTGAAAGATACCAATGTTACCGGTTCCATCGATTCTTTCTCCGGGAAAGCTATGATTAATGATAATGATCATTTGTATATTTGGAACTACAATGATTCAATTGTGCAAAAACATTCTCCATTCAATAAAATTCCTTTAGATCATGTTAAAAATGAGGGTGAAGATATGTTACCAATTTGTCTTCTAACATGGCCTGCCACCATGGAGCAATCTGCTCAAGAAACTAACTTAGGTATCTGTATCATTCACAGACAATCAGGGAAATTCGTGTTTTATGAAGATATTTCATCCATTAATAATCTTTATTCTCAACTATCACAAAACTTAGCACATGTATTAGATTTAGGTCTCACTAATACTTCAGAATATATCACTTCGGCCGTCAGTGTGGAACCAAGTGGTGTTGTACTGGCTACCTCCTATGGTAGAGTACTTTTTGTCACAATCAGAGATTCTATGGGTAAATCAAAAGTCCAATTGAAACAACAATTAATTAAATCACAAAAAAATTTCTTCTCAAGTTTATTTACTGGTAAAAGAAATGGTAATGACACCGTTCAGCATCACGATATAGTTTCATTGAAAAATGGTCCAATTGTCGGGAAAGGTGATAGATTATTGTACATTACCACAAGGAAAGGTGAATTCCAAATATGGCAACTGTCTGTGACTTCCAACTGTTACAAGAAGATTGACACCAACATTTATAATCAAATTGTCGAATCATTACAAGATTTATATCCATACGCAGTAAGTTCTTTACAAATCTTGAACTCTCATCCTATTTACAATGATGATCCTTTTTCTCATATTGTTTTGTCATCAATTACCAATGGTAACGATGAAACTTGTTATATTTTATCAACTTTACTCTTTGATGAGAAGGCTAACAATTTTATTATCTTCTCTACATACAGATTAAACACATATTCTTCTCCACCCCAATCCACATCATCACCTACAATCAACTTTCCTACACTTATGATCCCCAATTCATTGAATAATAAAAATGGACAAGGCAATGTCATAAATGTGACTGTATTGTTTCATAATGCTATGGTCTTAACTCAAATTAGTTCCAAATTGGATATTTCCTTCACCTTGAAACGTAAATGGGAAGATATTATTTCATTTAGAGATTCTATGGATATTGTAGGTCTTGGTTATAAGAATGATAAAATTTATCTACTAAGCAAAGACATTGGTGGGATTTTATCCATTGGATTGAAAGACGCCAAAGAATTAGAAGATGAATCTCCGGATGAAGAGACAAGATTCGTTAAGACTCACATAGACCAAGCGGTTTATTTTGCCAGAGACACTGATTTTGAAAACATGAGCCCAATTGAGTTTAATTTATCTAAGGATATCTTTTTAGATATGAAAACCATCGAACATGATTTAAAATTGTCAGCATCTGAAATTGTTCACGCTACTGGGAAATATATTGTATCATCTGTTTCTGAAGAGAAAAACTTACCACAACATTTATTATCAAGAATAAATTATTTTAAGAATCTTCTACATTTCACTGAACTAAACTTCAATGACAAGATTTCACATACTTTAAAATTATGGTTAATTGAAAATTTTGAAATAATGAACAGTTGCTTAAGATTATACCAATTCTTAGACACTCCAGGTAATAACAGCAATGATAAATTACTTAATGTTTGGGATAATGTATTGAAACAAAATAATCTAACTAATAGTCAATTAATCATTTCCAACATCGATCAATATCCAAAGGTCTTTAATGATTTTTTACAAAACATTAATATCAATACGGAATCCATTGAGTTTAAGAGTAATTTAATCAACTTGATTAACGAATGTGTATATGAAGCTGTACTGGAAGAAGGTGAAAAGAATCTCCGTTATGGGAAGCTGAATCTTGATACAAGACAATTGGATAATGATCATTTGCCATGGTTTATCACATTATCCAATTTGAACAAAATTAATGATATATTCTTCCAATATAAATTCCAATACAATGACGAAAAGAGAAATATTGAATCTGAGGATGTGAAAGAACAGTTTTTGACTTTATTAAAAATATTATATTACAGTTTCAATCAAGTGAGGTTATGGGCTACTCAAGCCGCTTCTACATTAGGTGATGATAAATCTCAAGAAATTATTGAACTTAATAAATTGTACATTAAGAATCATATTGATTGGAACCATGTTTTATGTGAAATCGGTTATCAAACGCAATCTATCGAAATCACTGAATTTTACAAGGATTTAGAAGCTTTAGTTCAAACTTTAGAAACCTTACCCACAGAAGACAATGATGTGATTAATTTGTACCAGGAATTTTTCCAAAAGTTCCAAATGGCATTTGCTTCAACATTATTTGAATATTATGCCACTAATAATAAATTAGGTGAATTATTTTATAGATTCCCACAGCAGCATGATCAATTAATTCAATTTTTCCGAGAGAATTCTGATAAATATGGTAATATTTCATGGATCCAAGATATTATCGATGAAAGATACTCTGATGCATCAAAGACATTAAATGGGTTACCATTACTAAACCAAGATATTGATACAAACCAATTACATTTGAATGTAGCCAAATTGACTTGTCTTGTCGAAGAGCCAGAGAACATAGATATGAAACAATTACAACAGATTCAATGTAATTTAGATCTATTAGATTGTGAAATTGATTTCATTAATAAATTGAAACAAAATGAAGTTGCATTAAACAAAAGATATGTTGGTACCTCCATGGAAACTATATTCAACGAATTGAAATCTTTCTTGGCTGAAAACAAGACTATATCATTCAATGAAATTGTTGAGCTGTATAGTTTGTTAACAGATGGTGATAGCATGTACTGTGCCTTAAAATTGTTGAGTTTCAACATCGAATTAATCGAATTTGACATCAAGAAGTATTTGATATCTACTCTTTGGAGAAGATGTATATTACTGGATTTAGATCAGAATGAAAAAGATACTGCGATTGAAAACACAATTTTGTATCGTGTATTAGAAAGATTCTTTAGTGAAAAATTATATGAGCATGACTATCCATTACCACATCTATTTTTGTTAACAGACAATTCTACTATCAGTAACGAATTACTACAGAACTTATACGGGAAATATGTCGATGGCAACATCGAAAGTATCAAGACTGTAATGGATAGCGAAACTGAAGCTATTTCCAGACAATTGAATTTTGCAAGATTACAAGATATTATTTCTTCTGCTAATGCAGCCACTGGGAACCAGTGTGTGATCAACTATGAAACTAATGAGATCGAATATACCAAATAAGTTCACTGAACATATTTATTTCTTATGTAATTTCAGATAATATAACAGTATTAATAAGAGAGAAATAAAATATTAAATTATGTATAATTCTATATTGCAACAGTTTCAAACACTCATCTTCATTTGAATTCTTGGATGTGGGTTGTAATCAGAGATCTCGAAATCTTCTAATTTAAAATCATCGATGGAATCAACCTTTCTAGTAATTTTTAAAGTTGGGAAAGATCTTGGTTCTCTACTTATTTGCTCTTTCAGAGCATCAATATGGTCTCTATACACATGAGCATCACCTAGCGTGTGAATAAACTCACCTGGTTCCATATCTACAATATGTGCAATCATAATGGTCAACAGGGCGTAAGAAGCAATGTTAAATGGAACACCAAGACCCATATCACAAGATCTTTGATATAAAAGACATGACAATCTTGGCTTACCACCATCCTTAGGGAAATTAACATAAAATTGAGAGAAGACATGACATGGAGGTAGAGCCATTTGAGGGAAATCAGGTGGATTCCAAGCACTCATGATGATTCTTCTATCATATGGGTTATTTTTCAACTTAAATATAACATCTTGTAATTGATCCACACCTTGTCCCGTGTAGTCATCGTCACAGGTCTTGTATTTAGCACCAAAATGTCTCCATTGGAACCCATAAACTGGACCTAGATCACCTTCACGACGATCTGTTAAACCAAGCTTGTCTAGATATTCACGAGATCCATTACCTTCCCAAATTTTCACACCTTGCTCAGATAATTTGTTACCGTCTGTACAACCAGCAATAAACCATAGTAATTCTAGAATAATACCCCTAGTAAAAACTTTCTTGGTGGTCAATAAAGGGAATTGACCATTGGCTAAGTTGAATCTCAATTGAGGTGGAGCGAAAAGACTGTAAGTACCAGTTCCTGTTCTGTCAGGTCTGAATTCACCTTCCTCGATGATTCTTTGACATAAATTTAAATACTGATCTTCTTCTGGATTTGTAGACATTGTCAATTGATATTTCTAGCACTTTAGTAACGGCTTGTGGTCTGTTTTACTGATCTTTAAGAGTAGTGGGTTAAGTTGGAAAGGTTTTGGCGTTTTTTGAAATAAATTTCAAATTAATGAAATGTAACTTAACGTGTTCAACAGCAACTGGTAATGCCCATTAGATATGGGTCCTAATTGAAGGCCAGGTAAACAATCGCAGAAAGTGTTGACAACAGCAGATAACAGTGGAATATAAAACACGACCTCTTTTTAGAGATTAACATTTTGGTTTGACAGCTTAATCCAAGGAAAACATCGCAATGCCAAACTTAACAGGTTTATTCCAAAAATATGTCAGTATCGTAGATGAGTCTATAGACCCTACGGAACGAACAATCCGTGAGAAAGAGAGCATAGATGGAGAAAAGAAACAGTTAGAAACGGACACTTTGAAGGATACTTTTATTGCTGAATGCAGAGATTTATTTTATTGTCTTAGGGAATTGACCCGTGTTCTCAATCAAATAGAAACATCATATAATGATCTCGATGGGTCAGGGATGATGTCTGATCAGGATAAGGACAACTTTGACACCGAATTTAGATTGCAACTGCAAAAATATGTGACCAAGTTTAAACAATTAGAATCATATGAAACTGGGAGAGAGGCACTGATAGAGAAAGATGTGTTAAAAGGGTTTCAAATGTCTCGTTTGATGCATTCCAAACAACAATCAGAGCTGGTTAGATTTCATAAAACTAACAACCAATTCAGAAATGGTGTTATCAACTCCATTAATATCATTATCAAAACTGTTTCTTCTAGGTTTCTTTCTATGCAACAAGAAAGATTGGCAAATAAGAAGAAATTCGACACCTTGGATTTCAATGCTGAAATCCATCCCGAACCACCATTCCATAAATCAGATTCTTCTTCCACGATCCCAATATCTATTGACACATCCAATTCGCATCAATTTGTCGAGACTGTTCAAGATGAAGTGAAGGTTTATGAAGATACGATATCAAGATTAACGCAGGAGCAATTACAAACGTTGCAAGTGGAACACGAAGAGTTGTTGAATGCTAAAGATGAGCAACTAAACAACGTTAAGAAGATTAATGATACGATATTGGACATTATGTCACTTCAAACAGAACTCTCACAGCATTTACAAGTCCAATCGCAAAATATTAATAATATGTTAGATAACCAAGAAACAATCGAATCCAATATTGTCAAGGGTAATATACAGTTAAAGAAAGCTCAACGTACAGCCAGTAAATCGGCCAAGATGATCACATATACTGCCATACTTATGGCTCTTTTTATCCTCTTTGTGGATTATATTAATTAATATTTCAAACAGACGTTTATTCAAGAATAAATACAGTATATACATATATAGTATCCTATCTTCATATCTTCGATCACTCTAGTTCGAGGCCAGTAAACACAATCATAATGATCATCATTCATAATTCAAAAGGAAAACAACTCGAAACTACACGTAACTGTGACTCTCATAGGAGGTAAAACCATAATTAAACCGTTTATTCGACCTCTAGGATAGCACCAGTAGCTACAGAACGACCATCCTTTCTGATAATGACTCTACCAATGTGTTTATTCTCATAAATAGTCACCATTGGGATCCATCTTCTTCTCTCCGTTAATTCAATCTCCACAACAGCAGTTTTATTAGAGGGTAGATGTTTCACCTTCTTCTTAATCACCTTAGATGGATCCTTTGGATCAATAAGGGTCATTAGTTTATTAATTCTTGCCGGTTGTTCATAGACACCTCTAAATAACATCACTGAGGTACCAGGTAACAATGGACGACTCATTTGGAATGTAGACAATCTAATCTTAAACTTTCTACCAGATTTGATATCATATCCAACAGAAGCACATAAATCACCACCTTCAATATCCTTTGCATGAGATTGACGTAATTTTAGTGTGACGAATTCACCTTTAACTGCGATGTTAGTAGACTCTTGTTCTCTACCAGTAAGAATCTTATCAACTAGACATGATTGTTCACTTGGATAGATAGTAATGGTTTCACCAGGTTGAATGGACCCAGATTCCACTTTACCAGCTAGTATAGATTCATCATTCTTCTTTGAAGTAGTGACTTCCAAGATTGAGAATACAAAAGGTTTATCTAACACTTCCTTACGAGATTCAACATTAACCTTTGCAGCGACAGTTTCTAACGTTTCGACTAAAGATGGACCATCATACCAGTTTTGTTCTTCTGGATACGGTATCTTATAAACACCTTCACCAGAGAACCCACTCAGTGGAATCCATTTAATTTGATCTTCTTTATAGCCAATCTTCTTGAACCAATCCATTAATTCATCTTGAATTTGGTAGAATCTAGTAGCAGACCAATCAACAGTATCCATCTTATTCATAGCCACAACAATAGTACTGATATCCATAGAACGTGCCAGAAGTGTATGTTCTTTAGTTTGACCATCTAAATTAAATCCGGATTCAAATGCATCAGTACCACAGTCCACAGATAACACAGCAACATCAGCTTGCGAAACACCTGCAATGGCATTTGGAACAAAATCTCTGTGGCCTGGTGCATCAACAATTGTGAAGTTTGCAGATTGGGTCTTGAAATCACTGGTACAAATGGAGACGGTAACACCACGCTCTCTTTCCTCTGTGGTTTGATCCATAACCCATGCTAAATGGAAGGAACCTTTACCAATTTGTTCGGATTCTTTCTTTAGTTTTCTGATCTTATTCTTATCCACAGCACCAATATCATACAATAATCTCCCCATTAATGTTGATTTACCTGCATCGACATGACCCAAAACGACAAAATTTAAATGTGGTTTGGCTTGGGTATCGATATACTGCTTGACATCAATTGGGTTTCTTGGCTTTGTAGGTTGTACAGCTCTCTTATAGGCTTTAATAAGCTTTTCTTCAACTTCTTCCTTTACCCAATGGCTCGATGAGATTTCTCCCTCTAGATCGTCTTCAGATAACACTTCTATTCCATCAGTTGCATGTTGCGAGTTATTGGATGGCTTATTTTTGTTATTCAAAGATGATGGAGTTGGTGATGGAGTTGGAGTAGGGGTGCCACTAATCTTTAAATTCCCCATAGCATTGTCCACATGACTTTTCTTCTTCTTATAATGTTTCTTTAAATCAAGTAAGGCTTCCTTAGATCCAAAATCATAATCAAGGATGGCCAATTTCAAATCAAAAGTGGTCCATCCATGATAATCTTTCATCCCTTCTTTCACCTCTGGCAAGACTTGATTCATTAGATCGTATTCTTCATCGTTTAAGTAGTCATCCAGTTCCCCTTCGTCATGGAATTCAGGAATTTCATCCTCATTTATGTAATCTTCTTCGTCGTATTGTGACATTTTACTATTTGTTAAGTTTTATAAACTTTGAGTTGGTATTCTAGCTATGCATTGATAAGAAATAATTATATTCAAAGGAGGGAGTCACATCTATAAACTGATATTCTTCCTTTCTTTATATTAATAATGTATTTAAATTTTAATACTGAAAATTTTTCAGAATTTACCATAATGAAAGTAGTAATGATATTTATTCCCAGTAAAATGGGTGGGTGAACAGACTAGAATATGGTCGAATTGTAGAGGATAGGTGGTGTTGAATCGTTGTTTGTTTGAAATGCAATGTTAATTGCTGGGTTGTAGAGTATATACAGGAAAATGGGGTCTTGACCCATTTTGTGATAATGGTAATTAGCACAGTGGTAAAAAGAAATTGGGGTGTGACCTGAGAGAGATTGAGATAGAAAAGTGAAAACCAGGTGTAGACTATTATATCAGCTTTCATAAGTCTCTGTACCAAGTTTGGTGTCTCTTTACACGTTCCACACGAGCTTCTTTTCTTCCCTTGTGCCATTTAGACTTAATAGTATCAAGTCTGCTTTGCATTTCTTGTAGTCTTGCTGGTGAGGCACTAGAAACTAGCGATATGAACAGGCGGGATACCCCAAACTGTTTAGCTAAAACTGATCTAGTATATTTGTTTGGATCTTGCTTCCGCAAATCAACAATCTGTTGAACTTCCTTGGGAGTCAAATTATAGGATTTAACATGTTTCAATTCTGCATTTCTACCAGTAAGAACCTCTGGGCCCAATGTTACCTTGGTCTGATCATTTTGTAAATGTGGGATAACATGTTGACGTCTTGGATCGTCTGGAGATAAAAAACTCAAGGGGATAGTTTCACTATGGATGGAACCTGTAGGAGAAGCTTGGGTCTTTTGTACATACATCCCTGGTGCCACTTTAGCTTTACGATACCCGTTAACATTGGACACAGATCTGTATTTGTTGTAAATCGTTGGCTGTCCTCTTAATTCAGCCATAGAACCTGTTTTAATCTCTGCGGAGGCCTTTTTAAGTAAGCTGTTGTTGATGTGGAACATACGAGCCCCAATCTTTTGAGTAATGTTGTTACGAATCATTGCGGAGGTGGTTCAAACGGGGTTTCAATACTAGTATCAGAGTCTCTTACCTTTTCTTGTAGCTTGTTTCTTGTGGAATAAATGGAGTTTCTTTAAAATATTCAAATCTTTAAACTGTTTTAAATACAATTTGAATTGAAATGAATTCCGTAAATAACTTCCAATGGCATGTCATCGCAAGGAGTAACATACAGTATAGTGGGTAAATATAACATCATTATGAATGATGACCTACAACAACTTATACAGCAACACACAACCAGTTCAGTTACACCAAACCTGGTTAAAATTGTTCAGAAATTAGCTCAATCCAAACATAATGCCAACGATTTCTCTAAAGCTGCTAAAGTGATACTAAAGTTTAAAGATAATGATTCTACCATGTTTCTAAATGGCTTGTATGAAAGATTAAATGATGCTACACAAACTGTCAAACCTAAAATATCGGAGCACAAAATAACCAATATATCATCTGTGAAGCCATTGAAAAAGAAGAAACTGGTAGCTATATCGTTTGATGATGACGAAGGAGAAGAGGAGAATGACGATGAAATACAGATCAAGCCTGTTTTTAAGAAACGACAGATGGGCCAGAAAGTTACTTTTAAGAAATTGGATAAATCTACCGCCTTTAAATTAAAGGAATACGCAGAAGTTCAATCCAGTAAGACATCAAGTTCAGTCTCAAACCATCAATATATTAAGAAAATACTCTCTGAACCAGGAGCAACAAATCATGATAAAATACAGATAACAGAATATACAAACGAACAAGACCTGCCATTAGATATACAAGACAAACAATTTGGTAAAGATGATGAAGAATGGTACAATTATGATGATGATCTTGGAAACACAGCTCAAGACGAAGTTGATGCAGTGAATCACTTAGATTTTATGGGTAAAACAAGTAAACCACCAAAAGTTAATTCTGACGTAGCAGATGTTCAATTATATCCATTATCTATTGACAAGAAAAAAAATTGGTTACCGCCATTTTTACTAAATGATAGTAACAAATATAATGTATCTAATGCAGCTATTGTTGGATCCATTGCAGAATCTTCTCAGGAAGGAATCATTGACCCATTTAAGAACCCTGAGAGTACATTCTCTCGAACGGCAAGGAGTGGTAGTCATTTGGTTAACCTAAAAAGATTAAATAAAGAACAGCGGCAACGAAATAAAAATAATACAAAATTAGCTAACACAGCAATGGGTGTTGCATTGGGTATCTCTAAAGATACATCAAATAGTAAATCTACCGCACAGTCCTTTGGCAACAAATCTTACAAAGAATTGGAACCGACTCAGGAAGAAATCCAAAACCAAAGACGCTCATTACCCGCTTACAAGATTAAAGACTCATTAATCTCGATGATATTGAACAATCAAGTGGCAATCATCATTGGTGAAACTGGTTCTGGTAAGACCACCCAATTACCCCAAATTCTATATGAGGCTGGACTTTGTCATGATAACACAATTATTGGGATAACACAACCTCGTCGTGTGGCGGCAATGTCGGTTGCTAAGCGTGTTGCTACAGAAATGGATACACAGTTAGGCCAAACAGTGGGTTACTCTATTAGATTCGAAGATCGAACTTCATCTGAGACAAAAATCAAGTTTATGACAGATGGTATATTATTACGTGAAACGTTGCTTGATCCATTACTATTAAAATACAATTGTATTATCATTGATGAAGCCCATGAAAGATCATTAAATACTGATGTTTTGCTGGGTCTTTTCAAGAATTTGCTAACAAAGAGAAAGGATATTAAATTGATTATTACTTCTGCCACTATGAATGCTGCGAAATTCTCCAAGTTTTTTGGTAATGCTCCTCAATTTACAATTCCAGGTAGAACTTTTCCAGTTCAGATTAACTATACGAAATCACCAGTCGATGATTATGTGGAATCTGCTGTAACCGAAGCTGTGAGAATACATATGCAAACCGAAATTAATAGTGGTGATATTCTAATATTTATGACAGGTCAAGAAGATATTGAAACTACATGTGAATCTATTAGAGATCGTCTTACAGAAATATATGCAAAGAAAAATGGGGTAGGGTCATTCGCGGAAATTGATGATATTGAGATCTTCCCTATTTACTCTGCTTTACCACCTGAATTACAAACAAGGATATTCCATAAATTAGACCATTCAAAGAGGAAAATTGTTGTTGCTACTAATATTGCAGAAACTTCATTGACTATTGACGGTATCAAATATGTCATTGATTGTGGTTATTCTAAATTGAAAGTTTTCAACCCTCGAATCGGGCTTGACAGTTTAATGATAACGCCAATCTCTATAGCAAATGCTAATCAAAGATCGGGTAGAGCCGGTCGTACAGGACCTGGTATTGCTTATAGGCTGTTTACCCAGGAAAGTTTAGAAGAAGATATGTATGTTCAAACAATTCCAGAAATTCAAAGAACTAATCTTTCAAACACAATATTGTTATTGAAATCGCTGGGTATTAAAGATATCATCCATTTCCCGTTTTTAGATAGACCACCTCTACAAACTTTGTTAGCCTCGCTGTATGAGCTGTGGTTTCTTGGAGCTATTGATAATTTTGGTAACATGACCTCATTAGGTAAACAAATGTCTAAATTCCCACTTCAAGCCTCCTTATCCAAGATTTTGATTATTGCTTCTCAAAACAACTGCAGTGAGGAAATATTAACCATTGTTTCTATGTTGTCTGTTCCGCAAGTGTTTAATAGACCAAAAGAGCTTGAAAAGGAGGCAGATCAAGCAAGAGCTAAATTTTTTGTTCCCAGATCCGATCATTTGACTCTATTAAACGTTTATAGTCAATGGAAATCAAACAACTTCTCTTCTCAATGGTGTGAGAAACATTTTTTAATTTATAGATCCCTGGCTAGAGCACATGAGATTAGAAGACAGTTGATTACTGTGATGAAGAAGAATGGCATCCCATTACACTCATCTGGTTCAGATTGGGATATTGTGAGACGAAGTATATGTTCTGGATTTGCTCACCAAGCTGCTAAAGTCACTGGATTAAGCAAGTATGTGAATTTAAGAACTGGGATGAATGTCGAATTACATCCAACCAGTGCTTTGTATGGTCTTGGTGATCCACCATCATGTGTAGTGTATCATGAACTATTGCTCACTTCCAAGGAATATATGTGTTTTGTCACTGCAGTAGACCCATTTTGGTTAATGGAGTTTGGGCCTTTGATCTATGATATCAAGCGAGTAAAGAAGTATGAAGATGATGGAAGTACCTCAATATTTGGAATCAGCAACGATGCAGATGAGAATAAGGAAACTAATGATGCTGTTGATCAGAAAATTGAGCAATGCCTTGTTAAAAGGCAAACAATCATCAATCAATTGAAATCAGATGTCAATACTGCCGCTGAAACTTCGATCCAAAAGAATAAGCCAAACGAAATAAGCCAAGGAAATATGGCCACCATTGGATTGAAGAGGAGAAGGCCATTTTAAATAAATCCGTATAGACTTTTAAATAATAGAATATATTTTATTAACATGCATTATTTTGAATATTATATGTAGTTAAGGAATAGTTATATATGTGGATATGACAGCTAGAATAAGCCTGGTCCAGAAGGAGAGTTCGAGAACATATCTTGGAATCCACCTAAGTACCCAGAGTATACATGACAGTCAGATTGTTCATAAAGGGTATTGGCCTTACCCAACCAACTTGTCATGTTTTGTATTCTTCTTTCACTTGCAGGATGGGTAGAGAGGAATTCTAAAGAAGCACCTTGGCCCATTGCATTCTTTTCAAAAGCAGCCATTCTCTCCCAGACATGGACAGACTCGCTGGGGTTAAAACAGGCACGAGCCATCATCATTAAGCCGATATAGTCTGCTTCTGTCTCCATCTGTCTGGATGCAGGCATCTTTAATAGACCATCTGTTAGTAAATTGTTGATACCTTGAACCCCAGTGATCGAATAAAGAATTAAACTGAACATAATATAAAACGGAGCTTTAGAAAGGGATTCTGAAGTGTGTCTTGCCAGTTGATGTGCAAATTCATGTGACAATACCGTTGCTATCCCATCATCATTCTTACAGATACCTAAAATACTACTAAATACAAATACTTTCCCACCTGGTAAAACGAATGCATTTGGAGGAGCTCTTGGGTCATTTACCACATGAATCTTCCAGTCTACACCATCAATCAAAGTCCGGTCTACTGTAGGATCCTTTTGAGCAGCTTCTACAATTTTGCCAAATATTCTTTCAACTTTACGAGATACAGGATGTGTTGGAGGAAGAATATTGTGTTTTGTTTCTTGTAGAATGGACTGGTATGAAGATTTACCTAACATAAGTTCAATGGGTCGTGGAATCCAAATGAATCTTCTTCTCCCTGACACGGGTGCTTCTTTTAAATGAGTCACGTAGAATAATGACCCACCACCCAGAATAACGTATAACACTTTCCGATTTGCTGGATCTGTCAAGATATCCCATATTGTTTTGTTTCCATGGTTTTGGTTATTATTAAACCTTTTGTATGTATATTGGTTCTGGTATCGATTCTGCTCGTAGTTGTATGATCTCTTTTGATAGTGGTTGAACCTCAATACACTGGAAGTAAACACAAGTGAAGTAGACCTGCATATCAGTGCACTGTGAGATGTTATTCTGGGCAAAGTTGTGAGAAATCTTGGTAGCATTTTGCCTGATTATTTTTCGTTATATTCCTAGTAGCGTTATGTCGAGATGAAGATCTCTTTAAATTTATCAAAGTTTTTCAATTAAAGCATCTCTAATACGTAAGATCTTATATAATGTGTCAATGTATGTTAAATATACATAAAAGCAACTGATTACCCATTACAACTCGAATGAAGATGGGTCTGGCATGTCAGACGGTGGCAGCTGTTGATTTTGTCTGTTTTTTAGCTCATTATATCTCTTTTGCGTTCTGAAATATAATAGCCAAGCGGTCAATGTGAATACTATCAAAGTGAAAAGAATCGAAAGCACATCCAAGAACTTCTCTGCTGTGGATTTAGTTTCTCCCAGGGACTTTATACGTGAACCAACGAACAAATAAATAAACATCTTTGGTGTAGTAATTATATTGGCAATAGCAAAATTTTTCAATGAAATACCATAGACACCTGCAATGGCACCGTTGGTTAATGAATATGGGAATGGGCATAATCTTAGTAATGCAAGGATCCAATAACTATTATTCTCTTGTAAGATTGAGGAAAATGCTTCAAACCGCTTGTTTGCATGCACTAGCTTCTCTGCTCTAGACTTTAACAGATTGTGGAACACATAAAAGGAGGCAATACATCCAGTCACAGAACTGAACGATAAGATAAACCAGCCATGGAATGAGACACCATATATCAAACCTGTACTTGTAGAAAGGAAAGAAAACCCGATCAGTGGAGGGAACCCCACAGTAAAAATTAACAGACCAAGAATAAACTGAGTCGAACTCTTTTCTCGTAAATCATTCGAGGTTTCCACCAAATATTGTAAGATAGCTTTGTGGAACACTAGGAATATGACCCCCAGAGTAAAGAAGCATAGCCCCCCTAGTATAACTATAACACGTTGCCACAATACCAGTTCAGAGTACTGGTTGGATAAATGATACATTAACCGTTTTACTGTATAACTAAATCTTTGTCTGGGGGTTAAATGATACATTTCTAGGAAATCAGGATCATCATTCCCATCTAGACTCATCTCTAAATCATCGTTTAGCTCATTGAAGAGAGTATCATTAAAGTCATCGATATCATCATCGCTTCTGTCTCCGTTCTTGGTTCCTGGGTTATTATTATTTATTCCACTTGTATTCATCCTTATAAATCTCACGGATGGGGGTTTGACCTTGTAATGCTACAATTTGTTGATCTTTTCATCACTCTCCAGGGAGTCTTGATGTTATAAGGCTCGGTTTCAAATTTATTCACTGTGTTTTTTTTCTGAAATTTCACTATTAGTGAATTCAGCAATTGTAACTAATAGCAATAGCTGTTTGGATAAATGTATTCTGTTGCAAAGGTTGATTGACTAGAGCAGTAGCTGTCAATGAGATTTAATATATAATGATTGTATAAAAATTATGTGAATTGATTGAAAAATTATCAAGTCTTTTATTATCGATTAACAGGGAATATGATTGTATCAATTAGTTCATTTCTCTACTGTCACTAAAACCTTGTACATATATCAGAATTTAGGACCCTGTATGCTAAATTCGCTTTGGGTATATATGGCACGGCGTCGATGAAGGTGGAATCCCAAAAGCTCCAGTCCAAGAGTGTAAAGCCTACCTCAATCTTACTGCATCTCCTCTTATATTAGTGCATTAAGAGATAGTGGATGGTTCATTAGAAGTATCGTTCAAAGCATCGCGACCCAATGGCGATGGATCGTGATTATATCTTTCATTTTCTAGGATATTACCATTAGAAACACTTCTTGATCCCATTGAACTTCTGTTGCAATATCTGGAGTTAGAATAGCCTTTTATATGTGGGTCTGCACTATTTCGTCTGTGTTGCAGCCTTGGCTTACGCGGTGACTCTCTTTCTAGAGTCCCAGGAAAGAATGGGTTCACAGGTGTGTATGATGACGAAGAAGAGGATGGACTACTTCTAGTGCTAATATCAATATCATTATTACCATTATATGCCACGCTACTAAAATGGACTTGCCCCGTCGTGTTAGATTTGGGTCTATTCACTAAATGTGGAGATTTGATTCTACTACTCTTTCTACTATAATGTGGACGGAATTTGTGTTTGGGCCTTGGTGAGCTTAACGGGACCATTTCGTGTTTGGGTGATGGTGACGCTATATAGAATTGTTTTGAATCATGACCGTTATCATCATGAGTCCAAGATCTTCTTTCCATAGGAAAGAAAATATGGCCCGTACTACCCTTTTTGTATAAGTGAGATGCACCTCTAGCCCCGTAACTGTTTGAATAACCATGAATATTCCCTGTTGATGGAGAATTGAGAGAGAATAGAAATTGTCTCTGACTGTCGTGGAAATAGTTGCCCCTACTGGTAATCATCCCTGAATCTGATTTGCGACGAACATGTTTATTAAAAATATTAGAGGTAGAGCAAAAGGGTTGTTTTGTTTGTATTTCAATTTTCCCAGTAATTGGATCTGTCACCACGGTTGTCTTATTGGAAGCATTCTCATTTAATAGCAATAGAGAGTTTGGAGACTCCGTTTCAAATAAATTATCATCTAGCACATTCGTGATGTTATTTTCAGAACCTTCAATGGTTTCTAATTGAGATGGGTGTCTGATACCACTGTTATTGGTATGATCCATGCCCTTTTCTCCTGTTACTTCTTTCTTGCCATTTGTTTCATTCTGTTTGGTTTTAATTAATGGGAACTCTCTGAATTGTAATGGATTTCTAATTGATGAAGAGACAATGATTCTTCCCTTCAAAAACGATATAGCTTTATCCAAAGCAAACTCTTGTGCACAATGGTTTTCTATCACTGATATCTTAGGCCATGTGGCCCTGGCACCGTTAGTAATCTCACGTAAAAGGAAATCTCTGGTTGGATTTGATAACAGTTCATTTATACGCAAAAGCATCCCCATATCAGGTAAAATAGTAATATCACCGGAATATTGTTGTGATAACACAGATCTTAATTTTGTTAAGGTATTTGTTGCGATCCCCATTTCACTACCAACTTCAAATACATGAATCATTTCATTTGAAATGAAATTATACATCTTACCCAAATTCTGCTTAAATCTGGCACTAAACTCATCCTCAATTTCACCACCAACACAGGACACGGATAACTTTAAAAATGGAACAGCATGGATATTAACTTGGCATGCAATAATGTGATCGACATTGAACATCTCAGATAATCTGGAAATAGGCAAATCATTATCCACTGAGCCATCCACAAATTTTACTGAAGTGGAACCGTTCCAAATACGTGTTTCACCAGTCTTAAGATCCTTTTCATATAAGGGAGAAGATGGGAAAATACCAGGTAATGAGCAAGATGCACAAACCGCCGACCAAATTAATACATTTGGGGCAGTTAAATTATTTAATAATCTTGGTTGTTCAAAAAGTGATGCTGGGGAGACCGTAATATTTAAAATCTTCCCAGTCCTGTTGTATGCTTCTCTGAAAGTTAAATCACCCAAGAATAATATCATTGTATTGACCAAGTGTTCATTATTGAACCAGGTACCATTTTTAAAAAAACGAGACATCTTAATCAGAAAGTTCTCACTTTCACTTTTCTTCTTATCATCTTTAAAGATGTTAAACTCGGTACCCAATATATCTTGTAGCAATGCGGGGATTTCCTCTTTGTGATGTATTGACAAGATACTCGCCACAATTGCACCAGCACTGGACCCACTAATGACTCTTGGTAAAAGATCTAATTCAGATAGTGTGGCTAGGACACCAATATGGAATAACCCAAACGTCCCACCCCCGCTCAAAACTAATGCAGTACAGCCTATATTTCTTCTTGTTTGTTGTAAAATCCCCATTAAATATCCATCATCCAACTCAGATGCATTCACTATTTCTTCAATACACTTTCTGGATTCATCGATATATTCATCAATTAGTTGTTTTGTCCCCGTGTATGAGTGTCTATACAAATTTACATTTCCCATATTACCCAGGTTCCTTACCCAATTGGTTCTAATCAAATACAGTAGTTGGTGGTAGTTTTGTTTGGACCTGGCATCTCTTAGTTGAGCTAGCAAATCTCGTATCAGTTGGTAATCATAAAGACCACATTCTAATTTCTGCTTCCATTTATATTTATTTGTCAATGCATCTAATCTCAAAGCTGAATGTCTCCATTCGGCATATGACATGGCATGCTTTCTTTGTGATTGTAATTTGGCTATCAGAAGGTCCTTTTGATAATCTCCGACAAATATATTATAGCAAAGAGACTTCATTTTGGACCATAATGTCGTTGGTCCAACCTCGTCCGTTGTATCATGATCTATATCTTGTGTATTTTCATTGTCTGATGATAAAGAATCATCTTCATCATGATGCTGCCCCTCACTCGGTGGAGATTTCTTCTTCTGTTTTGATCTGTTATGTAGCACAGACTCGTAGTATTGTTCAATCAGATGATGTGTCATTTCACCATCTCTATTTGAAGTATTCCCGAGCAGTACCAGACTGTTTGAACTCGGCATTGCGATGAGGTATATATAATGGATATGTTAGTTTCTCTCTAGAGCGGCAAACTTTTATGATAAAAAGGCGGTCTAAAACCTTGTGATATCAGGTCTTTCTTTTTTAAACCAGAGGTAGATATATATGTTTCTTTGCAATTGATATTGATCTATTACAGTGGATTTATCTTGAATACTTCCCTTTGTTTAACCTATCTTTCTGGTTTCCTTGTGCTGCAAAATTCATTCTTAAATACCGGTTTAATTTCAGATTAATTTCAAATTAAAGAACATCGAATTTAAAAATGTTATCCATCGAATGAATATAGTAGAATAACCAGACAGAGTGACAGAAACCACGTCAATAATACTAGTATATCGTCGTAAAGGTTTTACACAATTAGAACAAGATGTATAATGGAATGTACGGGTCGCCTTTCCCTAAATTGAACCCCAGAGTTCCATACAAAACTGCATTAGAGCGTGCAGGTTTCGATGTAAACCGTGCTGTGTCGCCGTCAGATTCACAAGAACAAGGATATAAAGACCAACGATCTATATCTGCTAGTGCACGTTCAGTTAAGGGTGGGATGAATATGCAACATGGCGTCAGACACGATCAGCGATTGAATTCTATGCCAGTGAAGATGAATCATGGAAAGTCGCGCGTAATTAATAACAGTGTTCCACTGAAACAAGATATTGTACAACCTCAACCAGTTCCTGCGATGCAAGTTACTGCTGCCTCTAGTATAAGATCACAAGAAAGAGGTTCCGATAGAGACATTCATGGCAGTTATCCTGCCCATTCCACTAATCCCCAAGTATATCCTCAAAGCAGTATGATGGATGGCAATAGTAATAATAATAATCCAGAATATCTACAGAATACTATGGTTAGTGATTATAATATTAGTAATAATGAAAATAGTTCAAACGCATATACAATGAATGACAGTGCCCAACTAGATGATGTTTCATATCATTCGCATAACGAAAGTACATTCAATTTTGAGAATCCTGGAAACCAATACCAACATGCCCGCCCATTAGAGGAAGAAGAAGAGCTGAATCCAATTGAAAAAAGCTTTAATATCTTGACCCAAAATGATACACAAAGTGAAATTTCTGGCTTTAGCAAACAAAACGATACCAATAATATAGATAACCATTATCCCAATCGCTATTCTAAGCAATCGGGTGGTTCTAATGTACCAAGTCATTCCTCAGATGGCTATTCCAAGAAATCTTATGACTTTAATTCTATTAGTAACGCCTCAAATCGTTCTTCCAAACAAGCTGATGGATTTAATGCTGCTGGAAGTATTTCAAATCGTTTTTCAAAACAAGGTGAGGATTTTAATACAAGCGATTTAGAAGATATCCAAGTGAAAAGCACCAATCTCCATCCAGATGATGAAACAAGTGAGTCTAGCATACTGTTTGATCGTGACTCGAGAATAAAAAGTTTAAATTTTGCTCCGAATGATAATCTACATGTATCAATGCACCCGGATGATGAAACCATCCCACTGGCGTGGAATAATGATAACGACAGTAGTCATATCCATGAATCTAATTCCATCCATACCCAGAATAATGCTGAAATTAAACCACAAACTATTGAAGTTCCAACAATACATACATCGCATCATGAAGAAGAAGAAATAGACATTCAATCGCCAGTGTCTGAGTCAAATACAAATATGCATGTGGAACAACTGATTGCGCAATTAGATGATGTCTCCTTCTCAAGAAATGAACAGTCGAGCCCCGAGCGTTCATTGGCTGTTCCTAATGACAAAAGGCTAAAGAAATCTAGTGCGTACCTGTCTGGTTTCCCCAAGGATCATCCAGCGATAGTAAAACCATTATTGAACACAAACTCGATTTATGATCCAAATTTTAATCCATATAATCATCCTCCAGATATTGACTCACCCACACCACCACCGCTGCCTCAAAACACATATCAAAATGAGGATGATAATGAAAGTGTGGTGTCACAACAGAGACCTCTAGAAGACGACAGTGCTAGAAGTAGTTTGAATATAGATACAAGTTTAATAGACAGTAATCCAAACTCTACTGTAGGGGCCACTCCAACATTCTATAAATTTAACCAGGACATGAATGAAAGCTTTTACTCTTCATCTACCTCATTACTATTACCCAAAGATGGTCAACCATCTATTTCAACTCTCCGTGGTAGACCTGGAGTCAATGACACATCACCTTCGAAGGAACGCATACCTGGTATCAAGTTCCCGCCAGGTCAAGGTCCCTGTAGAACATGTGGCTTAGATATCATTGGGAAGGGTGTCTTTTCGAAGAATCTAGATGAACTATCGGGTCAATGGCATAAGAAATGTTTTAAATGTAGTATGTGTGACATTAGATTCAACAAGTCAACACCATGTTATATCTTGAATGACATGCCATATTGTCAACAGCATTATCATGAAAAGAATAACAGTATTTGTAAGATATGTGAACAATTCATTGAAGGTGAATGTCTAGAAAATGATAAGAAGGAAAGGTTCCATGTGAATTGTTTGACCTGTTTCTTATGTCATGAGCCCATTACACAAGATTACTTTATCTTCAATGATAAAATTCCATTATGTGCCAACCATGACATGGATGCTCTAATCGCAGACGGTCTTATGTTACCTAACGATGATGATTGTGATGATAATTCAAACGAATCTCATTTATCAGCAAAGGAAAACACTGTTAGGAAAAGAAGAACTAGATTGATTAATTTCCAGGACACAGAGATATAATAAAGAGGCGGCACATTCACCTAAGGACTGTAAAGATACTTGTAATCTTACTATTATAAATAAAATTGTATGCATATATCTATAATAATTTCGACTAGCATTAATAATAAGGCCTCAACTGAGAAAGTGGCCCAGCCCATTGAAGTTTTGCTACAGTGAAACGTGCATTCTTTTAGAATCACTAAATGTTTGTTCTGTGATATTTCTAATAGTGAAATGAAACCTAGAAAATTTCAGTTGGCTTAGGAGGAACAACACTGTCTGCATATTTCACTTACACAAATCAGCTATGATGCAATAATAGTTTATGTTAATTAGCCGTGTATATTAATCTGAATATATCTTATTTAATCGATATAAAATAAACTAAAATGGTTTGTGACAGACACAAGATTAGAGAATTAAAAGGATGTTCCATTATATGTGATACTAGATGGATTTTTGTTCATCCCATATATATAAATGTACCACAACATTCAGTTATAGCGGAGAAGCTGGAACATGTCTGTAGGTGAATACTTGCTTCGTCTTAATACTGAAACGGTTGCATAGATATTATCGTGATCAATGATCGATAACTGGATGAGATGGCAGCAACTATCGTTTGAATCAAACTTGATTCACAACAATAATAAAAGAACTACCTTCCAAGAATTTATTATAAATAGTAATCCAACAAAAGACGTTCAAACAACAAGCATTCTCATTACCAATTATTCAATACATATGGATATGCCAATTCGAAGGCAAGAGAAGCCGCGATTGCATCCAGCAACTACAGATTTAATGTTTGAAAGTACAGATGTCCTAAATCCAATTGATAGATGATTACTTTGGCAGAACTCTCTTGTTCAAGAAATGTCTTGTTCTGTGATCCTTGGATTTGATTCAAATTTGTGTCAAAAAATGGCTATTTATATGGGAAAAAATTGCGGGCGAAACAGCACAATCTGAAAGAAGAAAAAAAGATGGGCTTTTACCGCATTAGGCAAAACGTCGAAATTGTGATTTAAGCACAAAAATTAATATAAGATGAAAAGTTTCCAACCATAAGTAGGTTCTGTCGTCTATTACAAGTCACAATCTGTTTGGATGTGCACCTGGTTCGACTTGGATTAGTTTTAAAGTGGGCCGGTCACAGCTGATTGAATAAAGGAAATTGAAAGGCAAAAAAAAAAACTCCTAAAGATCAAGCAATCAATGGAGAAGCAAGTATTCAGCAATGCTGATCATCAAGTGGCCCAATTCTCCGATAACGATATATCAGGGACACCATATAATACCACATCAACATACAATGGTAAACCCCCATCAACAACGTCACTAAATTTGATTACGACTCCACCACGTTCAAAAATAGCAGAAGCCAATTTATTCACAATGGAGGATTCTCATGAAATAAAACCAGCCACATCCACAACTGACCTTTCAAAACCTATCTCCTTTATTTCACCACGAATATCTTCACCAATCGTTGAATCAGAAACTATGTTACCTCCAATGACTCCAAAAACACATGTAGATAGGACAGATTTGTCTCCCTCTCCGACACTTTTCAGTCCCAAACTGAATCGATCTCTGCCGCCGTCCTTGCCCTTGGATAGATCACAGTTATCTGATGATGATGATTATGATGATGGCAATTTTCATGATCATGAATTGTCCTGTCGGCCAATTTCAAATGGTTTCCAAACAAGGTTAAATTGTGCTTTAATGAATTTACAACATGGTTATTTTGATAACCCATTGACTGATTTTGAAGATTGTTCGTACCCACAAGGGAAACATTATCGAGATGATTTCGATCATCCATCACCCCCATCGTTTTCTGAATCCTCAAGGAGTACAGACAAGAAAGTACGGTACGACGTATTTAGTGTTTCTCCAAAGAATAATCGTTCCCCGAAACAAACAATAACACAAAAAAAGAGATGCTAACATCTCTGATTGCATAACTATATATATATATATATAGCTCAAAAATAAAAAATTATTACTTGCTTTATCTTAATTATACATGTACATATATATTTACTCATCTATTCTGGATTAGTTATGGAATGGGGGGGTGAACCATATTAGTTTCCTTTTCCTTTTTTAATCGGCAAATTTATATGAACCAGAAGCCATGGTAATGGAACCACCTCTATAAGAACCTCTTTTCATTTTATTTTTATTTTTAATGAAATCTTTACCACGAACTTTACCTAATTTTTCGTTTGCCATTTCCCCCCAAGTACCTGCAGCACCTTTATATGTGTTATCGGTCAATTCCCAGGCTTCAAAAGAGATCTTTTCTCTTTCGATACGAGAGAAATGTTTTCTTTGGCCTTCTTTTATATTGTCGTTCAATTCTTCAGTGACAGCAGGAATGGCCAATTTAGGTCTTTTGTTGGTTGGTTCTGGGGTAGTGGAGGCGGTTGTGGAGACGCTTGAGGAGGCGCTTGTGGAAGAGGAAGAGGAGGAAGATGTGTTGGTGGTTTCATCTTCTTCTCTGGCTCTCTTCTTGTCGGCTGGTTCTTCATCTTCGGAGCTTGAGTCGGAGTCGCTGGAATCAGAGCTGGAATCAGAGCTGGAAGAGTCGCTAGAGTCTAAGCTAGAAGAGTCGCTAGAGTCTGAGCTAGAAGAGTCGCTAGAGTCTGAGCTAGAAGAGTCGCTAGAGTCTGAGTCTGAGTCTGAGTCTGAACTAGAAGAGTCACTGGAGGAATCTGAGTCGCTAGAGCTAGAATCACTAGAAGAATCACTAGAAGAATCACTAGAAGAATCACTAGAAGAATCGCTTGAAGAATCTGAACTAGAAGAGTCTGAGTCGCTGGAAGAATCGCTAGAGGAGTCGCTGGAAGAATCACTAGAAGAGTCACTTGAGCTGGATTCGGCTTTAGTGTCTTGTTTAGTTTCTACTTCGACTTCTACTTCGACTTCTTCATCGCTTGAGGAGTCGCTTGAGGAGTCGCTAGAGGAGTCAGAGCTGGATGAATCGCTGGATGAATCGCTGGATGAATCGCTAGATTCATTAGCTTCAGGCTTAGCTTCTTGTTTACCTTCTTGTTTAGTTTCGACTACAGTTTCATCCTCAGAGTCGCTAGAGTCACTGGAGCTAGAGTCACTGGAGCTAGAATCACTTGATGAATCACTGGACTCAGCCTTGGCATCTTGTTTAGGTTCTTGTTTAGTTTCGACCTCGACTTCACTTTCAGAACTGGAGCTGGAGCTGGAGCTGGAGCTGGAGTCTGAATCTGATTCACTCGAACTGGATGAGCTGGAGCTGGAGCTAGAGCTAGAAGAGTCAGAGTCAGATTCACTCGAGGAGCTGGAAGAAGATGAAGATGAAGATGAAGAAGATGAAGACTCAGAAGAAGAAGACTCAGAAGAAGAGTCAGAAGAGGATTGTTCCTTTATCTTTTCCTTGGTGCTCAACTTTGGGGGTTTATCTTGTTTACTCTTAGCAGCGGCAGCCATGGCTATATGTGTTGGTGTGCTGTGTTGTTCAAGATAACAGTACACTTGACAATGAACATGTGTATATGTATATGTAGATTGTTCAAGATGAAATTAATGAAAATAAGAAAGAAAAAATTTTAGCTCATCGCCATTTGAAAGAGTTGAGATGTCGATGATGCGGAGTGCGCGGTTCGAACAGGGCAGATTGCAAGATTAAATATATGTAAATAAATATATAAGTGTGTATGAAGATACTTTTAACGGTGGATAGCAATAGGCAACGGCTGATATGAAATCAGTTGAATGAAGAATGTATGTATGATTGGATGTGGTAATAATGTGAAGATAGTTCTAGTGTGGATCAGACGAGCTTGCAAAGAGACGAGCTTGCAAAGAGATAAGCTTGCAAAGAGATAAGCTTGCAAAGAGATAAGATGGCAATACACAGTAATGTATCAGCCACAGTTAAATACACTCTAACACACACCCAAATATACCGGAATGACACAAAACACCACAATACAATACTACAATGCTACCACTCAGTTATCTCATCGCTTGGAGTCTTCTCTGTGTGTGTATTGTTGTTGAATTTGGACACTGAAACGAAAAGAAACAACGATAAGAGAAGCGCAAATGAGTCACGGCTGGTGTGGTGTTCCGCGTGTTCCGCGTGTGTTCCGGCCATCCGGCAGTTTCCACATTGTGCTGTGGCAACATTGTTTCCGCGGAATCTCAGTTACAGCGTTGTGGCAGTCACACAGCATTGTATCAATCCGCCCAGTGCATTGTGGCAAGAACCCACACACCGCACACCGCAGCCCGATCGGGAAGGAGCCGTGCCGTGCGTTGCTTTTCTCGTGTCTGGTGGGCGTGACACAATAACGCACTGTTCAATACAACGGGGCAATATTGCAATCTCTCAATTCTCCAACGAGCAAAGATTCCACACGGTGACACAATCAGATCTCCCTGCCGTTCAGTCATCGTCAATTTGCAATATTGCAATATTGTAATATTGTAATATTGTAATATTGCAATCTTACAATCAGATAAACAAATAAACAACGTCGACGACTAATAATTGTATCAAGACTACATTCACATTTACAACAAATAATTGTTATAAAGCCTTCTTCGAATGGCACTGTTTTTCAACAAATTTTTCTCGTTCTCTCTTTTCTTCTTCCCCATTGCTCATCTCAATTCACAATCAGCAATTCCTTCATTAATGTCTCCCCACAATGTTTTCTCTCTCTCTCTTTCCTTCCTCCTTCTTATATATTCATTTCATATATATCTCTTACGTGTTTCTTCTCTCTCTTTCCTTCTTTACTATTTTCCTTCAAATAAACAAAACAGCAGTGAACTCATCAACACAATATGGTCTCACAAGTACAATCAAATACTTTCTCCATGGAGAAAGAAAATTTGAAAACTATCATCGTAGAAGCGGATGACACCATCTCGCTAACCCAAAGAGCCTCAAACAAAAAATACGACAGTGACAGCGAAAGCATACACATCACAGACGAAGAAGTAGACGAGCACTACGAAACTCCAACAGAAGAAGAACTACACACTCTAAGACGTGTCCAGGGTAAAATCCCCTTCAGGTGTCTTCTGGTCGCCATGGTAGAACTAGCTGAACGGTTCTCCTACTACGGTCTATCTACCCCGTTCCAGAACTATATGGCCAACGGGCCTAACGATTCCCCTCCGGGTCTATTGGAACTAGACACATCGGGGGCTAACGGGCTGTCCTACTTCTTCCAATTTTGGTGTTATATCACCCCAATCTTCGGGGGCTATCTAGCTGATACCTTCTGGGGCAAATACAACACCATCTCCGTCGGCACCGCCATCTATATCGTAGGGATGTTCATCCTGTTCATCACCTCCATCCCTTCCATCACCGACAAGAACATCGGGCTGGGTGGCTTCATCGCAGCCATCATCCTCATCGGGCTAGCCACAGGGATGATCAAAGCTAACCTATCCGTCCTGATCGCTGACCAATTGCCAAAACGTAAACCAATGGTCAAGACGTTGAAATCGGGCGAAAGAGTCATCGAAGACCCTAACATCACCCTGCAAAACGTGTTCATGATCTTCTACATGATGATCAACATCGGCTCCCTATCAGTCATCTGTACCACAGAACTGGAATTGCACAAAGGCTTTTGGGCTGCTTACTTGCTTCCATTCTGTTTCTTCTGGATCGCCGTCCTCGTCCTAGTCACAGGCAGAAACCAATACATTAGACCACCCATCGGGGACAAAGTCATCGCCAAGAGTTTCAAAGTCTGTTGGATCCTAATGAAAAATAAATTCGATTTCAACATGGCTAAACCAAGTATCCACCCGGAATTAGAATACCCATGGACCGATAAATTCGTAGACGAAATTAAAAGAGCCTTGAGCGCTTGTAAAGTGTTCTTGTTCTACCCCATCTACTGGACATGTTACGGTCAAATGATCTCCTCCTTCGTCACACAGGGGTCCATGATGGAATTGCACGGCTTACCAAACGATTTCTTCCAATGTATCGATTCCATCGCTTTGATCGTCTTCATCCCAATCTTCGAAAAATTCATCTACCCAGCCATCAGAAAGCGTACCCCATTCAGACCAATCACCAAGATCTTCTGGGGGTTCGTCTTCTGCTCCTTCGCAATGACCTGGTCCTGTGTCCTACAATACTTCATCTACAAGACAGGCCCAAACTATGACCATCCATTAGCCGCCGGGTCCAACAACAACGTCCACGTCGCATGGCAAGTGCCCGCCTACGTCTTGATCGCCATCAGTGAAATCTTGGCCTCCATCACGGGGTTGGAATACGCTTACTCTAAGGCCCCAGCATCAATGAAATCCTTCATCATGTCCATCTTCTTGGTCACTAACGCCTTCGGGTCCGCCATCGGGTGTGCCTTGTCCCCAGTGTCAAAGGACCCAGATTACACATGGTTGTTCTGTGGTCTGGCCGTCGCAAGTTTCATCGCCGGGTGTATGTTCTTCTACATCTTCAGAAGTTATAACGATAAAGAAGAAGCAATGAACGCCATCGATTTCGAAGACGAAGACGGCGAAGAAGAAGCCCAAGAAGATATAATGTTTTCAGGCACTAACGAATCAGATGAAGAAAACATCACCCATATTGTATCAAGAGAATCCAACAAGCATCAATAATTGTAATATCTCCTCCCCCCCTCTCTTTTTATAATATATCTTTCTCTCTATATATATGTATGTCATTTCCCTATTTATGAATAATCCCCTTGTTTATGAATTCTTTGTTTATTAATTGTATATTATGTTTTTCATGTATTACTGCCTTTTTTATTTACTTGAGCATTATTCAGTGAGTGATGATACTACACAATTTATTTAATATTTTGTATCAAAATCAATCAACAAACAAGTAAATGTTAAAGTTTCAGTACTATTTGTTAAAACCATATACACTACATCAACAAAACATTATAAAAAAATAATTGTGAGTTAAATTTGTTATTTTTGATATTAAACTAAAGTAATAATTTTAAAATAAGATATTTGTATATATAAAGATATATTGAATGATATACGATATAAACGATACATCTATTTTAACTTCTTCTTTGGACGTAATTGGTTAGTGTGACCACACTTTCTCTTTCTACAGTTAGTAGCTCTTGGTGGTAATCTAGCGTAACATTTACGACAAACGGATTTATCACAGTTGTATTTAGAGGCTAAGATCTTTAAAGATGGTTCAATGATACCACCTCTTAATCTAAGGACTAAATGTAAAGTAGATTCCTTTTGGATGTTGTAGTCGGATAAAGTTCTACCGTCTTCTAATTGTTTACCAGCAAAGATTAATCTTTGTTGATCAGGTGGAATACCTTCCTTATCTTGAATCTTAGACTTGACATTGTCAATGGTGTCAGAAGATTCAACTTCTAAAGTAATAGTCTTACCAGTCAAAGTCTTAACAAAACTAGTTTAAAAAATAATAGAGGGAGAAAGAAATGAGAGAGACCATTAAATAAAAACAACCGTTTGAGATACATGTATACATATATCCAAATGAGTTTTTAATATCATCAATTCAATTCAATTCAATTTTTTCTTTTTGTTAGTAATTTCATTCTTTAAAAACATCTAATCGTTCGACGGTTGTCTTTACCGCCGTCTATCAGTAACAAAATCTAACCACATACATTTGCATTTTTGAATCTTAATTCTCTGTGTTCTCTGTCTTTTGAATATTAAATAGATTTTACAATACAAATGTGTTATATAATAATATTCATTTCAACAATTCAATCAAATATATCAAATTACAAGTGCAATGAGATGATAGAGAGATAGTGGAGTGTTACACTGAGATTTTGTTGATTGTGCGTGGGTGGCGGGGGGGGAAGCAAAAATTGGTTCCGTAGAGGAGGGCGTGTCCCAAAAGGGAAATTAGTGCGTGGGGGCACGCAACTTTTTTTTGAAAATTTCTGGAAATTTTGGGAGAGATGCAATCTTTCCGTTGTGGGAAATATGAAATTTGGGATTGGAAATAGCGAGGACTGTTTCCGGTGGGGCACGGGTGGTGGAAAATGGACAGTCCTGGGAATGGGGTCTTGGGGTGACCCCGCCTCTGGAATATCTCTTACAGTAATTTAATATGCCTTCAATGAAAAAAGATATATACAGAGAAAGGTTTTGGTTTGAAATGATGGGATTACACAAGATACAAGCTGAAAGGAAAGGGTGAGACCCAGAGGAACGAAGCAAACACACACATAGATACTGTTGTTCAAGAGCGTAAGATGGATTACCAACTGGATCTACAGGAATTGAAACGTATTCCAGGGTTCAATTCGTTAAGTGTGTACCTACAACAGCAGTTACAACAATTTATAATTGATCAATTCGATCACCTGAACAACACAACAATAATACCTTTAAAAGACAGAAATAACGTATTGAAATCAACTGAGGTACAATATAATGATATAATATCTGACTTGAGAGTCAGCAACAACAACTTATCCGACCAATTACAATCTGTGAATACAAGTTTTAATCAATATAAAATTGAATCTAATGATAAAATTTCACAATTGAATAATGATAATATTGTGTTACAAAACAAACTGGATTTAACCATTGAAGATTTGAATAACCGTGAAGGAGAAATTATCGAATTGAATAAATTGAAACAAAACCATTTCAATCAAGTTCAAAATTTACAAAACAATATTGATACAAATCAACAAAATTATGAAAATGACTTGGCTTTACAAGAGAAATTAATAAATACACAGAATCAACAATTAAATCTATTGAAATCACAATTAAATAAACTTAATAATAATAATGACATATCTACTTTATTAAATGAAAATGAAAGATTGAATAAATTGGTACAATCAGATGTTAAAGCATTGATGTTAACTAATGAAATAATGAAATTGGAAACAGAATTATCTACAGAGAAACAATCTAAAAAAAATTTAGAATCTCAATTGGAACAATATATTAACGAACTTGAATCTAAATTACCATTAGTGGAATCATACAAATCTAAAATCGATGGTCTAAACAATGAATTGATCGAATCAAAAGATATATTGAATGAATCGCGTATTGAAATTGATGAGTTGAAGCAAGCAAATTTAGATCTATCACATCAATTACAATATTTATTAATCACTTTAAATATTCAATCAAATCCACATCAAAAATTGTTATCCAATAAACAATTAGTTTTTTTACAAAATTTAATATCATCCTCCACTAGTACAATAACCACATCACAAGATATAATAACTGATGAATTGGTCGAATTTAACGATATAATAAATTTGCAAACTTTGAATGCAAAATTACTAAAAATTGTTAGATCGTTATCTCATAAATTAGAACAAACAGAATCTCAATATTCAATTAACAATGAAAATAACTTGACTATTATTAATGATGCAAAGAATGCATTAGAAACACTAGAAACTTATTCAACGGAATTAGAATCCAAGATCAATGAATTAACCACTGAATTGGATTCATACAAGAATCCACAAAAACCAACTGAACCAGCTCTGGCTTTGAATGAAGAACTACAAAAGATGAAATTATTACAAGACAAGATCAACAATTTAACCACAAGTAATAATGAATTAGTGTTAAAACATGAACAGTCTACATTGTCGAATGAATTATGCAAAAAGAGAATTGAAATGGTTGAATCATTGCTTTCTAATGAGCAAAACTTAAATAAAAATCATCAATATAGAAGCGATAATTTGAAGACAGAATTAAAACAACGCGATTTAGAAATCAATACACTAAATGATAAATTGTTCAAAATTAATAAAGATTTGACAAAAACAAAACTTGATCTTGATTTGCAAACGATTAAATTGCATCAACAGAATATCGAATTAACTGCAATTAAAGGTAGAGATGAGGAAGCTAATAAGATAATAAAATCCAAGGAATTCAAATTAATCAGTCTAAATTCCAAACTAGCTGAAAATAAATTGGAAATAAAACAACTGAATAATAAAGTTAATGAATTGCAAGTAATCAACAAATCACTAAACGATTTAGCAACGAGTAAAAACTCATCTATTCTCAAACAAATTGAAAATGATTCCATGAATTTGAAATGGTATGAAAATAAAGTTGATCTATTAAAGATTGAAAAATCGAAACTAATCAAATGTATCACACAAAAGGATACATCCATTCAATCTTTAAACAATACAATTGCCACATTACAAGAAAGGATTAAAAATATGGAATCCATTCATGAAATGCATGAAAGAAATGCCAGAGAAGAAAACATTAATTGCCACCAACAGCTATCAATCTACAAACAACAATTATCTTCAACAACCAATGAATTAAATTTATTGAAACAATATAAAGTTGAAACTGAAAATTCAATAACAGATTTGCATAAGCAATTGAATGAGGTTAAAAATGACTATGACGAAAAATTATCATCTTTAAACAATGAACTGGTAGAAAAGGAGCAATCTTTACAATCTTTGCAGTCTACAAATGATGGCCTAATTGCAACACAAAAAACTCTGGAAAACCAGAACAATGAATTGATAATGAAAATGGCTACTTTAAATAAATCTGACCAAGAAGCCTTAAGGGTCATTGAGGCAAATAAATCAGAGATCGCATCATTGAGATCCCAAATTCAATCTTATGAGCAAACCATTAATGATTATAAATCGAAAATCTCACAATTAGAGACTGCTACAACTTCTATTGAATTTAATACTCAAGAACAAAATCCTGATAATAATATTTCTGATTTACAACAGCTTAGAGATGAAAAGGAAACTATCTGGAATCAATTAATATCTTCACAGCATGAAGAAGTTCTACTTAGAAATACATTGACTGAAATAAGACAGCAAGTGGCTTCATTAACCAGTGAACTTGAGTCATTGAAACAAACTCGTGAAAGATCGCCAGATTTGTTCGAATCAAGTACAGAAATAAGTGAATTGTTAACACAAGTGGAAGAATACAAGACTAAAAATATTGATGCAGAAGATAGATTCAATAGGTTAAAGAAACAAGCTCATGAAAAATTGAAACACTCAAAAGATTTAGCCAACTCTTTAACTATTGAAAATGAAGGATTGAAAACTTTAAATCAGCAATTGACTGATAGTTTGAAAACAAGTGAGGAAAAGATTCAAAACCTGGAATCTGTTTCACAAGACAGGCAAAGAGATCAAGACACTATTAAATCGCTACAACAAGAATTATCTGTTGCTTTAGAAAACTCTAAGAACATAGAAGATAAGCTAAATGAAAAAATTAGGAATTCTCATAATGCCATTCAAGAGCTTAAAGAAGAGATCGATTCGTTGAATAATGAGTTGCGTGTGTTGAAAAATAATAATCCTCATAATTTAGATGATATATCACAAACTGTTGAATCAATGAAGAAAACATTTGAGGAAGAGAAGATCCAGTTAATTGAAAAGATACGCCAAGAAGTTGAAGAAAAATTATCACAAGATGAAACCATCTCTCAGGGTCAAACCCATGGTCATGAAGAAATTGAAAAGATGAAGAAAGAATTGGAGGATAGAATTTCTCAAGAAGCAGAAGCAAAGTTGCAAGCTTTGAAGAAGGAGAATGAAGATGAATTACAGATGATCAAGGGTAAAGCATTTGAAGAAGGCAAACAGCAAGCCGCAATGAAAACAATTTTACTGGAAAGAAAGATCTCGAAATTGGAGTCACAATTGAAAGATAATTCCCCTGCTAAAGATACCTCAGATACACCAACCCAATCATTACAAGATATAAAGACACCTGATACTGTTCCAGTAGGTAAATCATCCCCCTTTGGTAGTACAAACAGTACATACAACAAGCTAACATTTCCATTTCAATCATCCACGGCTAGCTTAAATCCGTTCACTTCTCCTCTTGATAAGAATGTCTTTATGACTTCCAGCAATAATGCTTCCACGCTTAAACCCACATTTTCACTTCAGTTATCCAATAGAACTGCCTCGGATATAGATACATCAGAAATTACTAGAGATAGTTCATCTGACGAAAGTAACATATCATCGTTGAAGAGATCTGCCACTGATGAGCTTGCTGATGGCTCTATAAACAAAAAAATCAAGGAAGATGGTGGTATAGATGAAGAGGCTGATGAGAAGAAGGAAGACACAGCTTGATTTAATTGCATTAGATAATTAATTATATACATCTATCTTAAACTAAGAAATTGCATTTGTAATAATATTAAATGTTTTTTTGTTTAAATGATTCGTTCACAACCTCTCACAAAATACACATTCAAGACCAAAATATTTAAAAAAAACAATCTTTTTATATTTTTCGATAATAATGCTATATCTAAAGTAACCTCGATTCATCTTTTGTTTGAACATCAGTGACTAGAAAACCAAACACGATTCTCAATTTACCATATGGTTTTCTGTTTGTGACACCTACACAATCCCTTTCTGCTTGTTAGTCATTAAGTGCCTTCATGCAAGTCTTTTATTTCAGCTCTGGAACAAAAGATCTGAAAAACTCCGAAAATAAAACTCTTTGAGACACATGAAATAATCGATTGTCTGAAATATTTCAAGACTGACCACAAATATGACAAATCCGTTGTGTTTTTTATATAAAAGGGGATTATACTGAACATCTTTGTGAATGCACTTAATAGTAATCTATTTGTGATTGATAGACCATCCTTGGAAACATTATTAATTAAATGGGGAGAGCTTCCAAAAATCTTACTGTAAATAAACTCTTCTCACTCTGGATGTGTTCTACTACACTAGGCCCAACTGGTTCATGATTGTGTTTTGGCTAAAAATAAAAGTAAAAAAAGATCTTCCCAATGAATATTCATATACATTTAGAAATATAGATGAACCTAATTATATATATATATATATAGACAAAATAATATTGCAAATTGGGTATTCCAGAAGAAAAATAAAAATAAACCATTCCTTCCTTTCAGTAATCGAGTAGATCTCATCGTTATTGATCAGAAACATTCAAATCGATCAAATAAGCGATTTGTTTGGGTGACCTGACCGTAGTAAGTGAACATTCGTTATTCTAGAGTCTAAGTAATTTTTTATGGGCTTATACCATTATGAGGGTTTTTGCCGGTATACTTGTCGCAGATCCTTATAATATAAGCTCTAATCATTGGCTTCTAGAGCTCGTATCCTGAATATGAGAAGTGGTAATTTATCAAATAGTTCATATTCCCTAGGTCTTTCCAGGCATACAGCACTAAAATAACTATTTCAGTACAGAATCATACATTAAGACAGCCTCTTTGGAACTGATATTTATCATATCCAATTGTTAAGAAAATACCTTCTCTTCTTGACTATTCAACATAATAGTTGTTGTATTAAATGCTTTAACACTCATGCATGGTTTAAGTGAGTTCACGAATATAGAACCACCTTCAATTTTTTTTTCATTACATCTGTATAGATATATTCCCAATTCTACTAGCAGCAATCCTATCCATATCACAAATTTCCCTCCATACTGAAATGCATACTAAAATGATTTTTGGTCACGGAGTTAACTAACTACACAATCAAAACAAAACCAACACATAAAACTTGTTGCATAAATAATGATAAATATCCATAAAGTGTTATAGTTCGACACTTTACTGTATGATTTAACATGTCATGGCTATAACGGACTCAACACTTTAATGCTATTCCCCTTAATACTAGACCCGACAAATTGAATTGACAGGGTGTTTTTTCTTGATTCATCGACAGAGACAAAATCAAGCAAATTATATAATAACCCATCACAACATATTTCATATTTGTAACGGGGTGATTTACCATCCCATAAAGGTAATTTAATTTCAAAATTGTCATGTAATGCTTCATATATGGTACCAACTGATTCAATATCACCATTTAAATGATTTGAATAACCTTGCATAATTTTATTCACTAAAGCATCTCTCGACACGTCACTTAAATATCCTAATAAATGTAACTCAGATTGGAAAATCTTAGATTTTGGCGATGGTAAATATTTTTCTTCTAAATTAGGTGTATTGATTAATGCAAAATAAGCAAATTTTTTTACCCTAGGAGTATTATGAGACTTAACAATGGAGATTGTTACATCTAGTTCATAATTTTGTAAGATGTCTTTACTTGCATCTTGAAATTTTTCAACACCCATTCCATTATATTTAGGATCGTTACTCTTATGCAATAAATTTGCATGAAATCCCATGGATAAGATAATGAAAAACAGTTTTGAAGAGTTATCGGGGAATATGACATTATAAAGTGGTAAGTCTCTCGATACTAAGTTATTAGTTAAGAAGTTATGAAATGCATTAACTGGACAATTTAAATTTAATGAATTAGCTAACGCATTTGCAGTACCCATTGCTAGGGGTAAGATATTGATATTTCGTTGAGAGACCTTGGGTAATCCATTTATAAATTCAGACATACTTGTATCACCGGAGATAAAGATTATAGTGACATCTTTCGTGACATCTTTAAACTGTTTAGACCAATTGGAAATAAAATTTGAGTCTGTAGAAGGGATATATTGATGCTTTATGTTTAATTTTTGCAATATTGGAAATAAAACAATATTGTAGATATTATTGGAATCATTCCTACCTATTCCTGAATGGGTAGAATCCAGTATAAATAGATTATCCAATTGATGAGTAACAATAGTTTCGGGCGACTTTTCAGCAGACTCTTCAATCAATTGAAATTTAACAATTTTAGACCCATTTTTGGAAATTGAAACATAGTAGGAGACGTTAGCCACAGTAATAAGATACTTCTTAATCATATCAGCCTTTTCCTCTGACATTTGTGCTTGTAAATCTATTCCTTTGCTTCAGTAATCCTGACAGAAACCTTAACAAAATCTGACTGAAATTAAAAAAATACCAAAAATTCACATCAATATTTGCAGATATGTTTTATTAAAGATCATCGAAAAGAGACACTGTCACCACCACTACTGTTTCATCTCCTCACCCATAATCGCAACCCAGCAAACACACGATATAATGTCCAATCTAACCCACACACTGTATGTCCTTTGAAAGTTCACGAACGATTTGCTAATATTAATTTTCCCTCAAACCATTACTAACAAATAACAAATCGATAATTTTTTTACGCAGAGAAGTCAAGATCCCCTTCCAAAGCAACAGGTTTGCGGCCACTGCCCAAAAGGTGATGAGCGTAGACCCAATAATCAGACCAGAAAGCTTCCAAGTGGAGTACGTAGTCAGCGAGCAGGACAACGGCACATTGCTGGCCAAATTCAGCGCCGAGGACGACAGAAGCCTCAGAGTCGGCGTGAACAGCAGCCTTTCGAGCATCCTCACCATCATCGAGGCCATGGACGAACTGGACACCGTCTGACCACACCCACATATAGAATAAGTACTTTATATAGCGTCTGCCCAGCCGGCATTACCCGGGGGCAGGTGTTACCCAGCGCCCGTTCTGGTCGCAGGGATTTTGAAATTTTAATGATTTGAAATATTTGAATATTTGAGCAAACTTGGGGTTGAGACAAGTGTTTGAATCCTGGGGGGATTACTCTCGACACTGTTGCCATCTCACCATCGACTAAGAAGTATCTATCAGATCTAGTAGTAGTGTTCATCAAATTTGGCAAGCCGTATACTGTGAAAACACCAAGGCTGAAGTGGAATACCTAAACATACTCCCCCATATAGTTCTTTCACACACAAACATATATTCCTTGGGATCAAGAACAAAAGAACAAAGAGATATATCCAATTTGCTTCTCCAGCTTACATTTGCATATAACCGGCTTCTTTCTTTCTTTCTTTCTCCTTTTCTTTTGCTACACAAAATTGGTTTTTGGTGATCTGATCTTTATTCCAATCCAACCCTGCTGATTATTATCATATACTTGCTCACCATATTCAAGCTATAATGCCTCAATTAGCAATTCGTCCCTATTTTAATTTTGGAAATAATAACTTACCTAGTAATATAATGGACAATACTGATTTTAATATCCCATATTCATCTATGAATCAAGATAACAACAACAACAATGATAATAATAATAATAATAACGCTCCTAGACAGATTGAGAATGACCTTAATAACATCATCTCACATCCAATGAGACCAAAGAGACACGTTTCGTCATCTAATAATATTAATGATTTGAACTATAATAAGAAACGAATAGCTAAAAATTATGATTTTATAAATAATAATAACACTCATAATTATCATAACAATAGCAATGACAATTATAACACCACTAACCTAACAAATCATAACACCAATATTAATAACATCCATACGAACGTTTCTCCATACAAGAGAATTTCCATATATTCTGAATTAAACAGTACTAATAAATCCAATGTTGCTTCTCCAAAAGATGCTTCCAGAAGAGCCAGTATTAACAAGAATAGTATCGATACTCCACAACCTTCATTAAGATTATCAGATCAAGCACATTCTCCATTTTATGTATCAAATAATTCTTTTCCTAATTTAAATAATAGAAATATGAAAAATATTACTAGTGGTGTGAAAATTAATGAAATGAATATAAATCATCAACCAGAAAATCATCCATTTGAAAATCATACTTTTTTAACCATAAAAGAATTAACTAATACAAAATCAACTTTTATTGACAATTCAACGGAACACAAGAATATTCAAACAGGACCAACTGAGTTGTCCAATAATACCACTACTACCACCACCAATACTACCAACAATAACTCCAATATACATACACAACAAGACAATATGAACCAACATGCGAATAATAATAATAATAATAATAACCTCAATGATAATGGCAATAGTAGCGAAGCATACAATAACAATAACTCTAATAACAATGGGGATAATGGCAACAACAACAATAACAACAACAATAACAGCAACAACAACATGTCCAACAATAAAAGATCAAGTCAAGCTCTAGTTCAAAAATTACAAGAAATTTATAAAGTCATTGTTAAACAAGAAATCGAACTACAAGAACGTTGCTCACAATTAACCACATCACAAACCACTGAATTGAAAAATTTATGGACAATTTATAGAATTAACATTGATTTGATTAACAATTACATAACTTTTATCACAACCGCATTATTACCATCACAATCTCCACAAGATATCCTTATTGGTGAAGAGATAGTGGAGATTTATAGAATTGAAAGAAGACTATGGGTTTATGGTACAATAACATTTTTAGACGTATTGAAAAATTTCTCAAATTTCATGGATCCAGAAGTCTGTGCTCAATTCATCACGCATGTTTTCATTTCATTGTCATCAATATTAATTGATATCCCACCAAAACATGCCATACCATGGCTACAAAGATTAGGTGATCTTTCAAGAATGGCAATTGCATTATATCCATCAGGTTTCATTGATTGGAAATTGAGTGCCGAACATTGGTATATGGAAGCAATGAGATTCACATATAGTCATGGTAAACTTTACTATCACATGTCTACTGTCCAACAAAATACATTAGAAGCATTTGTCAATCTGGGGAAGAGTGTCTTTTGTCAAGATACCTTCACTCCATCTCAACAATATATGCAGTTGGTGATTGATAACATTTATCAACGTACATTTGTCGAAAGAAGTAGTACGGGGAACTATAGGAATGCTGATTTGATTGATTATTTGAAACACAGTGAAGTCATGCTATTACCAAGTTTCCTTGGCAGTAACGATTTACAACAAGTCGTTCTGAACTATTTCCAAGATAGATTTGGTATTGACTTTAACGATAATAACATTTTTAATACAAATAACATATTTTGCCAACCTCCTGCATCGTTGAGATTTTTCTTTCGTCATGCTCCTGCCTTTGCTGAATCTCATATTTTACAACTAGTTGGGTTTGGTAATCCAAAAAACCCATTTGCATTATTATTTGATTTACCAAAATTTTTGAAAGAAAGAAAGGATAAGAAAGATAAAAACAAATCTAAATCTTCATCAAATGGTGATGTGTCCACTGGTAGCACTACAACCTTGGCCACTGCCGGTACGGATGGTAATAACAATGATGCAGATAACTTCAACAGTCCAAGTACTAATTTATCTGGGATGAGTTATTTGGATAATGTTGATTCATTGAAGTATCCAATTGAAGATCCCGATATATGTACGTGGATCAAATCATTGGACTATATCAATATGACCTCTTTAAAATGTTCCATGATTGTTTTGAAGAAATTTTTGCATGCTCCATTTGTTATTACTCTCCCACATCTATTACCTTGGACATATTTCATTATTGCATCTGGTCTAAAGATTAAAAATCTACAGGATGAAAAGAGTTACAAATTTTGGAGAATATTGTTAAAGAGAATATTCCCATGGAATACTATAACAAGCTTCTTAAATGTCCTATTAGCATATGTGCTTGACAATTTCTACGAATCTCGTCTAATTGAAGAACTTTCCACCCAATACTCCCAGATGTCATTAGAAGAGCTGTTAGAACATTTCAATGAAAATGAAGATTTACCTGAAGTTTGGAAATGTTGGGGTACATTATGGTTTGATGTTATTAGTGATAAATATTCCATCAATGCTGATACCTTAAAAGGATATGGGATAGATGATCATATGTTTTTAGATTTCCCAATTGATGGTATTGGATTCGATCCAAATGATGAATCTGGTGAGAAGTTTTGGAGACGTGCCATAAGAGTTATATTTTTATTTAAAGGTATTGCTGATAATTTCGAATTTGGTTTGAAAGCTAATTTTAAAACTCCCGTGTACTGTAATAGAGACGATATTAACGAGAATCAAATCTTAAGACAGTTTTCATTCAAGTTGGAACCATACAATGAGCCAACTTCAAGTAAGTTCAACGAATTCATCCCATTATGCGAAGAAGTCAATGAAATAAATTCAGATTTAGATGCTGTTCCGGAATTAAGTATAATTCCTGGCGAAAATATATTTGAATATACTGGCTATCATAGATTATCGCCAGATATTAATTCTTACGATAAGAATGGTGAATTTGTAGGGTCTTCCATCTATACATCATGGATGTCAGATCAAATGCAACCACCATCTGCAAACTCTACTGGTAAACCTATGAATGCCGATATTGACTTAACGAGTAATTCAATGATTGGAAATAATCCTGCAAACAATGTTGTCAATGATTTTAACTTGAATTCGACAGTGAATAATAATATTGATAATACTAACAATAATATCAATAACAACGGGGTTAAGGATGTGAAATTGAACACACTTATTAATGAAATGAATGAAAATGATTTATTCAAGAGTTATATGAATTCCAAGACAAGTAATATTTTCATGAATAAAACGACGGGCGAACAACATAGGGTAAATAATATTTGGAAGACACCATACGACGAGGTTAATAGAGAATTGACATATTTTGTATTTGATGCAACTTCATGGTTGAGACATTTTGCTCACATTTATAAATTGGCCACCAATGAAATATTGAAATTTGGTGTTTGTTTAACTACATTCCAAGAGTTAAGATTCTTAAGAAAATCAAAGGATGAAAATGTGGTAGAAGCTGCATCCAGAGCCATTATTACCATGAGACAATTGTACTCAGAGGGCAAATTATTACCATTAAGATTCACTGGTAATGTTGCTACTGATATTGAAGAGCATTTAGAATTTGAAGAACAAATCACGTGGCGGTCGCATGTGGATGAGTTTGTCATTGAAGCCGTCATGAAGGCACAAGAGAAATTTACACTAAACAGAGGTGCTGTGGTCAATACAACTACTACTAATAATAACAATAATGGTAATGTAACTGGTGCTTTTAATAGCAGTAGTAGCCCTGCCAGTGACAAAAACATGAGATCTATGAACCCATTGGACCATTCCTACAGTGGTAACAACAGTGCCATTAGCATACTTAACAGTGAAACTTCACCTTCTATGGCAACTGGTTCAATGGACACGGATGAGGACAATGTCACTACAAGCAACGGTGCGAATGACAATGGCAACAATACAAGGTTTCAATACATTGTCCTGGTGACTAATGATCAAAACATGAAGAGAAAAGCCCAAGATCAAAACATCAAGACTTTCAGCACTGACTTTATCTTCTCGATATGCAGTAAACTGGGGATGGATCTTAACGTGTGCACCAATTAGAAGATGTGTATTCGCACGCTTCCTTTCCCGTATTCTATATCTTCTGATTATTACTTCCCCAACACAACCGGGTCTTCCCTATCAGATCCAGGTGTTCTCACGTCTACCACAGGCACTGCTTCCACTCATGCATCCAAAATACAGTGCCTCTTCCCTTCACCCTCTCGTGTCTCAACGCCTCTCCCCACTACATACACACATACATACAAATATACATGGCAGCACTAAGTAATCAATAACAGATACTCAACAACTAAGAGAACTCCGAGAAGCCGGCCGTCCAGCTGCTGATTGGTGGCCGCTGCCAGGCGCACGTGACCCGCCGACTTCTCGGAGTTCCTGCTGTCTCGTTTTCCCGAGTTGCCCCGACGCCTGTCCGATTTCCTCCGATTGTGCCTTTCGTGCATTTAACCGCCGGATGAATGGAAGGTTTATAAATACAAAATGTCAAAACCATTTAGCAATAGTGAGTTTGACACCAAAAGTCACATAAACTGTCCAGAGGAAAACATATATAAACGCAACAGATTGAGCTCGATATTGAATCTGTTCGAAGTTGGGAATTATATTTTACTCTCTTGTTTATTCTTAAGAAGCAAAGTAAAAGTAACTAGTACAACTTCATTGCACTTTACTATATTTTTTTTTATATTATATTTTATATATAATTATCCAAACTAAACAAAACTATCAAACACAAACTATTCAAAAAAATGCCTTCAAAAGTGTCTGTATCCGATCAAGGTGGCCAATTATCCGCTGAACAACGAATTAGAGAGGAATTGCAATTGGACAAAGGTGTCAACACCATCAGACGTAATGCTCCTCGTGCCATCTTATATGAAGATGCGTTGAAGGAGAAAAACACCGTGATCGATGCCTCTGGTGCTTTAATTGCTTACTCGGGTGAAAAGACCGGTAGATCTCCAAAGGATAAGAGAATTGTGGACGAAGAAACCTCCAGAGACAACGTTTGGTGGGGGCCTGTTAATAAACCTTGTTCGGAAAGAACTTGGGAAATCAACAGAGAGAGAGCCGCTGACTACTTGAGAACCAGAGATCACCTATACATTGTCGATGCTTTTGCTGGCTGGGATCCAAAATATAGAATCAAAGTTCGTGTTGTTTGTGCTAGAGCTTATCATGCTTTATTCATGACTAACATGTTGATTAGACCCACTGAGGAAGAATTGAAGAATTTTGGTGAACCAGATTTCACTGTTTGGAATGCTGGTCAATTCCCTGCCAACACTCACACTCAAGATATGACCTCCAAGTCAACCATTGAAATCAATTTCAAAGCTATGGAAATGGTCATCCTAGGTACAGAATATGCAGGTGAAATGAAGAAAGGTATCTTCACCGTTATGTTCTATCTAATGCCAGTTCATCACAATGTCTTAACTTTACACAGTTCTGCCAATCAAGGTATTGACAACGGTGATGTCACTTTATTCTTTGGGTTAAGTGGTACTGGTAAGACTACGTTGTCTGCCGATCCAAATAGATTATTAATCGGTGACGACGAACATTGTTGGTCTAACGAAGGTGTCTTCAATATTGAAGGTGGTTGCTATGCTAAATGTATTGATTTATCAAGAGAAAAGGAACCTGAAATCTTTGATGCCATCAGATTTGGTTCTGTTTTAGAAAACGTTGTTTATGATCCAAAGACTCGTAAGGTTGACTATTCAGACTCATCAATCACTGAAAATACAAGATGTGCCTATCCAATTGATTTTATTCCAAGTGCAAAGATTCCATGTCTTGCTGATCAACATCCAAAAAATATCATCTTATTGACTTGTGATGCTTCAGGTGTCTTACCTCCAGTGTCTAAATTGACCCCAGAACAAGTCATGTACCATTTCATCTCAGGTTATACTTCAAAGATGGCTGGTACTGAACAAGGTGTTACTGAACCTGAACCAACTTTCTCCTCCTGTTTCGGTCAACCATTCTTAGCTTTACATCCAATTAGATACGCCAAGATGCTTGCTGCTAAGATGTCTGAACACAAGGCTAATGCTTGGTTAATCAACACTGGTTGGACTGGTTCCTCCTATGTTTCAGGTGGTAAACGTTGCCCATTGAAATACACTAGAGCAATCTTGAATTCTATTCATGATGGAACTTTAGCCAACGAATCTTACGAAACTTTACCAATTTTCAACTTACAGGTCCCAACCCACGTTAACTCTGTTCCATCTGAATTATTGAATCCAGCAAAGAACTGGTCTCAAGGTGAAGCCAAATACACGTCTTCCGTTTCTTCATTAGCTGGTTTATTTGTTGAAAACTTTAAGACATACCAAGACAAAGCTACTAGCGATGTCTTAGCTGCTGGTCCACATATCTAATTGTTTTCTTCTTCTCTATTTCTTTCCCACCGTATGTTTATACTTCTATTTCAATCAATCAATAATCAATATTCTATATCTAATTATCAAATATATACTTATCTACTATTTAAATTTTTAATAATATATCAATGTATTCCTTATCTGACTCAATTTTTCCACGTGATACTGGGAAAATTTTTGTAGTGATGAGTATTCTTTAAAATGTAAACATTGAAGAATTTAAGATTTACAGATTATTTTAGACAAAAATCAGACAAGTTAACAAACAAGCCAAATAATATAAGTTAGCTCTTCAAGTTCAATCACTGACAAGTGATTTTAAACTCTAGTAGAAGCTTTTTTTTTCTTTACGTTTCATTTTTTAGCTTTATTCTCCCATTCCCTTTTTAAAAAAAGACAGATTAAAGCAAGTTAGGATCACCTTTTAATCAGACCATAAGGCCATCCATTTAAGACACAATTCCACATTTGTAACATTATTCACATATCTAAATTTGCGTGGTTTTTAATATAAACAAAAGATACAACTATGACTGCAACAAGAAGTAGTACCGTCGACAATACCACTACTGATAATAAGAAGGCAAACTCTTTTGATTTGCTGGATATCACAGCCTCATTAGGTTATCAAACATATCGAAGAAATGGCCGTAATTCGTGGACTAGGGAAGATGATAAAGAATTATTGTCTTTGATTAACGATGCCTTGAAACAGATCGGATACCGCAAGGGTATTGCCGACGTCACGACAGTACAAGAATCACTAAAAATTGTGAAATTATTACAGTGGGATATACTGTGCTCCAAATTCAGCAACAAATCAAGAACTGCCAAGGACTTGAGGAAAAGATGGAGTGGTTCACTAGACCCGAATGTTAAAAAGGGGAGATGGACAAAGGAAGAAGACGAATTGTTATTAAAATCATACGAAAACCATGGTCCACACTGGCTAAGCGTTTCCATGGATATTGCTGGAAGAACCGAAGATCAATGTGCCAAGAGATATGTGGAAGTATTAGGCCCATCAAGTAAGGGAAGATTGAGAGAATGGACACAAGAAGAAGATTTAGCTTTGATCAGTAAAGTGAAAAAATATGGGACTAAATGGAGACGCATATCCACTGAAATGGAATTTAGACCAAGTCTGACATGTAGAAATAGATGGAGAAAAATTATAACCTTGGTGGTAAGAGAACAAGCTCCCGATGTTATTATGGCTGCAGTGAAAGAAAATAAAGAATTAAATCTAACTGGAAATGATAAAATCACAACAGAACAAACTGAGAACCACACTAATACCGATATTGCACGTAATGATACCGATTTATCAAGAAGTCAAAGCTTGAATAGCATTAACATTGGATATGATTCTACAGAGGCCAAATCAAAACCTTTGGTGGAGACCTTTGCATCACCACCTCCTTCCATACTCTCTCAGCCTTCACGCTTTACTAAGTCACTGCCGCCGCTACCCAATGTTTCACCTATCCCTGGTAGAATCTTACATATTAACCACAGATCAGTCGAGGATGCAAGAAAATCTCCATTATCTGAAGTAACACCGGGTAGAAATTCACCTGCATTAAGAATGGATTTACATTCAAATTCTCAACCAAATTTACACTCCAATTTCTTTCTCAATGATAATGATATATCCACAAATCCTAATGATAACAACACAATCTCTCAATATTCATCAACAACCAAGGATTCACATAATACTAATGATGATATCCTGCCGCCAAATAAACCATCACCATCACCAAATTTCTCTCAGACCGAATGGAAGTTTGTCGTGAAGGATGGGAAGGGTCTTTCAATCTCGAATGGTAATATCAATACTTCAGAATTAGTACAAGAATTGATCGAACAGGCAAAGAAATATTCGTTAAAGATATCGTTACATCAACATATTCACCATCATTATGATTCACATACTGGTATAAGACAAAATGAATACGAATCGCGTCCGGAAGGGTTAATATCACACTTTCAAAAAAATAATGATATACCGACAAACATTACTTCACCATCAATATCATCGACCAATCTATCTCACATCCAAACCTCCTTGTTCCATCATAGTGGAGATAGACAGATGAATACCCTATCTACGGAAGACGCTACTTCTAAGATGGGATTTATTCCAAACAATGACAAGGGCAGATCTATACCAATGGATTTCCCAGCAGGACATAGTGTACCATCACAAAGTGGTCCATTTTCTCCGAATTACCATCACTTAGGTTTGGAGTTATCACCATCACCACTTCCAGGAAGTAATTTGATCAACGATATCAATGATCAGTTTACAACTGCAGGAAAACAACACTCATCCAACAAGACCCTTGATAATAATAATAATGATGTTAATGGCAACATATACTTCAACTCTGGCCATGATATTTCTACGACAACACAGCCTCAAAATATTCATAATCCGATTTCCAATACATCATCCTATACTGGAGGTGGTGTTGCCACCACCCAAGATACTAACACTAACCGTAGTACTCATTTTAACTATTTACCACATACGATACGACCCCAATTAGAATCGTCAGATTCTCAGACTCATTCTGGTCGGAATGCAAGTTTAAGCAAATTATTAAATCCAAGTCCAGGTGGGCGTAATTCATCGTTATCAGCTGGCTCATCATCTTCATCATCACAACAAAGAAGAAAACGTAATAGAAGAAGAACAAGAAGCAGTAGTGGTAATAATGTTCGTCCTGTAGTTAAGAGAAGAACAAGTAGTATGAGTAGTAATAAAGTGCGTGAGGCGGTAATCGAGGATACCACTGTTCACAACAATACAATCGTATCCACCTCCTCACCAACCAATGAAGATGGTATTGATTTCTGGGAGACATTGAGATCGTTGGCGGATAATCCATCTATTAAGGGTGGTGCGGATACGTCATCGAGCACAACTCCTGGCAAAACACATGCTATAAGTTCATTATTCGATCGTAAACCAACCCCTCAGGAGAACGAAAAGAAAAACTCTAAAGATCATGAAGATGGAAAAGTGGATCCAAGTAATAATAATAATAATACTAATGAAAACATCGATCCATTATTACCATTGAATGCCAGTTAAAGTTAATAGAGAAGAAAAAAAAAATTAACGTGAAATGGGGTATTGGGTATAGGATGAGTATATATATATATACATATTGCAAAATACACATTAACAAACAAACAAAAAAAAAGTGGAAAAAAAAATGGAAAGGTTATAAGGTACATATGTATTAAGAGCATGTGTCATTTATTTATTTATTCTGGTCTTAGACTATCTAAGAATTGTCTTCTATTTTCTTTATAATTGGTAAATTCATTTTCGTATTGATCCTCTTCTGCGATTGCTACACCGTTGTCATTAACATCGTAATTATTTTTCAGTATATAATCTGATTCAATATCTGTTGGAGTTGTGGTATCTTCTGCTTGATTGTTTGGAATATTATTATCATTATCGCTATCGTTATGATGGCGATGATTCAAATATGGATTCTTTTCATTTTTGGAAGTTGGTGTATTGAAAATGTTTGCACTGTTATTTAATGATGAAATGGATGTTGCAGTTGTGGTGCCTCTTAAATTTTGGAATGATGCATTTGTGGACATGGGCATACTTGGATAGAACGAACCTAGATCTTGATTTTGTATATGACGGATCATCAATGAATCTGTTTTGTGTGGGGTGGTCAATGCACTTGGGGTATCGGTATTACTGTTGTTATTGTTGTTGTTGGGCAAAGTGAACTCTGACCTCAATGATGTGTGATCTATTATATTATTTTTGGAATCGGCGAAAGCTGATTGTGGATCGACAAATGGTACCATTTGATCGTAGACACTTAATTGTCTAATCTGATGTGATTCGTGTATATTTGGTGAAGAAGAGTTGAAAGAGGAACGAGATAGAACACGCGGTGGATGCATAATGTGATTGTCGATGCCATCACTAACATTACTATTATTATTCCCCGTTGTTTCATATACATGCTGCTGTTGAAGATGATTAATTTTTCTTCTATATGCCGGTATGTAGACATTACTCTTGCGTCTATTGGAGTCATCCTGATCCGGATTCAATTCGTCCTTGGAGGTGAATTTGTCACTATTGTCAGGTGTCTGTCTCATGGAATCGAGATTATTGAAAGAAATGAATGCGGACTCGTCATAGATTTCCCGTTCCAAGTCCTTATCGTCTTCCAATTCTCTTTTAAAGCGTCTTTGTAGTCTCCACCAGAACGCAAACGCGACCAGCAAACCGACCCCAATGGGGATCCCCACAGCACAACCTACAGCAGTACCCACGGTACCCATGATTGTGTCTTATCCTGTTGAAAAATTTGAAAGAATGGATGTATATATTCACTAGAAAAGTGACAATATTGGCAAAAAAGAGAGGGTGTGTGTATTCTTCTTGTTTACAGAACCCAAGTGCTCGATGAAATAGTTAATTGCTCGAGGAAATAGTCAATTGAGGATTGTGTTTGTGGATACTCCAGTCCAAATCAAATACGTGTAGTAGTAAAAATGGTACTTGATCTGCTCGAATCAGTAATTATTTCAAAAATTTTTCAATGTTTATTTTTCGCAAGCCACGGGGAAATAATCGCCATATTTTTTCAAATTCTGCCTGTTTGCAGTGGGGAATCAGCAGCAGCAGCAGTAGTAGTAGTAGTAGTAGTAGTAGTGGTTGTAATTGCAGCAGTGAATGAATGACTGAGGAACCGTTGGAGAAGAGGCAGTTGTTGCCAGTGAACAATTCTGCAACAGGCAAGGTGCAAAGGCAAATGGCAAACGGCTCTCGGTGTTAAGCACCGTTGGCACCGCCAGTGGGGTTCAGTTCCTCTTGCAGATAAGCCAGTGGGGTTTGATGGATGGCAGCCACTGGCCAAAAGGAGCCCACATCCACATCTTCAATGTCTGGTTGGAATGATGCTGATGATGCTGAGGATACTGCCAGCAGTGATGCTCCCCCACTGGTGGAGGCCCCCTCTTTTGCCCCATCGGAGGGCAACCCTTCTAACTCCGTAACTCCAACTTGACACATTGGGATCCTTATATAAAGAGAGGGCATCTCACCACTTCCTCTTCTCTCTTGGTTTACTCAAACACTTATATCCTCTTTTATACACATATACATATACATATATATACACATACACATATACATATATATACACATACGCCCAACTATGGCTCAAAGATTGAAGGATATTAAGGAACATTTACAAGGAAGTTTGACCTCTGACCCGGTGGCTCTTGTCAAACAACAAAGCCCAAACGATGTTGTCATCGTCGCTGCTTACCGTACCCCAATAGCCCGTGGTATGAAGGGCTCCTTGAAGGATGTCAACACTGATTACATCCTACTGCAATTTTTACGCCAATTCATCACCAAATTCCCCAAGGAGTTGCAAACTGATTTGAAACAAATCGATGAAATCACATGTGGTAACGTCTTAAACGTCGGTGCAGGGGCCACTGAACATCGTGCCTCATGTTTGGCTGCTGGGCTACCTCACGAAATCCCATTCAACGCCATCAACAGACAATGCTCATCAGGGTTGACCGCAGTAAACGATATTGCCAACAAGATATTGACGGGCCAAATCGATTGTGGGATTGCATTAGGTGTAGAATCGATGTCTCAGAACTATAAGAATATCAACGCCTTAGGCGACATTTCAGACTCCTTGAAGAAAGATGCCAATGCCAAGAAATGTTTGATCCCAATGGGGTTCACCAACGAAAATATCGCCAAGAAATGGGCAGTGGACCGTGAAACTCAAGACCAATTTGCCGCATTATCCTATAACAAAGCACAGAATTCTTTAGATCAAAATTTATTCAAAGATGAAGTCTTACCTATCCCATTACCAAACGATGATGATAACGAAACTAACGTTAAATGGTTCTCTAAGGATGAAGGTCCAAGACCAAACGTCACCGCAGAATCGTTATCCAAGATCAAACCCGCTTTCATCAAGAATGGGGGCACAACTACCGCTGGGAACGCTTCACAAGTTTCAGATGGGGCTGCTGGTGTCCTATTAATGAGAAGATCCATGGCAGAATCCCTTGGTGCAGATATCGTAGGTAAATACGTGGCATTCCAATGTGTCGGGGTCCCACCTGAAGTCATGGGTGTCGGTCCAGCATTTGCCATTCCAAAAGTGTTAAAACAAGTGGGGTTATCAGTAAATGATATCGATATCTTCGAAATCAACGAAGCCTTTGCTGCTCAATGTGTTTTCTGTATCAATCATTTGAAAGTTTCACCAGAAAAGGTCAATCCTCGCGGTGGTGCTATTGCTCTGGGCCATCCATTAGGTTGTACAGGTACAAGACAAATTGCTACTCTTTTCAACGAAATGTCCACTGGACAAATCGGTGTCACTTCAATGTGTATTGGGACAGGTATGGGTGCTGCAGCTATCTTTGTGAAGGAGTAGTTTACTGGTACGGATTGAAAAAGATCTCACCATCATTCCTTTTATTCCTTTTTAACGTTGCTTATTTCACAGACCAAACCCATATATGTGTCTTATTCACTCACCTGCTGTAATGTTTTTTCCCCCTAGAAAGATTTGCAAATGATGCTCCAACCGATATCTTTGATTAACCACATCTCCCTTTTAGATTTGTTATTAATATATGCAAGTTTTGCTTTAGATGACACATCTTTTGCTTTCCTTAGCACACACCCATTAACTTTCATTGAAATCTAAGAATCACCCCTCAATCATCATAAAGATAAATTCTACTATTCAACCATATCAAGTTGTTTCTACTCCAAATGTTATATAAAGAACAACTAGCTTTCATTTACATATTCTTTTTATTCTATTCATATTCATATAACCTACAAAAAATACTATCAATATAAAACTGTGCAACTCTCAATGTATAATTGTATCGAAGTGTTTATCCTGCTTTTAAGCCAACATATATTCCCCTCCCCCTAGTACCTGATTTCAAATTGGTTGTTTGTATATAGCATTCTATTCTAAGATTTATTTTAATAACAGTTTTTATAAAAAAAAGACTATATTCTTTAACTCTCCACATTCTTTAATGTTATTTTGATGGTAGTCATGCAATATCAGCCCGCACAGTACTATTAAAGTTCATAATCTCCATAAAGTATCGACTATACACTGTCTATAGTAATAAACATTGAATGCATGTACAAATGACTATTAATTGTTTATCATGAATTTCTGACTACAAACTAAGATTCGTTACTACAGTGTTTGTTAAAATTATGGCATGGCTCCAATTTCTATACAGGTAAACATTATTTCCGGTGGTATCTTTTGCAATGGGCGCTTATCCACATATTTCCCAAGGCATTGCTTACATTCGAGGAAGATTAAAAATGTTTTCTTTAAACGGGGGCATTGTCACTTTACGAGGCACTGGCAGGAACTGGGAAGGCAAAAGTGGCCCCACTTGCAACAGGCAAAGAATGATCTGACTTTTCAACTTACAACCAGGTTGTGTCTTTGCATCATTCCAATAAGACTTCATTCTATTCTCATTGTATGTGTCTTTGTCTTTTCGGATGCCTCACAGTATGACTTTTCAACACTATGTGTTGCCGTAGTGAAATAAACTGTGAAAAAAAAAGAGAGAGAAGAGGCAACTACACACAATCAGAGGCATTTATGACAAAGACAAAGACGATAGTCAGTCTCTAATTAGGTGGTTGTCAATGCCAACAATGATCTGATTCAGACATCTACTTTGGATGGTGGTGGTGTATTGTGCCATCTTTGCATGAACGGTGGATTTCCATCTCAAATAGGAGACTTTTTCAATCATACTAAAAAGTCTGTGACTGCAGTAAACAACACTTTAGACTGCATCTAAATGGAAATCTATCGAATCGGCCCAGTCTATTGTAGTCAAATCCATTAGGTAAGAAATGATAGTATCATTTATATGAAGCTTATTTTAGTAAAATTGTGGCTTCTACAACCTATATATCAATTCTGAAAACTCCAATACAATCTATCCTGAGATACTACATATAAGCATGAATGTTCCAATAAATATTTCCACCATCCTGTTTCCACTTCATAAAATTGTAACTCAAAAAATCAATTCAACTGCTATCAAATATGGTGACTACTATTGATTTGAAAGCAATTGTCCATAATATATTGGATAGGAAAGATCCAATAAAACAAAATAGAGAAATACACCAGGTTAATATTTTAGAATCTGATGAAACTAGCTCCTCAGAAAGTCTAGAGAAACCCAAGCTTAATACCACTCTCAGTATCAATTCATTTGATTCTTCTGTAGAAGAAGATGAAGATGATGGAAAGGATTGGGAGGGCAACCCAAGTGATATGTCTAATTCCCCATATGCTCAGGTCCGTGCCGTGGTTCCAATTACAGATGACCCAACTATACAACTTAATCACTGGAGAACTTGGTTCCTAACAACAGTCTTTGTCATGGTTTTTGCTGGTGTCAATCAGTTTTTCTCGTTAAGGTATCCTTCTTTAACTATCAATTTTCTCGTGGCCCAAGTGGTGTGCTTTCCTGTAGGGAGACTATTAGCCACTTTACCCGATTGGAAATGCTCTCGTTGCCACTTTTTTGATTTAAATCCAGGACCATTCACTAAGAAAGAACATGCTGTAATCACTATTGCGGTTTCTTTAACATCTTCCACTTCATATGCCATGCACATTTTAAATGCCCAAAAGAGCTTTTATAATATGAAATTAAATATTGGATATCAATTTCTTTTAGTGTGGACTTCTCAAATGCTAGGTTACGGTGCCGCAGGGTTAACAAGAAGATGGATAGTTTATCCCGCAAGTTCAATATGGCCACAAACTTTGATTTCAGTCTCATTATTTGACTCTTTGCATAACAGATCCATTGATCGAACTGTCGTCCATGGCTGGAAAATACCAAGATATAGATTCTTCTTATACGTTTTAATTGGTAGTTTTGTTTGGTATTGGGTGCCAGGCTTCCTATTTACAGGTCTTTCCAGTTTTAACTTTATCTTATGGGGGTCTAAGACTAGATACAATTTTGTCGCCAACACTTTATTTGGGACCAATTCAGGCCTTGGTTTATTCCCAGTTTCATTTGATTACACTCAAATATCTCAAGCCATGAGCGGTTCAGTCTTTGCTACCCCATTCTGGGTTTCTGCCAATACTTATGCTTCAGTATTCATCTTCTTCTTAATTATATTGCCAATTTTATACTTCACAAACACTTGGTATGCCAAATTTATGCCTGTCATCTCCAGTTCCACTTATGACAACACTCAAAAATCATTCAATGTCACCAAGATTATCAACGAGGATTTCTCCATTAACTTAGAAAAATACAAGGCATATTCCCCCATCATGGTCCCCTTCAGTTATTTATTGTCATATGCTCTAAATTTTGCAGCTGTCGTTGCCATCTTTGTTCATTGTGGTCTGTACCATGGGAAAGATATCATTGCTAAGACTAGAGATCGTCTGCATGGTGGTGCTGATATTCACACCAGAATATACTTGAAGAATTACAAAGATTGTCCAGACAGTTGGTATATGATTTTACAAGTAATTGCCTTGGGTCTCGGCTTTGCTACAGTGTGTGCTTTCAATACCCATTTCCCAGTTTGGGCTTTCATCATTGCTTTATGTCTGGCTTTTGCTAATTTTATTCCTCAAGGTTTGTTGGAGGCTATTACCAATCAACACGTGGGCCTTAATATCATTACCGAATTAATATGTGGTTATATGCTTCCATTAAAGCCAATGGCCAATTTATTATTCAAGTTGTATGGGTTTATTGTTATGAGGCAAGGATTGGAACTAAGTAGAGATCTTAAGCTGGCTTTATACATGAAAGTTCCTCCAAAATTAATTTTTTTTATTCAAATATACGCTACTTTAATTGCTGGTTTGGTTCAAGTTGGTATCCAAGAATGGATGATGCACAATATTGATGGGTTATGTACTCCAGAACAAGCGAATGGATTCACTTGTGCTAACGGTAGGACCGTCTTTAATGCTTCTATTATTTGGAGTTTGCCCAAATACTTATTCTCTCCAGGCAGGCTATACAACCCATTGTTGTGGTTCTTCCTAATAGGTTTAATACTCCCATTTATTATTTATGCAATTCAAAGAGTTTGGAAGAAGAATAGCTTCCTAGAACACATAAATATTCCTGTTTTTTTTACCGGACCTGGTAACATCCCACCAAGTACACCATATAATTATACCATGTTTTTTGCTCTTTCCTTTGTGTTAAATGTTATCAGAAAAAAATGGACCCGTTGGTACAGTAAGTATAATTTTGTTATGGGTGCTGCTGTCGAGACTGGTGTTGCCATTGCAGTGGTTGTGATATTCTTGTGTGTTCAATATCCTGGTGGTAAGTTGACTTGGTGGGGGAATACTGTTGCTAAGAATACATATGATGGAATGTCAAAGAAATTTTACACTTTACAGGAAGGTGAAACGTTTGGACCAACAAAATGGTGGTAGTAAGTAATTTTATGTAATTTAATATTCGCAGTTTCATATTCGACATACTTTTCAATCATGAAAGATTGTAGCTACAACCTTTTCACAGTGATGCAGTAGTAGTTTTATTTTGCATTACTAGATATCTCTTGATCAATTCTGTGGTGACACCTAAAATGGAAAGTTGGGCCGAAGATTCTGTTATTTTCGGCCGAGGTATGTAAGGTGATCTCTCCTTGTTTCCCATTTAGTTGGTCAAGATAACTCAGTTGATCTAAGATTAACTTACATATATATGCAGGATATATTAGAAGAAACATTGTGGTTCTACATTCAGTATGTTGGTTAGATTGAAGCAACAGGATACTATCAATTAAATTATCATTCGATAACTAAATCAAAGCAAACACACAAAAATGAGTCTAGTTAAACAAGTTCCTTTTGGCCAAACTGGTATTAAAGTATCCCCAATTATTGTTGGATGTATGTCCTACGGTTCCAAAGAATGGCTTCCATGGTGTATCGAGGATGAAGATAAAGTGTTTGAAATATTGAAATTCTGCTATGACAATGGTCTTAGAACTTTTGACACAGCCAATTGTTACTCTAATGGGAGAAGTGAAAGATTACTAGGTAAATTCTTAAGGAAATATAACATCAAAAGGGAAACAGTTGTAATCTTAACTAAAGTCTTCTTTCCAGTAGACGAAGATCTGGGTGTATTTAGTCATGTTGATGCCATGAATGGAACTGAAATGGGAGTTCAACTTGCTAATCAAAGAGGCCTATCCCGTAAGAGTATTTTTGCCAGTGCAAAGGCATCCATGGAAAGATTGGGAACTTACATTGATGTGTTACAAGTTCATCGATTAGACCACGATACTCCATTCAAGGAAATTATGAGGTCCTTAAACGATGTTGTAGAGGCCGGTTACACTCGTTATATCGGGGCGTCAACAATGCTGGCCACCGAATTTGTGGAATTACAAATGATAGCCGACAAGTATGAATGGTTCCAATTCGTTAATTTACAAACCCAATATAATCTTTTGTATAGGGAAGATGAAAGGGAATTGATTCCATTTGCAAAGAGACACGGTTTGGCTATGACCCCCTGGTCTCCTAACGCCAGAGGATTATTGACCAGACCAGCTAATGAGACGACTCAAAGAGCCGCGGTTGATGGTAGAGTTTTCCCGATCAACGATGTGAATCGGGAAATCATCAACAGAGTGGAAGAGGTAGCAAATAAACATAATGTTTCAATGGCCACCGTATCTACATCTTGGGTCCTTGATAAAGGCTATTATCCAATAGTGGGTATGAGTTCTATTGAAAGGGTCAAAGAAGCCATTGAAGCAACCACCTTTCATTTGAATGAAGAAGAAACAAAATATTTGGAAGAACCATACAAGCCAAGAGAAGTCTTCTTTTAAGAAATTATGTGTTGAAATATGTACTTGCATATAAGTATATTTAAATTTAAATTATTTTTGCTTCAAGATAAATTGTAGTTATGAAGAATATTTGCTTACTAGGTGGTTTATTATTGATATTGCAATGTGCTATAGTGTACTTTCTCAGAAGTTGTAAGGCTCTGTAGACTAGTGATTACTCTTTTCTTTTAGAATATAAGGAGGCAATGTCGTTTTCCCACCAAGACAATTAGTTAGTTGTATGTTTTGTATCACAGTAAGTTTCCGAATGTCCACAGATATAGTGCTAATTCTAAGACACACTAAGTCAATGTGGTATTCGCTGAGGAGAAAGTATCTGTTACAGGGATAATATTAGCCTTAATTACTTAGAATCTGTTTGAGACTGTTGCAAATATAGTTAATGGGAAAGCATTGAATTTCTGTTATGAAAAGCTGCCACTTTTATAATTTTTTCTGTAATCTGCTCACCACTTTTCGAGAAGCCACCACCACCACGAGATATATATTTAATAAGCCTTCCAACATTGCAAGGTAGTAAGTTAGCAATACTAGTTTACAAAATAATTTACATACGAGTGCATATGAATAGAATGGGGCGTTAAGTTAAAGCAAAGACTGGCAGTTCCTGGATGCTAGTTGATACTGGAATGTTTCGGCAATATAACTCTTTATAAGATCCTGGGAATATAATAAGATGTCGGGGGAAATATGGGCGACTTTCACGGAGACTTGAAAAGTTTGTGGAATCCAAAACACCCATACGCCAAGAATGGCAAGCAAAAGGTCTTTTCCAAGATCTGAATCGTATATCACCCGAAGCGAGTATCTTTCGTTTTGAAATTAGATGTAACTGAAATATAACAAATTTATCATCTACTTGTGCTAAAGCAAACTAATAATCAAAGATAAAGATATCGCTCACTCCCCTTTTCTTTACTTGATTTGTTAAAGATTTGTATTTTGCGGCTTGTCTGGAACCATTTGATATACTTCAGCAACTCTGCAAGTTTTATAAGAAAGTCACACAGCCTGAGATTGTTCCTTAAATTTTACTAAAGGTAACATATACTAACAGAAGTGACTCAACAATGATCGCACAACATATCACGTCTATCCAAATGCAATATTTTCTTGCCTCTCTGCTGGTAATCCTGATTGCAACTGCCGTATTCCCGGATTACAGTATATTTCATTTTGATTTAGTGGCTGCGTATAGCACTTTCAAACCAAATCAACCGATATTCCCCAATGTGGCCTTCTGGATATCATTTGCCATTTCTGGTATCACTACAATCGGGAAAACAATAAATGTCTCCGAATCATGTGAAGCAAGCAAAAGAGAACCCATCTGGGATTGCGCTCACAATGTAAACAGTTTAGCAAAATCTGTAATTTTAAATGTTGTGTCTGTTTACATGGCTTGGCTAGTTTCAGGTACCGCGAATACATCCCTATCCGGTATTGATAGTTCGGCTTTTAAAGGACATGTCTCGAGGCACCGTGATATTTACATGATGCTAATTTGTAGCTGCTTGACCGTTTTGCCGCTGGCCGCATTGGTAGTTGATATGAACTACCCCATTGTCGATTTAATAAAAAATATACTGGATAACACAACAAATACCTAGTTCATGATACCATAGAAGCTATCTGCTATTTTTTCAAAGAATCAATGAGATTACTATTCAGTAGTAGTAATTTGACATCTCACGAGTTGTTTGCGAGGACTTTCATAATGTCGTCATTTAAAAATTCTAGAGGGATAATTTCTGTCATGCCTTCTCGTCTTTTTATATATTCTTTTATCATTCTTAGTGTGACTGTTTTCATATCAATTAGGCCATCTAATGATATTTTAAAAAAGAGAGAAAAAACAAAAAAGACATAGAGAATGCAAAGATTATATGTAAATATACTAATATCATGTAAATAAACAAAAAATATTGGGAGAAAGCAAGGGAGGGTGGATAAGTAGATATGTTCAGGAAAAAATATCATTATCGGTGTTGTACTTTTGAATAAATATCACTGCCTTCATATCATCATTCTATGTTGAAACAAAGGGGAAGACAGTAAGAATGAAAAATGTGTCAAAAACAATCCGATGACCCTTTTTTGAGAAGGACTGGCTAATCAATCCCTTTCTTGAATCGAAGAAGCTAAAAGAGATTTTATACATAAAGGACCAGCTTTAGAATAAACAATGTGGTTTTGTCGCTTTTTTAAAGTTTCACAAACTATCTGTAATTGGGTCTGGTTCATTGTCATCACTGTCAGACTTTAATTATAATACAATATAACACATCATTTCAACAATATACGTAGTAACTTTTTCATTACATATCAGAAGATGCCAGAAGACACGCCTCACATGGGAGACAGTACTATAAGCACATCATTACCTGAGGACATGACAGATACGGATTATTCTCCTTCTTCCTCCACTTCACCTGAGATTTCCAATGATGATGAACTACACTCCCAGAAAGAGAGAGACGAAGCCATAATTAAACAGCAACCAGCAGCTTCCTCAATGGAAGAAAAGCAGAAAGAATTGCAACTTTCAACCAAAGAAGTTGATTCCATGGAATCAGTGAGAGGGACCTTAATCTCGTGTCTCATCGCATCAACTTTTATTTTTATATTTTTTTTATGGATACTGGTAAAAATGTTTGGTACATCAGTATATTATCTTTTTCTTTTTTGTCATTCTCTATTATTTTCGGGTCTATTTATCGTTCACTATATTATTCTCCCATCGCTGATCCAAAAGAGGTATTCTCTCAGTTGTGAAATAGATGATCAAAAACATTATGCTCCAGCTTACCGTCCCTCTAAGGGCGAACTGCTTTGGGGCTACCTGAGAATGTTGTGTTATTATTTAACGAACGCAGGCATTTGGAAATGTGTATCGTACATGGATAACCATAGCGATGTAAAATATAATGGTGAAAGTCTCAGAAAAGCTTCTATACTCTCATTTTTGGGGATGTTACTGCTATTTTCATCTTTCTATGTGGTGATCTTCTTAGGTCCTCTTTATAGTGAAGTTACTGAAGAATTTACTAACGAATTAACTAAATATAAGGATAAGATATTAAAGATAGAGGAATCAAATTTGAGAGAATTGAAGGAAGATCTTCCTAAGATAATGGAAGTATTAAAAGAAAAAGATAAGGAAAACAAAACATTGAGAAGAGAAAACGAAGAACTGAATAGCAAAATCCAATGCTTGCCTAAGGAATGTAATACCTTAAAAGAAGAGTAACAAGAGTTCAGGTAGATTCTTCTAAAGAATCATTCTATGTTTTTTTTTATTAATACGAAATAGACCTATATTTTCGTGGTAGTTGATTGCTACAACTATTTATTACTATGCTTAATATAAAAAACATTTTAGTCAACTTTGTAGCCAGCTTTTAAATAACTAACGGGTTCTAGCTATATACTTTTATGGTGAGGTGTTTTCATTGAAACAGAATGTGCCATAATCTTGTTGCGATGGAATGCAACGTTTAGTAAATCAAAATCTGGTCAAGAACACAGCTCTTTGATATTACCAGTAAGACAGAAATCAGAAAAAAGTATGAACAGCAAAAACATATCTTTCTGTTGAAGATCCCTCTATCAGTAGTAATCATCAAATTCAGAGTCAACAAGCTACAAATAGATATGAATAAGTTATAACAGTATGCTGTTTAATTGTAAATGCTTTTATTGTGGACCTATGCAGTTGTCAATCATTTGTGATGCTATTTATTTTGATCAAAGCGGTTTTTATTAAACGTGCACATGTTTGATTTGTCATTCTTTTATTGAATGTATGTGATCTTAGCCGATATGAGAACTGGATAATAGTTGTGTACAAATGTAGGGATGCTTTCTGTATAATATACCATTTAAAATATAAATAAGAGCCTATCAATATGCAAATGCACTATTAAGTAAACATTCAATATGTTTAGCGGTGAAAAAATGGCTTTAGAGTAAGAAAACAAATGAGCTTGGTCGATTATAATGAAGAAAATATATCATATACTAGCAAGTGTACAAGAATGAAACAGCAATTGATTTATTTTAATAGATATCGCAAGTATATTTAGTCTTGGAGAATCATGGAAGAAGTTGAATTATATTCACCTTTTTAAGCGGGCATGAGAGAATGTTAAAGTCATATTGATTTGTGAGGTTGTTTAGATAATGTGAATTATTCATATGGAGTAAGATGTTCTTTATCAGTTCCACTACTCACGGTATTAGAGTGGCTTTTACAGATTAAAATAGCTTAATCCAATTGAATCATGCTAATGTTGTTATGCTAATTTTGCCAATTATACCTATGGGAAACATTCATCTTTATCAATAAAACTAATAATATCATCGTTTACAAATTTCAGTTAATTAAGACGTTAACACTTCACTGAACATACTAATAAAGTCAGTCATATCTTAATAGGTGATGGGTAGGTTCCTCATTCGTTTAAGGAATGTATAGTAACACATTGGATGTAGTGGGTACCTTATATCATTATAGAGGGCAACACGTTTCAATTTGAGTATCTCTCTTTTATTTAACTTTCAATCATCTATAATTTTCGAATTTAAAGTAACTCATTCTCTGTAAAATAATAATGAAACACAACAACAAAAACTGTTATTCTATGGCAGTTATATACAGAACTAGTGGAGTATTAATTATCTGAATGTCTGCGCATGAAAGGGTTCTGAGCTCTACCATACTCACAACATTACGCTAGTAATCAATGAGAGGCTTTTCGTTATAGAGGGTTGGATTATCAATGGAAATGAAAATAAGTAGTGTCTCCAATATATGCCAAAAATCGATTAACAACCGTTAAAAAGTAAAAGCTAGCTGAAATTCAATATCTGAAAGTGTTTCAGGACATCTGTATCAATAATTCAGTTGTTGTGAAGAGTCTCTGTAAAGAATTCTTTAATTATGTCACGACTGAAAATGTTACCTTTGAGGAATTACCTGAAAGGATAGTAACAAGGAATAGTAGTCCTCGCAATCGAGCTAGAAAATATGTTGTCAAAAAGTTTATGCTAAGATACCATTTTGTCACTCTATCTGACAGAAATAAATGTTACACATACCCTGAAGACCCACACTGTGGTTTCGGATCAGAATGGGCAATGTTTCATGTTCCACGCAACACCAACCCAAATACCTATTACGCCGTCGTCAATCCTACCAAAGAGGATTCACCGATAGAGAGCTATGGCCTACTTGCAGCAGGAAATCGGTATTTTACTTTGAAAGATTTCGACTACAAATCCAAAGAAAAAATGACGTCTACCACGATGGTCTTGCTGAGGGACAATTGAAATATTGGTACGTTGCAAGCTTTCATAGGCATTTCTAAGTTTTCGACTTATATCCTGCTGATGATGGTATTGGAAAAGTGCAGCAAGATTCATCATATCAATTTTATTTGTGTGCCATACGAATCAATGAAGGTTGGTATCATTCTGTGATCTTTAATAACAGCTGGTGGTACTTCATTCTACAACATGGGTCTTAAGATGGAACGGGAACCAAAGGAGGTCCAAATTTAAGGTACTACTGTTTTATATCTAACCCCTTTACAAGTATTACAGAAATTTAACGCCTTCGATAAAGTTGTTGTCGTTGCCACTTAGAAACATGAAGATAAATTAAAAAATTTGGGTGTCAATGGAGCGTTTGATTACCATAATGCTGATGTCCTTGATCAAATCAAGGCGAAGCCTACTGATTTTATCTGATTATTTGATGACGCTTTCAGTCAAGTGTATTAATGTGCCCCAACTAACCGTGAGACCACTGTTTTAAATTATATGGGGTTCACTGAAGATAATATTAAACCAGAATTAAGAAAGGAAAATGTCATCATTGCTAACACTGCTCTTCACACTTATTTAGGTTTTGACTTTACTTCAGGGGGATATGATTTGTGAAAGCTGATCCAAAATACAGACAAGTTACCATTCAATTTGTAGAATTATTTGGTGATAAACTAATTGATGGTTCATTAAAGTATATCCGAATGAAAGTATACAAAAACTGGTTAGAATCAACTATTCAAATCGTGCAAGATTTCGAAAATGGTGAAAACACTGAGGAAAAATTAGTGGCCACTTTAAACTAATCGACCCCTCCCCTCCCATTTTCTTTTGATGTGAACTCTTATATATAATCTTTCTATAGATTCTATAAGCAACCAAACACCGCATTATCGACACGAGTATCAGGGTGTTAATAAAATGCAATGATTTTACTTTTTTATATGAGAATTAAAATCGAAGGTGACAAATCGACCCCAACAGCATATAAGTAAACGAACTCTTCTAGATATTTAAATAGGTTACTAGTATCATTATAATACTAAAAAGAATAGTTAACAAGTTTATAGAGATAAAAAAAAAAAAAGGTGAGTAAACATTCTTGGTACTAGTATCTTGCTTTGTTTATTGATATTTTCTTCATTGAAAGGACCGGCAAAATAAAGAATTAGATATACTTAACTTTGTTAGGTTCAGTGAGCTTTGGGTTTACCTTGATTAAAATTACAAATGGGATGTATCTGCAAAGATATTGTTTGTAGAGGGTCGATACTTGTATGAACATAAGAAAGCAGAATATATACAATTTGATAAGCAATAGGTATATTATTGTCTTAGCATCAATAGTTATTTTTTGAATACTTGATAGTTTAATTCTTTTGTCTTCGAATGAAGAATGGAAGCCATCTTACAAGTAAAATAAACAATATCAAGAAAGAAACGATAATACTTATTTGTGTTCTATCTGTTCAAAAACTTAAAAATACCAGTGTTGAGCGGCAATGAAGTTATCCAGATAAAAGGTCAAAGGTGCATACCCAAAAGAGCAATACGGAAGTGTCTCAATAACTCCGACAAAATTTTCTTTGATGATTAAACCCCCAAAAAAATTATAAAAAAGGACTAATTAATCGCTTGTTGTTTTGCCAACATTTTTTTTGATAAATAAAATTTATTTCTAGTGGTGGTCTACGCCAGGCCTGAAGTCATCACTTCCAAACTATCCTTACCACAGTACTAATTTTTGAGGAATGTTTTGATAGTTACTCTAATGGATCCTGAAGACGTGTCTCATATGAGAAATCATATCTTGAACCCAGCTAAATCTGAAACAGTAACAACAACAATGAGGCGTTCGACTTCTTCCCCAGATTCGTCTGAAGTTGCCACTGACAAGAAATCACACTCTCAGAAACAATATGATGAAAACATCATCAACCAATTACCATCAACATCCTTAATGAAAGACAAGTGGAAGAAATTAGAAAGTTTAAACAGCAAGCTTGATTTCATGGAAAATGTAAGAATGGGATTAACTATCTTTAGTTTGTTATTTGCTGTTTTTTCTGTGTCTTTATTATGGGTACCGGTTATAGTATTTGGTATGCCGTTCTACTCCTTTTTGTTACTTTCTCATTCTTTATTGTTTTTGTGGATATTCATCGTTTACTATCAGCTTCTCCCACCACTAATTGATGAGCGTTATAATATCAGCTATGTATTAGAAACTGAAACATCTTATCTACCAGCATATCACCCTTCTAAAAATGAAATGTTTTGGTGCTACGAGAAAGTATTGCTTTCTGTTGCAACCAATGCTACAATTTGGAAATATTTATCATACAGGGGTCTCCCAGATATTATGAGAGATAAGGCTAAATGTAACAAAGAAGTAATTATTTGTGCATTTTTGGGGCTCTTAATGGCGATTGTGTTTGTGTATTCGTTTGCACACTTAAGTCCTCTTTACGGTGAACCCAAAACAAAGAAGTTTAAAACAACCCAGGCAAAAGAAAATATTGTCAAGAGAGATGATTTACAGAATTACGACTTAGCACATACAGAAGAGGAGCCAAATACCGAGAGGATTGACGAAATAACAAAGCTTAAAAATGAAATGTTGGAAAAAGATGCCTCATATACAAATTTAAAAAAGGAAAATCAAACCTTAAGAAGAGAAAACAAAGAACTGAGTAGCAAAAACAAAAGGTTTCCTAAGGAAAATAAAAACTCAGAAGAAGTGTAATAAGTGATCTGGTAGAATATTTTGAGGTTAAATACTATTTGTGAGACAGTAGTTACTGATATGTGCTCTGTGTTTCTTAATACTGAATACACATATTTTTTCTTGGCAGTTTTATTAATAAAAGTTGATAAAAATGGTTGTGTGAAATTTTGTATTGAAGTGAGGTAATCTTCTCATCCAAAGCAGTCGTTTACTAGTAGAGAATATTTGCACTCTATTCTGGGCAGATTGGAATATTTGCACTGCCTTTTCCTATCAAGTTTATATAACTGATTTTTCATGGGTGGTGTGAAATTTCCCTGCAGCAGGGTGTTTTTTCATTTCAAATGGTTTTAATAGTGCCACTAAGGTATCCTCTGGTAGCTTAACAATCGGTGGAACTTGTTCAACTCAGCGATGAAGATATATCGGTGATATGGGAAATAAGTTGTTTAACTGTGATAATTCATTATTGGACATAAATCCATGAACAAACAAGTTCTTGCAAAGAAATTCAATCATTTGTATTCATTAGACCTGTTGTAAGTTTTCATCTAATATTGAATGCTTCTGTGGTTAGATGGTTAGTCATAGTCAGCAAATTAGTCAAATCTTTATTATTATTGAAAATTATCATTATCTGGTATTGTAGTTCAGAACAGTTTCTAATGAACTATTAATGGACACCCATTAAATCACTAAGCTTAAACCAGATATGGATACAGTTGGGAAGGGTTGATAATGCGTGGTTTTGTGGATTCTGTTGGTATATTGAAGAAATATTGTTTTTGTGAATTGGTGGGTTGATGCAATATCATGAAGAAATGACAGACAAACAGAAGTTCAACTCTTTGAAGTTCATACAATAGTTTAATCTACTACACGGAATGATGTTGGTGTGTATTTAATGCGTTCTTGGTGTTATATGGGTTGGGTCAAGAATAATGAGATTAAAGGAAAATCATAACAATTCTTAGTTTGCTCAAATATCTTGAGAAATTGCATCAAAAGTATATCAACAGTTGGTAAGTGTTTCATTTATCCATTTGAAATTGGATTTGATGTTAAAACATGTCAAAGGGAGAAGAGTTATGATTTATCACTTCATATAAATGTAATAAAAATAAAGCTAGGTCAGTTAAATTCAATGAAATTTGATACTTGTGGCTCTGACATTGTATTCCCTTACTGAATGAGGTTCACACAGTACACATTAGCCAAGTGGTTACCTAATTGGTGCGATTGGGTTTAGTCTGATACTGTGAAATAAGTCATATCCAATTGTTAGAAATATCTTGCCAATCAGATAGTATATGAGTCGTGAAAGTAGTGCAATTGGTAATGTGGTCAGTTCATCTTTCCAGTGTGGTTGTGTAACAAACAGCTACTGCTTTAAGTATAGTGGGTCATGTTCAGTGACAGCTTGTGCGAATGTTTGTTGGAGGTGCTCTCTCATCAGTTGAAGTTGTTTTGAATCTTTAAATTTCAATTTGATTCAAAAATGGATGAAATTGTCGAAAAGTTAACAGAAAAAATTGAAGGAGATACAGAACACTTTGGATCAGTGAACAGAAGACAACAGATTACATCAGTCGACAGAAGCTTCAATATTAAGCTCAAAAGTGCAATACCACTGGTCAAGAAACAGACTACATCCCATTACTAATGTATTGGTCTATATTCCAGAGCTACAACACACACTGTTTTAAATAAAGCAAACTGGTTGGTACTCCAATGAAATGATGTATTCTCAAGATCCAGTGATGTTTCCTATTTGTTATGATAAACAGTTAAGTATAGTGTTCATTTGGTGAGATAATTAAGATATGCCAATAATCTACAGTCAGAATATGCTATTCTTCTCTGGAAACCTTATGATAAAAACTAGTATAAACTAAATAATTTCAGAGGATACAAACATCTGCAACTAGACAAATTAATCAGAATTTGACCGTAATACTGCAATAAGCCATTTTTATTTATATCAATGGGAATTATGCAGTAGTTTGTTTATGCGATGATATGAAACATGAAGTGACAATGAGTATTAAATATTGCTATATTCAAGTAAACCATGTTCAGAAAGTGATGTCTCTTGGTTTAAACAAATCATAGATGTGATATTTTTCCATAAGAGTCAATTATTCCAATCCATGTCCAAGTTTCAGTCAAAGTTTACTATTCATTAAAAGCTTTAAATCTATTGGAATTAATAGTTGTATATAAATTCAAGAGTTATTGAAGTAATTTCTAGTGTTAGTAATTGCAAATATCCCACTACGAATAAAGAATATCTGAATCCATGTCAAAGAATTGTTTGACCTCTGCGGTGGTGATATTATAGTGACAGTTGTTTTATTAAATTGTCGAATGAAGTTAACTCTGAAATTGTTTTAATGATGGATCCAATGTAATATATTATGCTGTTTTGTATAGAAGCATTTAATATCAATCTTTTCATTATCCAAGAATTATATAGTCTATAGATTGTGTTGTCAGTGTGTATTTATTCTAATAAAAAGGAAATCAGAAATGACTATCCAACGCTAAATAATACGTTGAAGTGAATGCAATCTTCTGATTTAAAGCAACAGTTTACTATTAGACCTTATGATTAATAAGTTCTTGTCAACATGTAATGATTGTATTGTCGTTTCATAGCACATTGGTTAAGAATAAGTTTATAGAGTTAGATTTGCATAGATGATTTGACAATTCCACTGGGCCAGGTTTTTCCATTTCCAATGGGTTTATTAGCTTCATTGAAGTGCCGTCTAATTGCTTAACAGTTTGTGGATCTTGTTCAAGTCAGTGTTCATGGTAATCGATTGGTTTGGGGAAATACTTAATCAGTTGTGATAATTCATTACTTGACATAAACATTGTTGCAAACAAATTTACTTAGTTGTATTCCATTATTCTTTTGATGAATGTTAGTTGAACATTGAATGCTTTAGTGGCTAGCTCTTGGGTTATAGTCTGTAATTTAGTTGAAAGATAATTATCATCGCATATCAGCAATTATTGAGATTAGAGTTATAGGCGTATCACAAAGTTGTGGTTCATTTCTATTGAATTAGTTGAGTGGAAGAGTATTGATTTTCAATCAGGTTACTGTGGTTTGGCTTGATGGTATATTGAAATAATGATTTATTGTGGTTGTGGGCAATACCATGAAAGCGACACAGTAAAACAGGAATTTAACAGTTTGGAGTTCATACAACAGTTTAATTAATAGCCGTGTGTTATATTGTTGTTTATCTGGTTGGGATTTGATATGATGCGTGTCGTATTTCCACTTGATTGAAAATTATGAGTTTATAAGAAAATACCCAATATTCTTGAATTTGTTTAGCAAACTCATGAAATTGCATTAATACTATATCAACCATTGGTAAAAATGTTATGACTCCATTTGGATTGGATGTACTTGTCATGACTTGTGCTATGGGAAAATATCTATGATCTATTATTTCATGTAAATGTATGAAAAGTGAATCCAGAAGAACAGTGAAGAGTATTAAATCATTAGATCTTAAACAAGTGACTGTGTTAATCGATTACATACTTGCTCTTATCGAAATATTAAACTAAATTTTAAGTATCAGTAAACTATAATCAAATCAGCAGTATTGAAATTCATTTATTCGGTGTTGATATTGTATGCAGTTTCAATTTAATAAATGGAGATCTGCATTTGCAAAGTGACTGTTCAGAATTGTGAACGGGACTGTAGTTTGATATTCTAAATAGGTCATAACTTGGAGGATCTTCTCAACATCTTCTAAATCAAAGGGGACGCTTGCTTAGGAATGATAAAGTAATGAGGAAATTGAGTTGTTCATTAGGAAAGAGTCTTTTGGAACAGGTAGTTATTGCTCTAATTACAATGTGACAACTATAGTGGTATTTGTACGATTGCTAAGAAGTGGTATCATCTGTTGAGGTTGCTTTGAATCTTTAAATCTCAATTTGATAAAAATATGGATGGAATTTGTGGATTTTCCAAGAAATGTTATCAGCAATAAAGAAGGAGGTAAAGAAAGCATTTCATTAGTGAATAGAGGAGAACAGATTGAATCAGACAGTAGAAGCTACAGTTACAAACTAAAAGCGCAATTCCACTCGTAAAGGAATTAAATACATTCCATAAACGATGCACTGCCATGAGTCCTAGAACAAATACATACACTGTTCTAGTCAAATTGAAATGCCTCGTACAGACATGATGTGAGTAATGTGCAAGATCCAATGATGTCAACAATTGGTCATGATAACAGTTAACTATTGTTTGGATTTTCTTAGATTCATTAGAAAAGTTTGATATATTAAAATGCAATAGATTAATCTTCTCTGTTGGATTATGATAAAACTAGTTAAGAACTAAATGTTTCAGACGATTCAATGATCTGCAAACAAATTTCGTTTTAAGATAAATTGGCTGTTCTATAGCGATAAGCCATGATTATTTGAATCAATGAGAGTAGTCCGATAGCATATCAATTGACTACATAAATTCAAGAAACAAACATGGCTATAAAATGTGTTGTATGACGGTCCAGTCAATATGTTAGTCTGTCATTAGGAACATTTATTTTATCAAATGGTCAAGATGCTACCTAGTAGTGCGATCCATCTAATGACTTAAATATATGTGAATAAAAGTTGTTTTTAATATCAAGTGTTATTGAAGCGAATCCAGGTGTTTTTAATTCAATGATTTATTAGGAATACGAAAGTGATAATAAACAGTCAACTCCAAGTGAAGTACCTGTTTTTGGCTCTGTGGTGATAGAATCAGAGGGTCAGTCGTGTTATTAAACTCAATTAATTATATTAACGCAGAATCGATATATCTTCACTCCAGCAAGGTTATGTAGCATTATTTAATACTTTATATAGAAGAATTGTATTATATCTGCCTGTATGTAGCCAGTGTATGTATGTATTCTAAAGAAAGAAAGTCAGAAATGATGATCCAATGCTGAATAATATGTTGAAGTATAAACATACAATATTAAAAGAGGGTTGTAATTTAACCTTTTATCATAAATAGTAGATATAAAGAAAGTAGTAATCTGTTCAGCAAATGGGTGGGTGACTAAGGCCACTTCCAGTATCCAAAAAGGGTAAACACGGTGATATTCAAAGAAGGAAGGAAGCAACCGTTACCAAGCTGTACTCATCATTCTGGTTATCAGTATTGGAATCTCTGCTATTATTCCCACCCAGGTACCACAAACAGCATGAAACATACACTGCTCATGAACTTGTCCAGCCTTAATAACAAGCGGCGTAAAACTCAGTCAAGAATACACTCTTGCTCTTCTAGTGATGGTTTTTCTTACAGAAACATACACATTAATATCACCATGGATAGTATAAATGAATCGAAAAAAGTATTGAAGTTGTGAAGTCGTTGTTTTAGTATGCTACTCATCACGTCAAAAACTGGCATCCCTCCTTCAGTACTGTATGACCGTTTGTCACCCCATATATGCCTTATCGTCTTGAGTCTCCTTTGACAAATATACATTCTAGACTGATGTTGTATTGGGGGAAAGAGACTATCACTTCAGGCATATCTCTAGGGGAGATATATTGATTGATGCAGATAATCACTGATTAGGTTCAAGTTCGACCAAAGTGATTTATCAGAAGGTATCAATAGTTTAATAAGAAGAAAGGCTGGTTGATTGACCAGTGCTAGTTGATTTGGTCACTATTAGAGCACATTGATGGTCTTGAATAATTAAGCATGAAGATGTTCCATGTAGTGCCGTGATATCATTCATTAAATGGTCGGTCTCAGCTTTGTAGAAATGTAGAATTGAATCAGTAAAGAGTTAACTGTTCAACGGGAAATTTGACATTGAAAGTTTGTTGTCTATAGTTATTTAAGCCTGAATCAAAGTGATGAGATAAGCTGTCCAATCCTTAGAATAAAACATCATGGCTGGTCAACAGTGTGTTATAATGTTTCTGGATGCTAGAAATCAAGATCTTATTCTCATAGGCAAAGTTGGGTAAAGATGTGGTGTATAACCAGATAGTTCCAGAACTATTGCTATCCAGTTATGAAATATTCTTTCTAGTGCTATTAAATCAATCGAAGTAATAATGTATCATTCAACTGTTGCAAGTACCCATTATCAGTAAGTCTAAATATCTGTTGTCTAGATTCATAATTAGATGCCTTGAATCTATGCCCCAAGGTGATATTTTTGTTGCTAGACATAGATATTTCAAGTCTTATTTCTTTGAGAGCTCTAGGTGGGGATTAGTCTGTACTATAACTGTGATCATTATTCATTAATCATTCATCGCGTTATATTTTTTATATTTACAAATGGAACTTAGAGACTACCGAGGGTTGATGAGAGGACGATGGCATCAAGTGAGTGATTAGACTAGCCTAGCAATTTATTGTTATGAAGTGTTGGAGCACTGTAGATACTAGCCGTATGTAGAGGAGTGTCGCATATCAGTGGGTGTGTGTCAAAGAATATGATATATTGTGAGAGATATCAATGCTTTAATGAAAGCAATAGAGGTACTGAATCACAGACCCCAAACTACAAAGACAGCGTTTGTTGGTCGGTCATGGGTTCACATTGCTTACAGTACTCTAATGCACGTATATGTACTGCTATAGACAACCTTTCAGAAGGTGGTGTGCTAAAAAAGGACATTCTTTATTGATTGTGTCAGATTCAGTGATACTATAGGATAACTTCAGTGAACCCATGCAAATTGAAATGAATTATTTTCAGTCGTATTAGATCACAGTCAAATACGGTAGAAATCACTTGCCTCTTGGAACAAAGCAGGGAGTTTGGAAGTTAAAAGAGTTGTAGCAAGATATATCTACGGCATATTATTACAGAGTATGGATATTGTGACGATTCTTGGACAAGACTAGTTACATAAAATAGTATTTGTTGACTTGGGTAATGATTCAGTCTGTTACAGAGAGTGTTGTTCTGCCCTGATAAGTACATAATTCATCTTTTGAATCAGTTAGTGACCCATCTTGCAATGTAATATCTTGCATTCCAGCAAGAGTGACTATTTTGTGGAGTTGGTAAGTCTAGTCAAGTTGCTTGTTGTGATTCTGATTTAACCAAGTATAACTGTGACAACTAGCATTATTATATCATTTTAATGTGATGATTTATATGGTGAAGAGTACCATCAGTGTTGAATGTCGCATCACCTACTTGTATGTTCTATTTATTTACAGTGTAATATTATTCAAACAGAAGGTCCATATTACACATACCTTTATTTCATAATCTGCTAGTAAAACTGTTATGTTAGCCCACAACAGCTGGTATAGGCTAGTATCGCAACGGTCATAGTTTCAACAGGTATACTAGTCTGTTAAAGCTTTTTATTTGAAGCTGTTATTGACAGTGCCGTAGAATAGTTTATATCCATGATTGGTAAAGTGAAATAAATTTAATTGGTATTAACCACTCAAGTTGGAGTAAGTCACCGTCTTATTATAGCACTCTCAGCTGAACCAACTAAAACAGTTAAACCACAGTAGTGTTTATATTGAATGTACTGTTGACAGAATGTAAAATACAATGAAATATTAGCAATCCTTTGCTAGTTCTGGGAACAGACCATTAGCACATTAGTTAGTCTGGTGTGAATACTGTGCACTGCAAACCTTATGGCATAGTATCAAACCTACCTCATGCAGTTGTTATGACAACAGGCAAAAGTGTGTAACAGCTTGATCATTGCTGAGTAGTCAACTGATCTCTAGTACTGTATAATTTAGCATGAGATCCATTGACTGGTTAATAATGTGCCCATTGGCCTTGGGAAAGGGAGGGTGGTGTGTTGCTATTATTGAGTATTGTTGAGGTGTTGGGTTACATCAATGTAGGATTAGTTAAAGATGGTATGATTGACCCATTTCTAATGCTTTTTAGTGGTCAGAAGTAGTTTCTGGGATTATGTCGACAGGCGGTGAGTGTTAATATTTAATAGTATGGGAGTATCCGAATACTTTGATATTCTAGAGATATTTATCAGTGAGGGATGCCTGAAGGTGACAGAGAGCAATATATGGGGGACAACTCTAATACACATGTTAATGAAACGTCCTAATGTATATATAATAAGATTATTAGAGTGGTTAAGATCAGTATTTGCAATCCTAGGTGATGGAAATTATTCAAGACGGGAATTATATGAAAGTGCATGGTGTGGTGTTGCTGTACAGGGAACCAATTCCTTCGGTATGCCGGATGACAAAGGTAAGCTCGGCAAAAGCAGTGAGTATTGTATTCCCATGTACAGGCCATCCATACCCTGACTGGTGATACAGTACCACCCATCAAACTACCGCGACACTACATACTGTAAAGAGTACTCTGGAATGGTTTATGCCCCTGTGGTAACAGCATATCCTGTTGGCCACAGAAATGGTACGTCTATATGAGGTGTTTCCATATCGCAACTGAGTTAGATTAGCTGATTTCTGGTAACTACTGATTTACGTGTGCACACCATTCAAATAAATTCAAACAGTGCCTGGCAGTGTTGGAACGTTCACATTAAAGAAGTAGCGAGAAGTATACTCCACTGAGGCAATGGGGTGGTTGAGTAGTGAAAATCCATCAGAGTAGGAGAGTGTGATTGAAACTTGAGGATAGTTCACTTGTGAGTCTGATCGAATGATAAAGCATAATGGAATGTACAGCATCAGGCCATTCTAAATGAATATTGTCAAGTTACCAGCAGTCTGCCAAACCATAGCATGAATGGATGTATGTTTTACTATTAATCTAGGCGTTAAGTTGCTTTCCTTTCTGCAGTAATTGGTTGTTCCAAAACTAATTATAGAGCAATAGTTTAGTCATAGAGTTGTAGATGTTATGGTAATGTTAACCTAATTAATCAACTTGTACTCAGGTGATGATGTGTCTGTGATAGAGTAATATGAAAGTCAGCTGTTATTCTAATAGATGTATATTTCTCATAATAGGTGATGAGTAATTCAGTTAGGCAGTACGACTGAACAGTGACAATCAGAGACTGTATTCTATTAGTTCTAAGCACATAAGCTAGTCAATTTCCACCGGATACTGTGCAGCTGCTATCCTTTGTATGAGTACAGTGTAAGCAGGCAGAGTAGCTTTGATGATACAAGGTAATGGAACAACGGCCAATGCGGAATAAATCAGTGCAATATTACATTGAAATAATTGAATATCTGGTAAATCCTTAATTACGGAGAGTAAGTCACCGTTGAGTTCACCTAAAAAGCTCATAATCTTGAATAGCTTGATTCATTGACTAGGGTATCAGAGAAATTGTTGATAGGTAGTTGTGTATATGTGTTGGCCTGGTAACAATTAGTCTGTCAGTCCAGGGATTTAATGGGGCATGTGTGGCTCCTCTTTAACCTGTAGTCAATGCACTAAGGTATTCAACATAACCAGCTATAAAGCACAGTCAAGTGATCGTAGAGTGATAAATTATCAGTACGTTGTTCAACATGAAGAGTAGTGGTAGCCTCTGTTCAAATAACTCTTCAGTTGGTGTTTCGTAGTAGAACAGATATCAATATATTACTGATCCATGGTGTGTTGATATACGTAGATACTAGAAACTCGGTAATAATTGCATTGAATGATCTATGTCTGCAGGTATAGACAGGTGATTAAACTTAGTTACAATGTACATGGCTAGGGCCAGGTGGGCAACAGCTATGTTCTTTCTTCTGTGAGGGAAGGGTATATATTTTGTTGAGTATGGTTGTTTGTGTTGGTGACTACAACGCTTCGTGGTATGGGCAGTACACCATAGGAGAGTGTATTATTCAGGAATGGGGAGTAACCTAAGTATAAAACCTCAATATGTAATAGAAGATGCTTTGACGACAGTTATGCATCGATTATTGAGTGGTGATCTACAGATGAGACTGCACTTCCACTGGCATAAATATGTGACATCAATTGAGATTTGAAATCTGCAATTTTTTTAATATTTTTGAGAAAATGAGTAGGTTTATGAAGATTATAAAAGTGAAAGTCAAATATTTACAAGTAATGTTATAAAATAGGAAAATAAAACAAATTGGTGAGATAGTTGAGAGTAGTGGAAGTAATGATAAAGATCTAAGAAGCATCTAATAGAGTTAAATGCAAGGTTGCCAGGATGTTTAGAAATATTTGTGCTGTGGTTATGTCAGTACCCATTTATTGATTACAAGCTGTCATATATACCTTTACCCTGGTATTGTCAGATGCAATGGGCCTCTTTCCTGAACAGTGGATGGCATACAATAGTAAATAAAAGCTCTTGTTACAGTACATGGATTCTCTGATTAGCCATATTCTAACAGTGATAATGTTAGAAAAGAGGGAGATCAGGCATTATTAAAGATCTGTTACTCTGATGTTTGAGTCATTACTGGTATGTGTTAGGAATGGATGTCTGGACATCAATGTGTATAGTAATCGTGGGCCATTATAGCGTCCTCACCTGTTAGGTTGAAGTGTCGTCAAATAGATTTCCTTTAATATCTGGCAATAGCTGTACACTTTATTGCTGTTAGGTAGACTCTGTGAATGGAAATGCGTATTGGAAGAATGACTGATAATATATGCAGCGTGGGACAGATGTGATAGCAGTGTGAGTCAACTGAGTCACTTGCTCTAGTCTAGTGGCCTAGTGTCAGGTATTACAAGGTAGTATCCACAGATGCAACGGGTACATACTTATATATTGTCTGCCAGCTAGCAGTCACAATGACATTCGTTCACAAGGAAGTCACTCTGATCATTGAATGACATGTATTACAAGATTGCATTGCTCCGGTGGATGAAGAGGGTAAGGCATCTGAAGAGTAGTCGGTATTAATGCATGTATTATTCAACACAAGGAAATGTAGAGAGTGATTGCAATGAGCTGAGATACTTGCACTTAGCAGTCTGATGAATAAAAACAAGACACAAGGGCAGTGAATGTATATGGACAGTGTGAAGTATTTTTCTTTGGCTCAGAAGTGTCGGCCAGCAGGGTAGTAATTTCCAATGACATATTGTGAACCGCAGGCCATTCAAATGAGTCACCTGGGTCTTTAGTGAATGCAGGGAGCAACGTCAAAGTGTAAGTTTAGTTCTTCTAATAGTATAAGAATACAAATGGTGTTTATAGCAATGGACACTTTTGTCAATATACATTGGGTAAGCGTGAATCAATCAAGAATTTATTTCATTAGTTATTAAAGGAATACAGAGCTGTTTCAATGTTGGTGTCAGAAGACATGGATGGGTGTCATCCTTGGGTATGATAGCCTTTCACATATCAGTCAATTCTGATACGGTTCCTGTGGGATTGGGTAAGATATCCATGTATCAGGAATATTAAGATCTATCAGAATATCTGGGTTAGCCAATGTGTTCATGAGACAGAGACAGTGGTGTTGTATTGATATAGGTGTGCGATCTATTCAGGTTTATAAATGTTAGGACAGTGCAATCAAAGGCAATACGTGAAGTGATTATCTAAGTAGGCATATGATAATGGATATCTTCATCTAGTTGTCATGAAGAAGTGGCTAGGCTATGACATTAAAGTATAGAATCTATGTTGGAGGTTTCGGTTTGATAGTGATATTGCAGAATAGCTTCGATGTTGGGTTTAGTATTGGGCAGGTTAGTGCGAGTGTCATGGCATGTAGTCTAGTGTTGATTGGAATAGGGTTTAAACAGTGTTCCTAGTTGTCATTTTAACGACGGTGATGTTGAGATAACATAGAAATGTGAGAATATCTTGCCTATACTAGTGGTAAAAGTGAGGTGACAGTAGTCCTGGGAGAAGATTGGATATCATTAGTCAATGAGAGCGAAGAAGTGCCATGCAGTCGGTAATTGTGGGAAGGTGTCCTGGTGTCATAATTTATTACGTTCTAATTCTGGTGAAGGTAAGGGGTCGGGATATGATGGTGATGACAAAGAAGGTTAATGTTAGGTTTAGGAAGATACGTGGTAGGTAGTAATGCTGGGTAAGCGTATTGGCAGTAGGAAGAGTGAATAAATAGTTTGAAGAAGCGGTTGTTGAAATAGTGAGTGGATATTTTCCAGAGAAAATAAAGTAGTGGGGTGAATCTAGTTGATAATATGATAGTGAAGAAGGGAGAAATGATATGATAGCCGGGACGGTAGTGGAATTATTGTGTTGGGTATTCATAGGAAGTTGCAGTGTAGTATTGGCAAAATAATGGCGTTGCTGTGGTGGTGTTCAAATGAATACAGTGTTTTCTAATGAGTAGGTGTTTCAGACACAGAGGTGGTAAGTTCAAAAACAAATAACGATAGGGCAGTGTGGTTGTTGTTTTATGAATAAAAGTGGTGCAATGACAATTCAGTAGTGGTTTTTATTAGATTATTTGAATAAAAGTGGTGCAATGACAATTCAATAGTCGTTTGAATAAAAGCTGGCATTTATTTTCAATGGTGAAGTAAAAACGAGGAGAAATCTGACATATTGGTATAGTGTTCTGAATTATCTGTTATTGTTTGATAATGGATGTCAGTATGGGTTTAAAATCATTACTTGTGAGGTTGTATTAGTGGGTTTAATTCATTTTGAGCATACAAGCTTGACAATGAATCTATAACGTTATATTTATGAGAAAGTATTCCTATTGAGATTCAAATAGCAGAGGTGCCTTAGTTATAGTATATAATTGTGAGAATGATGGAAGCTAAATTTGAGAAGAGAAGTGTAAAATGATTATGGAGAGTGACACAGTTGGAAGAAAGAAAAAGTAATAACAATTATAGCAATTTTAGTTGTGAATTTGATGAGAGGATAGTTTAAGTGAGCGGCAGTAGATGGAATGGAATCTGGGGCAGTGGTGAAATTGTAGTGGAAAAGTCATGAAGTGTTTGGTGATAAAGATGGATGTCAAAGGTTTATCGATTGGATGATGAATAATAAAGAGATGTGAGGAAGAACGATATCGTATTCATAATACGGATAAGAAGAGATAGTTTTAATAGCCACATATCCTGGAAGAAGATACGTTTATGTACTTGCAGTAAATTAAGCAAGTGTGAATATGAATAGGAGTAAGCACAGTCATTAGATTTATTTGTGAGAGAATGGATTGTGGTATTGGTCAACAAAACAAGTGTAATGACAGGGTAGATATTAGGAGGGAGAAGGGTGGTTTAAATGTTGACAATTGGAGTAGATATATGAGAAACACAGGTATTTTCTCGAGAATATATTGCAGGGGATTAAGAGATAGGGAGTAGTGGGTGTAATGGTGATGTCGTGGTAGGATAATCATGAAAATAAGAGAAATAGAAGTGAGAAATATAGGAACATAAGGAGGGGTAAGGTCCTTGATTGAAGATGTAATGTTAGCGTGATAAAACATTAGAGTTAGAAGTGGTGTGAATAATGTTTAAGACAGTGAGGGGTAGTAATGATATAGGAGCAGAATGAAGCGAAGAGATGATTCAATAGTTGTTTAAAGAATGGATGAATATGGGCATTTGTGGCACGTTAGATGGGGGAAGTGGTGGGGATAGCAGTATGAAATAACAAAGAATTTGGATGGAAATAGTTGTGAATGTGGGTAATTTGGATGGTAGCAATATGGAAAGACAGGTAGGTTATTTGATGAATTTTGTAATCATAGTAGTGATGAGAGTATGTAATTGGGAAGTTAGTGTTGAATTATATTTGATAAGGGTGGAAGTAAGATAACGATGGAGGTAGAGTATAAAGCATATTTGAATGTAAAGATGGAGGCTTAGCTTGGAAATAGTTGTTTTGGCGATAAAAGGTTTAATCAAATACATTAGCAATGATAGCATGTTGATATAGAGTAAATTGCAATGGCAGTGTGAAGTGAGTAGTAGCAGCGGTTGAAGGTTGATAATATTATTTGAATTAACGAAGTATTCGGATGGATAGAGTGAGAAGTGAGTGTCATGTTGTAGATATAGGTGGGATATATCGATAATGATAAGGAAGAGTAGCGATGTATGTAGGTTTGATGATTGGTATTGTTGAGCATAGAATTGTTTATGATTGCATTGGTGAAATAATCTGGTGATAGAAAGAATGAGATATTATTGAATCGATGTAAATTTGATATGATAATGCAGATAGAAGTATAAAAGATAAAAGTGTCTGGATAGATTGACAGTAGTTTTAAATAAATAATTGATAAAGCAATGATAATCAGGGAGATTTAAGAATAAAATATAAAGGTGTTGTACTTATCTCTTCTGTTGTTGAAATATTGATGGGATACTTGACCGGGGTATAAAGCAGAGTGCTGGTAACAGCATGCAGTTGAAAGCAGGGTGAAAACATTGCTAGAAAGGGAGTTATGAGCATTTTACATTTATGCGGCGAAACGGTGAATTCAGAAGAATCTGAAACATGTGAATTATTTTCATTAGTTAATAATTGTTAATTATTTTCCCTTTTTTTTTTTTATTATAACACCCGTACACCCACACCTGCATTCCGCCCCCTTTCATAGTTATTTATTAATAACAGGTGTATACACCCATACAAACGTTAGTTAATAAATAGTACCCTCACCCAACCCAAAATAACAGGCATATACACCCCAGCAAACTTTAAATAATAATAAACGGTACCCTCACCCCAGCAAACTTTAAATAATAATAAACGGTACCCTCACCCCAGCAAACTTTAAATAATAATAAACAGTACCCTCACCCCAACAAACGTAAGTTAATAACCAACGGTTCATACACCCCAACCAACGGATATATATTCAGTTTTTATTGTATATCTATTATATTATTTTAATAGGTAACCTTATAACTGGTTTTTTTTTAAAAGGGGGGCACTTAAGGGGATCCTATATAAGTTATCCTATTAATGGGCTTTCTTTTAAAGGGGGGCACTTAAGGGGATCCTATATACGACTTGCCCTTATTATGAGCTTTTCTTTTTAAAGGGATGCACTTAAGGGGGTCCTATATACCACTTGAAGTCACCCTTTTAAAAATATACCTGTGCCCTCCTATATCCACTTATAACACCTACACTCTTTAAAAATATACCGGCACTGCTCTATAACACACCTACACCATTACACATATACCCCCCTACACCCCCAACACACACACACCCGCCATCCCTATACATATGCGATTTATACACCTACCCTTCTTAAAAACATGCCGGTTCAGCTCTATAACACACCTACACCATGACACATATACCCCCCTACACCCCCAACACACACACACCCCAACACCCATACACCCTCTGTCACCTGCCACATGTCACTTTCCACGATAACACCCATACACCCTCTGATTAGTAATCAATATTAGTAAGCAATTAGTCATCCTGATTAGTAATGTATATATTTTTCAAATATTGAAAATTTATGTTTATGTTATAAAAAGTTGAGTTTAAAATGTATAAGATATACATAAATGTGCTAAATATTAAAAAAAAATATTTTATTGTTCTAATAGGTGGGAATACGTAATTGTTGCACAGGGGAGTGTTAAAAATATTTTTTTGATTTTATGTCCGGGTAAGGTTAGGGTTTGGTAATTTTAGTTAGGGTTTGGTAATTTTGAGTTAGGGTTCGTTAGGGTTGGGATGTCATGGCGGGGTAATGGAGGTTAGGGTTTGGTAAGATGAGGATAGGGTTGGGTTGATGGTGGGGTTAGGGTTGGGTGGTTGAGGGTAGGGTTGAGGGGAAAATGGTTAGGGTTCAAGGGTAATGTCCGGGTAATAGTTGTTAGGGTTTGGCGTTTTGAGGTTAGGGTTGGGTTTTTGAAGGGTTTAGGGTTCACCCCTACGAATAACTATCTCATTGCGGTTTACCGCAATGATTGTGGCCCAATAGGTAATAGGGCTTGTCATTGGGGAAAGTTCTATGTTACTTTGGGGTGAAATTTAATTGTTTTTTTATGGAATATAATAGCTATTATGTCTAGTATGACAATAGGGATCTATTATGTTATATGGGAAATTCGCTCTAACAATGTCCTTGACAAACAGAAAATATGCGTGTTGCTATTGTTTTTGGCGGGGTGTATGGGTTGTGAATATTTAACAATGGACCTTGCATATCTAACAATAGTTTTGAAGATCGGAAGAAAACTTAACACCGAGATGTTACATGTTCGATTATGAATAATCACTGGTTCGATCCTTGTTGGCGGTTTGGTTGCTTTCCTGTGGATTTAAAGTTCGGGGGAAAGCTTAACGCCGAAATGTTAGATGCTCGAAGGACAGTTGTCTTTGATTCGATTCTTACTGGCGGTGTGATTGCTGTCGAATGTATGGTTGTGACCCGGATCGATTCTTGGTACTTTCCGGACAGTGTTTTTTACATGGTTTGATTCATGGATAGCCGGACACTATCAAATATATATATTTGGATAATTGTACACTAATGTTTTGATTTTAATATACTTGATTTACACATAGTTTTTACATGCACATGCTACTGGTTTCATTGAATCTAGTTATAAACAGATATTGATGTCACTATGTACTCTGAGTAGAGTCATAGATACCTTATATTTTTTTGTTTCTATTAACCCAGGTTGGATATCCCATTCACCCATCTGCATTGGAATCGGCTAATTGAAAAATGATGTCAATACTATGACATATATATCAACTCATGGATGTTAATATCACACATTTAGATATTGTTCAACAAGAAATACATAATATTGCGGGAAATGTTGTATCCCGTTCATCAAGAAGGTCTTATAACAAGAATATTCAAGATTTTATCAGATATTGGTGGCAAATTAGAAAATGTATCCTGTTTCCATCATTGACTACTCTTTTACAACATCAATTACATTGGACTAATCCTTGGACATGGTGTTATTGATATGGTGTGGTTTTATCTGTGGTTGGTTGCGTACTCCTCTCTGTATTCACTACTGTTTTGTTTGTTTATTTTTGTGTATTCCTTCGTCCAAAAAAATTATGTCGTTGAAAATTTTCACTAATTTGAAAACGTATCATTAATTTTTGTATTTTTCATGGACTGTTTTTTGTATTTCCAACACCCGCACATCATACCGTGCGTGCGATGTTGTTTCCTTTTTCTGATTTTGAAATATGACAAGTGCAATTTGTTTTTTTGAAAAAGCGACGCAAGAAAAATTTTCAAAGAAGTCGACGATTAAATTTTGCAACAAATTTTTTCTAATTTGAAACAAGAATTGATGGGTCTGTTTGTAAACATATCAGTGTTCATCTGACATGTACATCAAAATGTTACTGTATAATACACGAATAGTCTCATTCCCATTAATGAGAGTACTGTGAATCACATAAAACTGCCAAAAAGATATATTGATTTATATACATCCCATTTTGCTATGTCGTTGTCAAATTGATTTCACTTACCTGAGAAATTATTGATACGATGGATATTATTAGTCTTGATACATGAGCTGGTATTTATAGGTATTTATTTAAACTGTTTTTGTTAGTCACTTCTTTTTTAAACGAATATATGGTGTCACTTGTATATCTATATTTATATATATTTTGATGATATATTGTAGAGTTTCCTTTTCTGTTTA